>JAVJGG010000054.1:9037748-9048052 GCA_035590195.1 Aviceda cuculoides
GACAACATATCTAAATCCTTGGAACTCGTTGCCACACATGGAACTGAGAAGCTATATGTTAGACATATTTTCTAAATTATGAAGTAGTTTGGAAAATGAGAACATATGATTCTTTTGCAACTGAACACTCCCCAAGACAAATGTGCATTTCTTCTAGAAAGATGTATGCACGTTTTTATGCAACTTCAAGAACTTGCGAGAAGAAATCACTTCTTAATCTGTATCTCACATTAATACGCAGAAGTTAGGAATGCTATTTTTTTAATACATCGAAGGGATGAGTAAGGATGGGAATTGGTAAGAGGGAACCTTAGCATTCTCAGAAGTAATTTACTAGGTGCAAATAGTATAAAAAAATGACATTCTTTTTATCTGTGTATGGATATCTGCTAACCCTTGAATAATTTTCTCTCTGTTAAAGCAAAAACCAAGCCCAAGTAGAATTTCATGTAATACATACAAAAAGTCGCACAAAATTGCCAGCTTGGTTGCCACACTGTTCTTTCATCTGTAGCAAAAAAAAAGTAAAAGGCACTTGAAAAAGGAGGTATCAAAGTGTGACAGTGTTTTTGACATTTTAACGATAGGAAAATATTGTTTTTATGAAGTATATATATATATTTTGTCCTATCACAAAACAGAACAAAGTGGCTATTCCTAGTGATTTCTGTCATCTCAAGTCAGCTTGCATTTTCATGGACAGCCATCAACATTTGTGTTATTGTTGATGTGTCCTCCTGGTTAATTAGCATCTGTTATATCCTTCCATTTTGTGACTACAAGTTACTGAAAACAAATACAAGCATGAACAATCATTCTTATTTTCACCTTTTATATCCCTAACCCCCAAATCTGGGCTTTTTAATTTCATCATGCACACTGACATCTATTTCTGAACCAAGTTACCCATCAAGACTCAGTTTGAACACTACAGTAAGAAGAAAATCACTTTAAAATTTACAAGATAGCCAAAGAGATGATGTTAAATGATAGGTGTCAAACAACATACCTTTTAAGTCAGCATATGCATGCCTTGTATGAAATCTTAACTGCTCTTTCGTGAACAGTTTACTGAGGAAAAAAAAACAGCATTTAATTTGGACTGGTTATGTGGCATTGCTTTCCACTTCTCATAGCAAATTATGTTTAGATATCTATTTTCGGTGGCAGATGAAATCTTGAACTAGGTTTTGATGATTCTTTTCATTTAAGCTTATTTCTCTCTAGAGCATGATGCACTTGGTTGTTCTTTGAGATGTTTGCTTTTCTAAATACTAAACCTAAGGCATTTATTCACCACTGGCATCTTCAGGGCCTTTTATGAAAAATCTCTGTGAAAAAAACCCCATTCAATTGGTGCATAATTCTTTGGCAAATTTATCTCTGGAGGCTACAGTTATGTAACAAATATCGTATATACTGATTGCTTAACTTAATATGTTTATTGGATAACATCTGCAAAAGACAGTAAAGCCCCTGATAGGTTAATTTAAGACCAAATGATATCTCAAAATATACCCCTTAAAAATCAGTGAGTTTCAAAGACTGAAAGAGCCCAAGATCTAGTCCCAGTAATTCACATGGAAGTAAAAAGAGGCTTTATCCTAACAGTTCAAGATGTATTATTTGATAGACTATTATCATAGCATTCAAGTCCGCATGTAAATCTGTAAAATAATCCACTGTAAATAACAAATAATATTGAAATTGGAATTATCTGACTACATTAGGCATGTATTACTGAAACTGATTAGTTTTAAAAAAAACAGTCAAGCAAAAAGCTTAAATTAAAAATACAATTTTTTTTGTCATGAAATGGTGGAAATAACTAAATACATGATGATTTCAGATTAAATATAGTTTGTGTGAAAAAAAAATCTAATGTGCAGTAATGATAAAGGTAGAAATTATAACTTGCCTGATTTGTAACAAAATATATACATTTTAGTTATTTCTACTAGGTTTTTCAAAGCGATATAGCTTCTTCAATAAAAATGTAATTGAATCTAGCTGTTCTGTTTAATCACAGCTACATTATTCTTTGAGCTGTATTTTTAAAGAGATTACTGTATCTTAAAACACGCAAAGATCCCCATCTGTGCTGACTTTGATAAATGTGTTTGAGTTTAGGTTCATATTCTCTGAGCCAAAGTTTGTGTCAGTAGAAGCTCTGCTCCTGGCCATGACATACATGTGACTCCTCCTGATTGCACCCACACCACACCTGAGCCTGAAAGAACTTGGACTTGCCAAACATTCCCAAATCCTTTGCTTCCCACACTAATTAGTATGTACACTTCACCTTACTCATTAAGCCTAGTAGATAAACCTACAGCATGCTATATGTGAGGAGAAGCCATTTTTCTCTGAGGATCCACACAGAAATGATGTCTGCTGTAGTTGTTGGGACAGGCGAAGCCAAAGAAAGGATGCTTTAGTCAGTGTTTTCTGTAACTGGAGGCAGAACTCCCACCCTAATATTGGCCCTGATGCCTAACACCTGCAGTACTAGGAGCTCACACTTTTGCTGATGCAGTCTAGCAAGTCCTAGTATTAAGAAGATACCAGTATGCAAACGTGTATTATACATTGTATCTCACACTTTTTCTTTCCTTGCTGTATGCATCCTGGTCTGAAGAACAGTGCACCTCAAAAGTTAGTTATCAGGCTATTTCAGCATGATCATGAGTTCAGAGGGTTAAGTCTCATATAGGATTTTGTACACTTAACTGGAAATAAGGAGTTCGTTTGAGTATGCTGGTGTGTTTACTAAGTTCAGTGAGGACACCAGAAAGCTGTTCTACTGGGACAAGGAATTTTAGATGTCGGTTGTTGCAGGAATATTTCGGCAGGCTGAACTTACAGTGAAAGGACTGCCTCTAATTTGCAATCACATGTGCCAACTTGTCAAACTGCATCATGCACTAAATTGCCATACCTAGGAGACATAAGCAGGAACACTGTTCCCTCCAATAAGTCTGTATTTTTCCCTGACCTTCCTTACATACAGAATGGATCATAATCCCTTTTTAGTTCTTTCAAGCAATGGTCTCTCTTACTCTCTTCCCTGACCTATCTCGCCCAGCTTCAGCCTGTGGGCAAACATCAAGCCAGGTCATGCAATGTCATAAATCCTAGAATCCAGGTTATTAATCAGTGCTCTTTGGCTGCCTCTTGAAATAATGTTTCACCCTAATAACAGCCCTCCCATGAGTTCTCCCTCCTTCTTGGCACAGAAGATGTCCCTCACATCCTGGAATGTCACTTATGTCGCCTATAAAATCTCTCCATTCTGGACTTCCCCTCACAGGAAGCTGCAGTAAGCTGTCAGCCAGGGGAAATGAAAACTTGAAGGCTCTCAGAATAGTACGAGATCTTCAAAAGGCCAAACACATCTGGTTTTTCATCAGCCTTTGAACATATGTCTAGCATTAAGCAATAAGGAAACTTATGCCAACAAGTGCATTACATGGCAGAATGAAACTGAAAAAGCAGCAATATAAATCTACTTTACTCCTTCAGGGCTCCCTGAAATAAATGTTCTGGGGTCACTTTTATGCCAACATGTGACCTTCGGTAGTCAAAGAATTCAATAATGTTTATCAAATTGAGGGGAGACATTCAGGCTTCGAAAAGACTACACTTCGATAATGAATAATAGATCAGTGTGTTGAAATAGACTACTCAAAAAAACAACCAAAACAAAAAAACCCCCAAGTTCCTTTCTGCCCTGCTGGTTACAGTGTTGTGGCCTGATTGTCTACCAAAGTCTAAACAAATTGAAGAAGTAATCTCTTTTGTGTTCAACACATTCATGAAAAATAGCGGTGGGGAAAACAGTGACATCAGTCACCCTTTTTACACATTTGTCTGCAAAATCTTCTCCCCAACAGACGTTTTCTTTTGCATTTTTGGCTTTGTCTGCAACCCTGAAATGATTCAGGTAAGTCAGCAGCAGAAGTTCATTTCTATATGCTAGCCCTAACTTAAGGCCTGGTGTTGTTTCCCTTGCTTCTCTGGAAAAGCAGGGAAGAAATTCAGAGGAAATATGCCTGAGACATCAGTAACAGGAACAAGTTTGATAAGTGATGGTTATTGCTTATCCATTGACTGAGGTCTAGGGCTGAGAATCCCTCACAGGACCTATATGTCTGGCTTGATGTTCTCCTTCAGATGTGTCAGCAGAAGAAAACCAAAAGAAGATATAGTAATGTTTCTCAGAATCTGAAGATATAAAATATGATTCACTTTTAGCCAGCCACAGTCTGCTGATGCCCTAACCCATGGCCATATTTGTATCCTCTGGCAGATTCACCCCTTTGCAGACTTTTTCTCAGGGAGACTGGTGAACAGCTCTGGACGGAGTGGCAAAGAACTCCAGCAGAAATGTTAGGAATGTCTTAGTGACCTCATGAAGATGAAGGTGTTGAAGATTAGCACTGTGGCTCTTCACAGATCTCTCCTGAGGGCCTGAAGATGCAGCTTTGTGGCCCAGGGCCATGTCCCCTATAAGGGGTCATGAGACAGGAGCACAACCCTGCAAAACAACATATGATGGAAGTACTTTTTTTTCATGTGAGTAAAAAAGTCTTCCCACTCAGTTTTTTCACAGAAATAACTTTTTAACTCTTAAATATCATGTTTGTTATTAGATTCACTTTTAGATTGTGCATTTGCATGCATAAATGCAGTGACTGCATTTCAAGTCTGCTCAGTCTCTGGCATCTTTCTGAGCAAAGGTCTGTGAAAGAATTACTACACATCACCAAAACATATTGTAGAACAAGTACACATTACCTTTAACATAATGTTCTAAGAAGGTAGAACTTTTGCTCTCACAAATTTTTATTCAGTTGTATAAAGTTTATTTGTTGTAGGATATTATGAATTTCCTGAGCAGCAGTTAAACAGGAAAGATTAAAGTGAGTAGATGAATGTGAAATAAACATTTGTGAGGTATTTCTGCTATGACTTTAAGAAAAGGTTTTTTTTGTAATTACACAGTGATTAACAACTGTATTTGTATTTTCTTATCTTGGTGTCATAAACATCCACCTTTTTGAAGCTGGAATTAATATGAGCTTTGAAAAAGAATATTGATAGCTCTTTTGAATGTCGAACAATATTTTCTTTGAGGATTATGCAAATTAGTTTTAAAGTCTCATTAAATGATAATTTTTAAACCAACTCTGAAATCAAACTCTAAAAATTCTCAGCTAAAATTCAGATCAGTGGAGCGTGAAGTTGGTAGGTAACACCTTGCTAGATATGTTGCTCATACTGCTGCATTCTGTAAATATTTTATTTTCATTTAATATTTCAATGTACTAATACGTCCTTCAATCATTTTCATAATAGATTTATCAGCCTATTTACATATTCTCAATATTAAACACGATCTTAACTTCTTTTAGGTAAATTAGACTATGCATTAAGAGTACTTTTAGTCTGATAGCCAGATACTGACAGGAATATAAGTAATTGGTTTTTAAGATAGTGTAGCAGTGTTTGAAAGATAATTAACTATAAGTTGGATTCTGTAATCAACTAATAACTGCTTGCAACTCTAGTCCTGCAATAACACAACATTTTTCATACAGAGCAAATTTTAAACTGTTCATAAGCTTCTTTACTTATCATGCGATGTGTTAAACATGTGACAATTGACTATGTCAAAATGTGTGTCAAATTAGACAGCCACTAAACAGATTTATTGTAAAACCATTTAAAATATCTTTTAAAGGAGCCAGGAGGGAACTGTGGAAATCCTTGATAAATCATAGCAATATTAAAGAATGTCAGAAGTAAGCTTGTGGGGATTTGAGCTTGGGTGTCTACTCACTTATTATCAAAACAGACGAAATTTCCTGCCACATCTGAGAGGGAAAGAAATTGCACTAGTCAATGCATGTATTAAAGGAAATAAGAAAGCAGCAGCCCCCAAAAGGCAAATAAAGCTGAGAAAGAAGTTGGGAGATGAAGATAACACACTATTCCCAGATGAATCTTGCAATATTTGTTTTCCATTCATTTTTATTTACTGAGAATTGGGTTCCTTCATAAATATAAAAACAAAATTACAAATAAATGAAGAAAAAAAAGATAAATAACCTTGGACACTTTGTAGATTGTTTACAACAATCTGTTTCAACTGAGTAGTAAATCAAAAGCTGCTTTGTTTAATGTCAACAGATTTCAGGTTCTGAACTTGTGCTTCAGCCTAGAATTTATTAACTGTGTACATATCGCTAATTGTAAATGTATTATTAAGTAGAAACACTAGATAAAGCTTCCTATGTTCATATTTCATTCTTCTTTGAAGATCTCTATGTTGTTTGTCAGGAATTACTTTTCTTCTCTGGAACATTTCAGTGATGAGCGACTCTTTCAAAAAAGAACACCAGTGCTTTGATTTATTTTGAATGCATTCTCATTAAACTGTGTACTCCTATATTGAAATACATGATTACTCTAAAAGTGCTGACACAAATATTTTTTCATATTACTCTTTAAGTTGGTTGATTTTCTGTGAATGTTAAATCAAGGGCATGAACATACACTTCATCTGCATAGAGATGAAGATGCTTCATATATTCATTATTTCTTCCTCTGCTGTCAGGTTTATATATATCTAGATTTTTTGAAGAAAATGTAATAAGCAAGTGTTTAATAAAACTAGCGGTTTTATAACTCATACAGCACTGTAATTTTTTAAAGTTCAGTTATAGGAATAAACATATCTATTAGTAATAACTGTACAAATACACATTTCTATAAATATTTCAGCACAATTGAATAAACTAATACTAACATTTATTTGTTTGCATTTTTATAGCCTTGCTGTGGCTAAGTTATAGTTATAGTTTAGGAGTTGTTCTAATCTGGCACCTGGTTAAGGCATTTATAATTTTCTACGAAACACTTGGAACAAAGTTCTTTAGGCTTCTTCTCAATACAAATGACTACTTACTTCTTTTTTTTTTTTTAATGGTGTATTATTGCTTTTCAGAAAGATTTGAACTTTATAAAGGACTTCCTGTATTTTGAACATTAGCTGTAAACAAGTTTAGAGTGTGTTAGAACCATGCATACTGATTTTAAATGCATTTTAACAGAGATTTGTTGAGACGTTTTTCTGTTAATGTTTCTAAAGCCAGGTACTGTATGTACTTGTGGTTTACATTTCTGGTTACACTTAGATCTGCTAGTACTTACTAAATAACATTTGTTTAACTGAAATGCCACATCCTGAGTGTGTGGATGAGGTTGGACTTTATGATGAATATTCTGGCCAATGTAGTTGCTTCTAAGCATTTGCATATATGAGATTTGTTCATTAAATTTAG
Organism: Aviceda cuculoides; assembly: GCA_035590195.1. NCBI lineage: Eukaryota > Metazoa > Chordata > Aves > Accipitriformes > Accipitridae > Aviceda > Aviceda cuculoides. The sequence continues at coordinate 9,045,095 of JAVJGG010000054.1, forward strand.
AAAGAAAAGGATGATGATTTCCACAAATTGTCATATGTTTATTTAACATGTGTTTTCTTTAAATCTGTAACCAAAAAATTGTATCTGTAAACATAGGTGGTGAAAAATTCAAATACCCCAAAGGAATTACATTCAGTATTATGATTTCTCCAGTATCTTGGGATTTCTTCACACGCTGCAGAATATATAGGTGGAGAATTTGTTCTAACTCTACTCTGTTTTTGACGTCTGAGTCATCCATGCTGTCATACTGTTATGAGGATGTAGGTATTTTTTCAGATTCTCTAGATTTGTTTGATGTCCCTCATCAATATCATAAGAGTTATCATAACAAATAACTTGTTAGCAGTTATTTAAAACAGTGTTTTGTTTGTGTTTTGGTTTTTTTTTTTTTTTAAGTGAACCTACTTGCTTTTATTTCTTCACCTATCACTACCACTCGAAGCTCATCTAACATGCTGGGAGGCAAACTAGCACAGGCCTCTGGATATCAATGCAGATAGTGTCAGAGGGTACTGAATTTGCTTTCTTACTAACTGGTGTCATGTGTTAAACACATATGCTCATTAACATCTTTATTTTTACTGAAAAGAAAATATCACCCTGCTCATCTTCTAAAGACAGTTAAATCCTTTGCCAGCCACAACAATACAGAAGATTTCATAGCACCACTGGTGACTATTTCCAGAACATGTACTCAGAAATGAGGCTAATCTTCCTTCCAACTCTTCTACCATGTATGACTTGCCCAAATATTTTGGGAAATATATGAAAATGACAGTACAAACCATTAGGTCATACATTAGAATCCCTTAAATTATTTGAAGACTTTTCTTCATTATTTTCTTTGCTGAAACCTGGACCTTTACTTCTTGGATAATATAGCTTTGGAGAAGGAAGTAATCTCTCCTTTAACAAAGGAAGTCTCATAAGTTCTGCAGTTACAAGCAGCAATAATTCCTGTACCAACAATCTTTATGTAATTTGTGCCTCTGTCCATATGAACCTTTTTAGATTATAGATGAATACGTTAGAGATTTAAAGGCTAGTAAAGTGGAGATTTGTAGATTGCCACAAAAAAAAAAAAAAAAAAAAAGTGAAAAAAAGGTGGGGGGAACACTTAAAGAGAAAAGCTAAATGAGAAAGGCTATAAAAAATGAAAGGGGAAAGAACCAGAGATAGAACTAGTGGAGACCCTGAGTTACCACTTTGACAGTGATAACTTTGAGAAGAAAGAAGAAAGGTAATAAACAGGAACAACAGAGAGAGGCAGAGACAAGCAGGATTATGCAGTACAGGATTGTCTTTGAACATATAGTGCAGAACAAAAGCATCTGATTTACCAAGTGGAATATCTTTCTTTTGATGCAGAAAATAGCTGGATGCTCCAAGACTACTTGCTGGGTTTTGGTTGAAGTTTATGATATTGGTTCTGATCCCTAATCCTCAAGCGATGTGGGTTCTGTCTGCGTGAGAGACTCTTTAAAGCATAACACTGCTACAGTTTTTATGTGTTTAACAGCTTTCAAGGTAATTCATTTTGGTTTAGAATGAAAACAAAACATTTTGTGAGTTTGAGTGAAACAGAATCAGGTTACTTCAAGTCAGTCTTTCTGGTCAGAAGCAATGTGGCAAAATGTCAAAAATCTTGTTAGAGAAATCTTCATAAAAATCAATAAATCACTGCAGAATGTCTTGACTTTGAGAAACAGTGTATTTTGACAGATTACATGTTGTCAAAAATATTTTGACGATTTTAACTTGTCAGTTTAGCATTTTCTGTGGGGTTGTGAAACTCACTCCTCTCTTTAGACTGTAACATACCAGATCTGTTGCCTGTCATTTCAGAGCATGATGGGAAACTGCTTCCTGTCATGGATTTTGTGGCAAATGCTAAATAATTTCACATGGTTCATTTTTAGAAGGGATGTATGGAAACATCTTTTCACTTTTATTTAGTTTGTCTAGGGGTTTTTTTATATATTTTCAACTGGCTAGTGGATTTGGCTTTGCTTGTAATTTACAAACATGTTGAGGTAGGCATGAAAGAAATTCAGGCTCCATAAAGCCTGAAAAGTCATGGTACTTAACTTAGCTAGGAACCAGAATCCTACAGAGTTCAAAATATACTGTTTTATGACTCAAACAGCCAAAGTTCTGAGTGGCAAGCATGAGCAACCAATAAAAAATACACCCAAACCCAGCCTTCTTTGTCTTCCTTACCCAGTACTACAGGAAATACTTTAGATCTCACTCCAGTCATTGTGTATGTACATTTTCTGATGACTTCTTTGTGTAAAAAATATATATGGTTCTTTCAGGGTAGATGAGAAGTCAGGTTCTCCTTTCTTAACAGCTGACAGACTTAAAAAATACTGAAGAGTTCCAGTAAATCAGGAATGCTTTTACACACTGGAACATAATTAGCAGGCAATAGTGAAAATTGCCCATAACTACAGGATAAAACTTTTCAATGGGAGATATGGGTTTAAATTCATTCAGGAAGCAGCTAAACTTGTATCTAGATTTTCCATACTCTGGATGACTGTTCAAATCATAGATCCATCTTACGAAGAGAGAGGAAGGGGAAGAGGTATTGTACAAGAAAGAAAGAAACAAATTTCATGAAGAATGCTCTTACTCCAAGAGAAGTTTCTCAGAGGGAAAGGGTTGGAAAAAGCAGTCTAGCTTCTGAATCTTAACTCTGGTTGCATATGAGTTGGGTTAACTCAAAAACTTCCAGGTGAGCAGATAACCAGAGGTCTAAAAGCCTAAATTAAAGATTAAAAGCAAAACCAAACCAACCTGTTTGATGTATTGTCGTGGTTTAACCCCAGCCAGCAACTAAGCACCACACAGCCGCTCACTCACTTCCCCCCCAAGTGGGATGGGGGAGGAAATCGGGAAAAGAAGTAAAACTCATGGGTTGAGATAAGAACAGTTTAATAGAACAGAAAA
>JAVJGG010000054.1:9056506-9070202 GCA_035590195.1 Aviceda cuculoides
CTATTAAACTGTTCTTATCTCAACCCACGAGTTTTACTTCTTTTCCCGATTTCCTCCCCCATCCCACTGCGGGGGAGGGGGGGGGGAAGTGAGTGAGCGGCTGCGTGGTGCTTAGTTGCTGGCTGGGGTTAAACCACGGCACAATAAAATTTTAAGGACAACATGAACACAAAGGAAATTTGTATACTTTTGCCATATTTCATTGATATTTAACTTGAGTACTAAAGTTGTACACAATCTGATTACTTATACACTACAACATGTAAGTGTAATCCTGCAAACATTTATGCATGTACTTATTCAGGTCAATGAGACTACTTATGAATTACAGCCAATAGGTCATTTTTTTATAAGCATTTACTGCCTGTCATCATGCTCACTACACAGAGGATAATGGATTATTTATGGCAATAAGCACATAACCTACTAATAAATGTTTGCAGGATGGGCCTTAAGAACATATGCAGGATTCATGTTGTCCAATGCTAAATTCTGTCTGCAAATAAAATGAAGTTTGCAATAAGAAACAAGTTGCATAGGTGTAGAGTAATCAATCGTTTTTGTAGCTTATCATTTTAACATCACATTAGCCTCTCTAGAAGCCTGGGATTCATTTCCAAGCAGTGCCTAAGGCACTTTTGAGACTAGAAATGTGGGTTTTTTCAAGTGCTATCAGCAAGATAAAGTTGAGCAAAAGTTGAAAGAAGTGTTGAGTTAACATCATTGTCATGTTTAAATCAATTCACTTTGAGTCCTTTCAATTCTCTGCATACACCGTAGTGAATAGGTCTGTTGTCAGAACAACTTCTCATTAGAATATCAAAAACTGAACTAAAATTATGGGAAATGGGTGTTATTCATCAGAATACAGATATTTTCTCTTGTATCATGCCATGAACATCTGGTTAACAAGAAAATGAAACAAAGTTCATATTTCCCTTGTTTTGGTAGCAGTAGTGTTGTATTTATAGCTATGATGGTCAGTGTCCTTAAATGAGGCAAGACTTGTAGGGAAAGGTTAGACCAATTTTTGTTACACCAACTGATTGTTAGACCAATCAAGAGAGCTTGAGAAAGATGAGGGGGGCTTTTCAGAAAGACCTTCTTCAGACTTGTAAGCCAAATCGTTTGCTAATTTTCTATTTTGCTAGACCGGCTATTAGCTGTTATTACCTAGCATTTCAAACCACACTTCATACATTCGTTTCATTATGGCTGTGCAAAGGAGCTGGAGTTGGTAAATCTGATTCAAGCTCATTTATTTGTACCTGGAAATGTAAATCCAGTTGCACGTTCCATCATCATACAGCAATGTATAGACTGGATCCAAGCAAAATTTTTGAATCTTGGAAAGCCAGTGTAGTCTTTTCATCAACAACATACAGAAAAGAATATCTATTTCTGCATTAAAAAAAGAAAAGAATTATTCAGTAAATTCATAGTTCATTTCTGAAAAGAGAAAAAAAGTAAAAAATGTTCTGGTGAGTTATTTGTTCAAAATTATTTTCACTATCCATGAAAAAGCAACTGCTGTCAACAATATTGTTACTGGAAAGCAAATCCATGCCTCTCAGAAAAGTGTGTGCAGTAATGCAAGCTGCTTTCTACCGCCTGAATTAATATCCACCTGAGCACCATAATTCAAAACCAGAAGCCTGTAGGATGTACACAACTGCAGGTTTATCCCCTGTAATTCATTAAAATCTCTTCTAGAGGTACAGGATTTTTTTTTATTATTCAGGATAAAAAGGGCATATACAAAGTCTTAAAGAGCAGTCAAGAGACTCACGGCTCTAGCTCCTAAATTCAGAAGTGGTTTAATACTTTTTGAATTAAGTGAAGCACATTCCTACATTTTCCCTTGTCCTACTCCATGTTTTACAGAGCTGACTGAAATACTGATATTGAAGAAGATAAACAGCATTATAATTATGGGAAAATGTTCAGTGGGAAAAAATCAAGGATACGAAAGCACAGAAGACCATCAAAAGAATGAAGCTGTTAAGGATGCATCAAGCTGTGGGTGAGGAAATGAACCAAACTCACAAACACAAGCATCCTCTCCGACCAAGAAGTTTCCAGGTGTACTGCAGCAATCAGAGAAACGCAGCCTAAAGGCTTGGGGACTGTTGGTGATACCTAATCAAAGAGAGGAGCATGTGCTGTGCTAGAATCCCCCTCAGGCTCTAGAAAGCAGTACTGAAAATCTTTGCAGGCATAGCGTACCTTCAGCCCACAAGGAGGCATTCATTGCAAATGTGTGGTTTGGGTAAGAGAGTGAGGCTAATTTTCTTTATAAGTCCCTTTTAATTTTTTATTTTTTCTACATACACATAAGTAAATTATTAGCCATGTCAAGACATGGTGCTGGCAAAATGAAAGTCATATGAGACTATATTTGTAGGATGTGAGTTTATTCATACCTTCAGCTAGGGAGACATGAATTATCCCTTTCTAGTGCAGCTCCAGACTTAGTTCTACATATTCAGTTTTGAAAGTTGCTCATCAAGTTCTTCTGAAAAGTCAATAGAAGTATATAACAGCATTTCTAAAGATGACGCATAATTTCCTAATGTCTTCTATGATGCATCCACAAGATAAATTGCATACATGTAAATACACATCTGGAGTTTGTGAAAGCTCTAAGAATCTGTTCCACAGAATGCTTTTGCAAAACTATTGTTATGTTTCCTCTCACTTTAAACTCAAACACTTTCTGATGAAAGGTGTTTTTAATTAACAAAAATGGATTGGAAACAAAATGAAAGCTTACTTTATTTGAGCCAAGGGAACAACATTAAAAGTGCAAAGCTAGCAGCAGTAGCAGAAATATACCGTAGCACCCACAAAACCTGCTTTAGATTTCTAAAAATACATACCAGTGCACCGATGTTTATAAAATCGTTTTAAAAAAAAAAATGTTTGAAAGCACAATGCCAGCACCAGCATTACAGAAATGTACACAGTTGCATGTTGAAAGCTGTGGTGAATGCCATAAAAATACAAATTAGGACATACTCAGTAGCAACACTGTAACACTGCATTTCAGATCTTGCACAAGTCAGCATGAACATTACACAAATTTGTATCAGGGTATGTTCAAAGTCATATCTTGGACTCTTACTGTTGTAGCTAGCCCTTTTCTTTTACACCTCCTACCTTTCTTCATAATCTTTTGCAATGTGTTAAATACTTAGTTCCCATAAAACAGAAACTGGTCCTCATAACCGATGTGTAAAGCCAGGTTATCCTATGGTGAAATCCAGATCACAACAGATGTTCACATAATAATGCACACAAAATGTGTCTGAAATCCATATGAAACCCCTGTATTTACCAGAACTCTACCTACCCTGAAAATGTGTGTTTATAGTAAACTTTTTCAGAAGAACTTTAACACTCAACAACTTATCAACTTTTTGACAGTGAGGCTTCAAAATAAATGCTGTTCTTGCTCCTGCAGCTTAATGGAAAAACATGTATGCATGAAAAATTAGACTAAACAGAGATCTCATTTTCTTTCAGGGTTTCTAAAGTTAAGAACTTAGCATTCTAACATTTCTGTGACCACAAGGGGATTTGCAGCAACTTTATCCATATGTGGTTTAAAACTCGAGTTTCCCAATGCTATTAAGCAGTTTTAGTTTTTTGCAGTGGTGTTGAAGAAGTTGGGGACCTTGCTCTGCAAGTTTCTGATCTCTAGAAAGGACTAGGTTTGTTGCTACATACGATTCATCATGTGGATGGTACACACAGCTAGCACATTGTTGGCACTGATGGGAAGAAAACACATAAACCCAAACTCTCTCTTAATAATAGAATTTTTACAATAGCGTTTTGGCTAAGGGGAAGCCTCATATAACAGTATATCACATAAGGAAATGATGTTCTGCACTTAGGTTGGATGCCTTGGAAGAAGGCAACAGCTCAGGAGGAGAGTATATCTTTCCAGCTATGTGCCCTTATGTCACACACAGTTATGCATCTTAATAAAATAGCACTGTCTGTAACAAACCTGTCAGTTGCATGCAGATCCTGAGAACTATCACCCAGGGGGATCTGGTTGTGGTCTCAGCTCCTGGTAGAGACTTCTTCTCAGCAACCCTACAGAAAATATGAAGTACAGGTGAGAAATTGGATTTAAGTTCACTTGAGACTTCATTGCTTCAGATGGGATTTTTGGAGACATGTGACTGGATTCTATATTCCTTGTATTGCCTGTATAGTCCAAAGGAAAAGAATTATTTTAGGAGGCGCGATGCTTTGGGCTGTATACAGACAAGGAAAATTTCCAATCCAGTGTTGGTTTGAACTGAATTAACTCAGTCAGTATCACTGTAGAGTCACACATCACATATTGTAGGGTGCAGCAAATTTTTTTAATGATTTAACCTGTTTTTTTCATGGTTACATCTGGCTGCTAGATTTTAGAGACAGTAGTCTCTAGAAGATCATAGCCTCTTCCTGTCTTTGCTGAGGAGAACTGCCTGGAAGGATGGAGTGCTGTCAGAAGTTGATAAAAGTTTGGGAACCACATGGAGACCATGCTCCCCGTTCTTGCTTGTTGTCTCACAGGATGAACAACTGGTTTGTCCTTTGCTTATTTTCTTTTCTGTCTCTTCTAGGCAATTTGAAACTAAGATGCTAGGATGATATTTCTACTCCTAAAAGGACTTTTGCAAAAGAGCTGCTGGGAAACCCTTATCAAGATTGTTGCTTCTTGTCAGAATATAGGACATGTAGGTGCTCCAAATAAATACCGAAGAACCCTCTGAAGGTGTTTAGCATCTACATATGGGAAAGATGGAGATATCTATCTGAATACCCAAATAAGAAATGGCTCTAGCACAATTCTGTGGGTGGGTTAGCATTTTTGATTCATACTGATATGTAAAATGTTTCTCCATCAGGCACAGCTGCTCGTAAAACCTGAAAGTCATGTAATGCTGTCTCAGAACAACTGTTGCTCAGCTAAGAGGCATCAACGTTATATGCTTGCTAGCATTTTTTTTTTGTTGAATAGTTCAGAAATAAATAATAGTGAGGCTTGTTATAAAATCTGAAACTCGGATATTACTTTTTCAGATTATTTGCTTTCTCAAGCAAGCAGCAATAGTAGCAGTGCTCACCTCTCCTGATGCTTTTCCGTTAGACATAGCTGTTGAAGGTAAAGTATATACTGGCTGAAGTGACTTGTTATACATTTTGGGATGCAAGTGCCAAGAATGGGAAAACTGTTGGGCTTGTCAAATTTTTGCCCAAGTAATCTATATCTATCAGAAAAGAAGAAAAAGAAGAAATAAAGCAGCATTAAATGGCACAGGAGATAAAAAAACAGAAGTCAGATATGTGACAGGGTTGAAGAGTACCTGTAAATAAAAAAAAAAAGTGTTATGTCCAACCGTTCATGCCGTACAAATATTTTATTCAGTTCAGGAGAAAACCTGCATTTTATATTACTTATATGGCTGGTCACTCAACTTGACAGGCATATACCAAACTTTTTTTTCAATTGCAGAAATGGAAATAGAAATAAAAAACCCCACCATCTACCAAGAGGATAATTGATTCCAAATAAAAAAAAAAAAATCTGCCCTTAGTGCTGTCTGTTGACTGATAAATCATAGATCAAAATCCCTCCTATAAAATATTGAAGCAAGCCTTATACTCCTCAGGCATAGATTGGCACTTTAATGATTTGCACATACTAAAGACCATTTGAATCCAAAATAAATTCAGAATGTTGTACTGGTGTCTGATTTCATCTCAATTTTATAGACAGCTGCTTATGACAACTCCAGTCGTAATGTTTCTGAAAAGGAGATGGACATTCATTAAAAGTGCATTTAAATATGCAAACAATGGGAATGTTCACTTTAACAGGATGGTTAGTTTTTGTCCCTTATAGACCTCCAGAAATAGACTAACATCTAGTGGACATGATCAGCAGCTCATATGTCTAACCTTGTCAGCATACAAATCGTTTTTAATTGTCAAAGGAATTTTTTTCCTCTACTTTGTTTTCTGGAATGAGATACTTTGCTATTGTTTTCAGATAGCAAGATTATGTTTCTTCTGAAGACATTCCTTCTGTAAATTGTTTCATCTCCTTTCTGTTCACAAATACCATGCCTCATTTTTCCTAATAAAAAATGTGCAAACTAATTCAGGTAGAACATACCAAGCAGATAATAATTGGCTGTCAGGATTGGCTTGCCAATGATAAGAACTATAACTAAGGTTGTGACTAATTTTTCTGGAGGCCTTAATTGTGTCCCAAAATAGAAAGTCAAGACATGTTGTTTTTTTTATATAGGTGACATCTGCAAAATATTTAATTGTCCTCTACTCTCTCAGTGAATTCTCTTTGGCCTCGGAAGATACACATATCTTTTCATGCTTTGTTCACTTGATTAAAAGACAAAAACCATCAACACAATTAAACTACAATCAGGCTTTGAACTAAACCATATGTTCTTTTTTTCTCATTACACAAAAGAAATTGCAGGCCATTAAGTACCAAACCTTTGCCCTTACACATGCTTTTACACTTTTAGGAGACCAACTGTTTTGATATAGCCAGAACCGTCTATGAAAATCCTGTGAAATGCAATGACACTTGATACTTGACAACACTTAGAAAAGTGTTAAAAATTGAAACTGTTTTGAAAAAATGTCCCTAAGAGATGGATTTTTCTTAATTTAAGTTGATGAGTTTTGTTCTACACAAGAAGTTTCGATATAAAAAAAATACCTCTGATTGTATGTAGGACAGCAGAATGAGGCAATAAAATTAATAAAACTAATTTAATTTGAGCCCCCAAACATAGAAATAATTTATTAAAAATTCTACAATGATTGTTTGGCAAAATTAGCATTGTTCAGCCGTCATAACAGCATCTCTAACAATACGCTGTTTTAAGTTTAGTCTTAAATCCAGCTGTTCTGTGTTCACAATATTTGATTTCAGGATAATGGCAACATCTTCATAGCTTCTTTATTCCCAGGCAAGGGATGGATAATTTCAGCCATAACATACTTTTAATGAGATTTCTGTCATGGAGTAAATTTGGGGCAATGTTCTCTGCTGGGATAAATTGTTCCAGTGCCAGCTTAAGACAATCTGTATTCAAAAGTTATGATAATACCAGAGACAATACATTTTGTATCTTGGCAGGTAAACTTTCATAAGAATTTTTCAAGGCTGAGCTATATGAAGCAGGACTTGCTAGAAAGAGCCATTGCTAGCTGCCAAGACATTAAAGAATATGCATTGGCAAAGAGAACAGTGGTATCCTGGAATTATCCATCAAGCACTGGTGCATTCCTAGCTTCATCTGAATCCTTCTGGAGCTTGCAAGGTAAGTTTGACAAGTTCAAAGAATTGCTGGGTTCCCCACAGGGACATCTCTCCATCTGAATCACAATTTTCTTCCTGCTGTGCTCTTTGAAGAGCAATGTTACATGCCCAGTACTTGGATTGTGGCCATTCTGAATACAGTCATGTGTCAATTAGTTCTCTCTTTTACCACTGTTTTTTCCTTTCTCTGTTGAAAATGAACAATTCTGTCCTCAAATCTGTGGCCAGTTATATAGCCCGAATATCAGACTTTTTTTGTGTATGGCTAGTTCTCTTAATTCCTCCCAATCACCCTCACCGTAATACAAGCCTAAACCTTGTCGGCTTTGTTGTTTCAATTTCTTTTTCCAGCAGACAGATTAATTGATTTCCTTGGCTAATGCCATAACCCCCCCCGCCCCCCCAAACGATCAAATGACTTGAGGATGTCACACCAAACCATTATTAGTATTCTCTCTACCAGTACTAGTACAGGCTGGCTGATGTTTTTAGCTACTGACTGTAAGTATCTGGTGCAAAGATGCTGTTTGTTCACTAGCTCTTGTATTTTGGAATCAGGCATTTCTCTGTGTAAGACAACATCATAAATGATTTTCTTCTGTAAAGGTGTTTCTGCATAACTAACTTTTTCTTGCCCTTTTTTTTTGTTATTTTTAAAATATTTCTACTCACAGATGGCAACTATGTGCTGTATTCAGCAGGCAGGGGGAAAGACCTCGTCATGGTTCCACAGCTTACGATTCCCAGGACTGTGCTAATGCTTTCCTTCTTCATATCGCTGAAAAGGTTATTTATTGCTAATGCTGACATGAGCACTAAAGCCAGACTTTACATCTTAGATGAGTGTTGCTATTCTTCATGCAGAGTCAGATTCCAGATTATTCCTCTTTCCAGCACCATTTGTAGATGCTTACACACACAAAAATGAGTATGGACAGACATGAAAGAAACACTTGTAAATTTAATGTGCTTTTTCCTCTTTTCCCACCCCCACAGCACTCAGTGATATCTGACCCATCCTAAAACAGCTACAGCAGTATGCGTGGGTGTGCTGCTATGTCTACTAATCGCATTGTACGTATTTCAAGGGGAAGCATTAATATGAATTAGTAGAGCTGTCATGGTTTTAATTTCTTAAACATGACATGACTTGGAAGTGCTTCTGATGAGGAAAGTAGGTAAATACTATGAAGCCTGAAGAGCCCTAAAGGCACTTAAGATTCTTTCAGATCCTGTCACTGTTCCTTTACCTAAGGTAATCCTTGCTACCATGGTACTAATTTGCTTTGCAGTCTTTAGCTTCACAACAAACTGTTGTGATGCCAGCCACTGTTGCAAGGCTATAGTTTTAGGATTGGAGACATCAAGCAGAAAGCTATTGGGGGCCAAATCCGCTGACAGACTGAGACACCTCATGTGATATTAGACTCTTAAATGCCAAAAGCCTCAAAACTGTCATTTAGCTGCCATTCCACTGCAGGGATTTAGTGTCTCAAGACATGTCTATGTTAGACCTTCAAGTGTTTCATGTCCTATGATACTATTTTATGAGAAGCCCTGAAGTGCCTAAGACTTGACATAATCAAACAGTTCAAGATTGAGCACATGTCTAAATTTCACTAAGATTCACAATTTGGGTGTTTCTCTGCCAGAGAAGGAGCCTGTTCCACCTGGTATCCTCAGAGCATGTCTGTCCTGAGAGAACTGTCAGGTGAACAGATCCCTTCTTTTTCTTAAAACACAACTGCTGAAGGAAGGAATGAAGGCGGTGGTAGTGTCCCATTTCTTCTATAAAGGCGAGAGTAAAGCAGCCTGACAGGATGTGAAGAGGCAGGATCAACTCTCTTCGCCACCTTTTCTCCCCACTTGAAAGAAATACAAGGATATCACCCACCTTATAAGTGAAGGCTATTCTAAGGTGTACAGGGTAGGAGACATCTCAAAATCTTCGTACTGAAGCGTTTCTGCTTTCCATGCAATATTTGAAGACTCATGTGGGGTGAGAAGATGGCATAAGAATTAGTGTCTCTTATCTCTTAGGAAGGGCGTCGTCATTCTGGTTCCAGCTCCAAAGATTATTTACGTATTTCAGTGTATGGTTTCAGGGGATGTATGAGACTCTTGAAACACAAAAGGAATTCAGAAGTTCTGCTTTCATGTGACTGGTTTCCTAAATGACATTAGAAAAATTTACCAAACCCTGGTCCCCTCATCTTAGGAAGACTACTGTACAATCAAAAAAGGTGGGGAAGAGACAGCACTGCCACCTTTCCTGGCCAAACCCTCTGTATTTTAAAGAAAGACAAGGGACAACTGAATAAGGTCTGGACCTCTTTTCAACATTTTCCTATCAGCTTGCTTAGGTGAGTTCCTGAGCACAGTGACATTACTACTGTGATTCCTATTTTAAGATCCCTGAGTCTCTCTATCTCAGAGGGAGATTCGTCACCCACATTGGCATCATGGATTACACTGCAACTGAAGCTGCAGGAAGAAAATATTCAACAGAGACCAAGTTCATTATGAATACCTTTCTTACAGTCCTTTATGCCAGCATCATTACAAAATATGTTAACATGGTTTCACCATAACAGTTTGAGATTTCCAGCCAGTTTTCATGCATTTTGCATGGAAGTGGTCTGGTAAGACTGATATGCTAAAAATATGAAAAAATTCTACTGTTCATGTCATACTCACAGGTTTTAACATCCTGTGTATGATTTTATTGCATGCATGCAATTCTGTCATATTTCTCACAGGAAGAACTGCAAATCAGACTTGTTATTCTAACTTTTTAAACTGTTTTTAATGTTATTAAAAATTGCATTCCATCACAGAAAAGCTGTTTTTACAAAACACTATATCTTCATTATCAATGTATCCTTATGTCTTATTCAGACTAAGTAGCATTAGTCGAAAATAAAAGGTGTCAGAGCAAGAAAAAATCTTCACTGTGATAATTATAAAAAAAAGTTTAAAACATTAAAAAAAAAAGTAAACTACAAACCCAATTGGTTCAAGAAAGTGTTTAAGAATTAAAGGAAAATATCCACAAAACTAGAGACAAATAGTGTTTGTACTGTTGAAAGCTTTGTAAGGGTATTAACATTGCATTGGTAATTCCAAGACTAATACAAAACCTGGAATCCAAGATCTATTTATTATTGCTGGAGAACTGAGCATTGCCGTATTTAAGCCAATGTAACAACTCAGTGTGATGGGAACCTTTTAAAAAAATGTTAGATGTTTGAGCTTGTGGTGTCCTGAAGATGGATTAATAAGCAACTATATAAGGATAATTGTTATCTTCCTGTCTTAAAACTTGATGGACAGACTTGAAGCCAAGGTCTGATACCAGTTCACTTTGGCAGAGAATTTTGCTCAGTGTTTCTTAAAGATGTTTTTACAGTGCAGCAGGGAACCAGCTGTACAGAAGACAGTAATTTGCACAATTCTTAAGTGGACATGAACTCCAACACTGCTTAAAGACTACTGACACTAAAATGGCTGAATGAGAAATATACTGAATGCCTCTGAGCTCTAAACTTTGGCATTACAATAATTATACTTTCAGTTTCTGAGACATAAACATCTTTGCTGTATGTCTTTTTATTTGATCCCCGTACCGGTGCTTTCATATCTGACTATTCAGCATTCTATCTGTACTTGTACCTGCTGGTAGCACGGTAGCTGCTGGATTGCAATGAAACTGTAAGATGCTCCAGTTCAGAGCCTTGCTAATGCTGACAATTGATTTAGCGTTGTAAGCTACCTCAACAGTGCTGGGCTGTTTTTTGTTCAGAGATTTCAGTAGGGAGTTATTTTAAGAGATATATTTCCTTTGTTGGGGTAAAAAAGGACAGTTTGTCTTAATTATCCCTGACGTTTCAAACCTCATACCAGGCACTTCCTCCAGGGACAGAAACAAACCAGTCTCCTCCAGAAACCAAGTGTGAAATGAATAAATAGGGCTCTGGTTGCTCTAATGGCATAGTGCGGTTACTATTTTTACTGTGGGGGGAGGATACTGTCTAGATTGTTTCTTTTTATCTCTGAGGAAATTCAGGGTATTGATAGGTGAAATATTGTGGACAATTAAGAAAGGAAAAAAGCTGGTCTAAAAAAGCAATATTTGGTAGGTACTTGGTTGCCTGGTATATTCATTCTGAGAGCTAAGTTTTTCTCAGAGGAAAGGGAAGGAACAGAGCAGCTATGCATCATGAACAAAGGCTGCCGTTCTTTCTATCTGCAGTCTGTTGAAGTTATTGGTAATTAGAAGCTTCTCCGCATCATTTTATACCTTTTTTAGTGTAGATTTTAATGCAATATTTGTTTATATTTCATGTATATTTTTAATGAAATATCTATTTGTGGAACTACCATTGTCACATCCCTGTGCAAAGTCCCAAAATCTTGCAGGGAATCTTGATGAGGCTATGGGTGAGGAGATTATTAAGGAAACAATTTTTTTTTTTTTTTTTTTAGTGCTGGTAAATCAATAGATAAGTTGTAGAGCTTTTTTTTCTGAGATGAAGGTAACTATTAGATTTTGATTAGAAAGGTCTTTACAGTTCTTTTATGTAGTTAGGAATTCCTATGTTTCACGCAAGTACTAAACTTCATTGAAACATAATGAGCCAGGAAAAAAAAAACAAAAAAAAAAAAAGAAAAAGGTGCAGCTGTGTTTGCAGCACATTTTAGAGAGCTTGTGAAGGTGATGCTTTATCAGAAGGAAGTCTGCATTGCTGCTGCTGCTTGCTGTGATTTTTTAAATGAAGGCAGCTCTAAATTCAAATCTTAGCATAAGGGCATTTCTGATCAGATTCTCAACAGCCCACTGAAGAACTAGTTCTATGGCATGAAGGACAGTCTGGCACCTTTCTTTTACTCAGAGTCTCAGACTGCTTGTGGCATCTGTGTGAAAGCAATGCCTGTTTGTAAATAATCAGGGAAGTTCTGTGAGTTATTATTATTCATTAATTCTATTTTATAGCACTTCATGGCTACAAAACAAACTTGAGACTGTGGCCAGCTGAATATTCAAGTGGTGATTGTGGATTGCTCTTACACAAAGACCATCTTCCAGTACAGAGGGCTGAAATGAGCAGCTCTGCCTAGACTTCATGCAATTTATGACAAAACATGTGGTACAATCTGCCAAAGGAAATTGGTGAGGGCAGAGTGCTGCTATGCTTCGCAGATCTGTAACTGTTGAAGAAGCTGCGACCATCCTCTACTGAGAGCAAACCTTAAGCTAATGCCAACTTGAGAAAATACCAAGTATAGAAGAGACAGATTTCAAGGCTTTCAGTAGTCTTCTGCCATTATCATTAAATTCAGTTAGTTCCTTCTATATCCACAATTTGCTGTTAGTGCTTAATGAGGGTGTCAAATTTGCTGGTAAAGATTTGCAAAAGGAAGTAGGAAAGTGTCATGCAGAAAATCCACACCTCTCTCTGAACCTATCTAACACACCGAAATTAATACAAACATCCTGAGGGGATTGTATACAGACATTGTACCCAGACTCATGCATGCACATTTGAATTCTAAACTGGGGGTATTCAAGCACTCCTAACCCCAAATAATAGAAAAGATTATCAGATGCATTTGGTGTGAAAAGATTAAAATGCAAAACAACTTTGAAAGATCCTTGCCTGAAGATAGAATTCTAAGAACAAGTATTCATTCGCTATTGGGATACATATGAGCTTAAGTTCTCTAAATACCAAATATTTTCTGGCTCATTCAAAAAAAATTTAAAAAGTCCTAATTTATAAATATATACTTGAATATAATTCTGTCATGTTATCTGGTCACCAGGATTATTCTTGTCCTATTGATGTGGAAACCTTGGGTTTATAAACTTTTTCCATACCTACTGAAAACCTGTCTCAATAGACTTAACATTTGAATGCACCAATTTTCATTTTGCTAATTTTATAATGATTTTGATTCCCATATGGTGTTAGGCGTACACTAGAAGTGGAAATTAATTAATTGGTCACCAGCTAGTTTCAATCAGAAACCAGCATAAAATTGAGCCCAGTGGTCAATGTTTTAAAATTTTGACCATGACCTCTATATAAATGTTGTCTACTAAAGTTAAAGTACCATGTTTTAAAGCTGAGGTGTGCTCACTTAATTGCACAAAAGATGCATTATGTATCAGCCTATGTTAATATCACAGCCTATAAAAATACCTGTGATGGGTTGACCCTGGCTGGACGCCAGGTGCCCACTAAAGCCGTTCTATCACTCCCCCTCCTCAGCTGGACAGGGGAGAGAAAATATAACAAAGGACTTGTGGGTCGAGATAAGGACAGGAGAGATCAC
>JAVJGG010000054.1:9079281-9107209 GCA_035590195.1 Aviceda cuculoides
AGGGGGGTTGCATCTGCCATTCCAGGGGGGGCTCCTGCCTTCCTTGGCAGACACCTGTCTTTCAAACCAAGACAGCATGTAACTCTTTTTTGCTGGAAATACATTGAAAGGGAAAATGGGTGACTCTCCAGGAAGTAGTCTGAACCTTAATTATAAAATAAATATGACTTATTGCAGTTCACATGCAGTTTCTGAATGCAAGTAAGAAAATTAAAATTCCAGAGATATGACGTTATATGACAGAAACCAAGAAAGCTCATGTAACCATGCTCTTAAACACCAAAGTCAAATCTAGTATCTTTGGATCACTACATCTCAGATAGAAAAGCTTTGTTTTCTTGAAATTTCTTATGGTTTTAACAGTTAATAAAGTATCTCTCCTAACCTTTGAACTGATTTTTTTTGTTAGTTTGCACTGTCACAGTCTTTATAGTAACTGTACCTCAAAAGAAATTATAGTGATACAGTAGCTTGAGTGGTTTTGCAGCATCAATTTCTACTCTTAGATTCAAGATTACAAGGAGCCTATTGTTACTGTGTACTGAAACCTACATGGAAAAATATTTGATCAATTACAACTTGTACTTTCCAGCCTTTCCATAACTCTCATCCTTGTTAAGTTATCAGCAGAAAACTTCTTGTTGAGGACCACCAACTACCTTGATGAAACTGGAGGATGAAAATCATGATCCTCCACATACACATTCCAAAATGCAATCTATTTAATCCAGTTTATTAAAAGCTTTTCTAGAAGCTAAAGGGATCAACTCTATCAAACGTGATGCACTGCAATAAAACCACATAATCAATAAACAATAGAGACACCAAGTCACAAATGGAAGAACATTTTTCACAAACAATGCTTTATCTTTGACCTCTCAGTCCAGGTTGTCTCAAAGGAGATTTACAGAGTAAGTTCAAAAGACAAGCCTGGGAACTAAAATTCATCACTCACTGTACATTAAAAATCATAAACCTCAGTGGAAATATCAGTTTTATATCATGTTGTAATTTTTCCCAGTCGAAAGAAAATCTCTCCAGGTTGCACAAGAGCCAACTGTTTTATTGTTTCTTCCCACCAGTCCACCAGTACTTTATTTTCAGATTAGCTCTGAGTAATGTGATCAAGTTTAATTCAGAGCTTTTGTTCTAAAATTGTATTTATAAGATTTGGTGATATTAAGAAGTTTGATATTTCTATTCCAAAGCTGAAGGACTAGTATGCACTGAAATCTCCTGATTTTTACCAAATATATCAGCCCTGTAATAAAATATATTCTCTTTACCTACAAGTTTTGCTATAAAGTGCAGCAGGCTGACCAGTTTTAGGTTCAAGTTGAGCAACATTAATCACTGGTCACATATCTGGTTAAGCTCCAGTTTGGATGGTAAGAGGGCATACTGCCTCTTCTAGGACTTGGAGAAACAATCAGCCTGCTACGCTAAGGACCTGTTTCCTCCTGAAAGACAGTTCAATTCAGAAATGCTGGAGTGGGTATTTTTTCACTTCAGATCCACCTCTTGTCTCTTCTGCCTTTCTCTTTTGAGAGATGGGGAAGACATAAGACAAGAAATTCCTCAAAATGCTTGTCTAAATTTTGGGTGCTGGTGTCTCCAGAAAGATTGAATGGGCCTATTAGTCAACATAAAAGATAGGAGAGAGGGGATTTTTTTCCTGCACACTTTTGCACTAAGTTCTCCATTCCTTTTGTATGAGTTTGACACAAAGACTTGTTGGTTGACTTCATTTGAGGTGGATGCAGGCATAGAGCATCTTTACCTGGTGGGTGGTAGGACCAGTCCATACAGATGCTCCATGGCTGAGAGCCCTGTTTGCAATACCCTGAGCAGCAGGCTTCAGAAGGGATTCACTTCTTGTCTTCTCTGACACACTTCCTAGGCATGGATGCTCTGTCTGTTACCTCTTCATTGGAGAGCTAACCCCAACAGCCAGAATTAATGCTGGCCATTAAATGATCCTGGTACACTTTTTGGCAGATTTCTAGATCCAGGCCTAACACTAGGTTTGAAGGGGTATTTGAGAGAAACAGTGCATAATATAAGCGTATGCATGAAGAGCAAATTTTAAATGTTCATGCTTTACATGCTAGTATGAGAAGTTTTGCAACTGCAACACTGTCTTGTTGCAGCTTTCTCGTAATTCTGATCCCAGGGATGAGTCCTGGGTTATTTTCAGTTATGCAAGAATTTTCTCCTGCATTTTCTGTTGTACATATTTTGAACAACTCTTAATTTACTTTTTCTGATCTTGGATCATCATCATTTCCATTGCCAGGAGAGTCTCTCTGTATTTTTCCTGTTTTCTTCCCAAATCTTCCTCTGTGCCTTTCTGACTCTTCTCTAATGCCCTTTTACTAATATCTGACTTACTTAAGTACCTTTACATTATTCTAATCTCCTTTACTTCAGGCATAAGGGAAAAAACAGCCTTCAGCTATTGCTTTCTCCTACTATATTCCCTCAGCAACAGAAAATGAGATCTTGCATCATTCTATTACACCTAAGATATTTTTATAAGATTGACCTTAACATGAAAAAAAAGGTTCATAAAAGTAACTCCACAACATCAAACAGAATTCTCTGGGTTGTCAGGCAACAGAGTTCACAACCATTCAGTCAGCATCCTGAAACACAGACAAGTCAGAAATTCAGTAGGGCAAGACAGGAAAAGGAAGGAAGAATTGCGAGCCATATAGATGTTTCCTTTAACTCATTTTCTTTGCTGCGCATTGAGTACATTCACATCTAAAATAGGAATTCGCCTTTGGAATAGTAATGCAAGGGCCCAGAAATCATCAAATAAGGGCAAAGCCACCCCTTATGATTTTGCCCTCTTTAAGTAAATATTAAACAGACGTTATGGTTTTCTTGTGGTTATAACACAAACAGCATCAGGATCAGGTAATAAATAGGCATCTCCCACAGAACAGTGTCATTGAGGTACAGCTTCGTACTTCAACACTTCTGGCTGTCAGCATTCTCAACAAGGGCAGTCCCAGCATTTTACCTTCTGAAACAGACATGAGAGAAATAATGAAGTAAAATATCAAATATCCTTTACCTCTACTCTTCTAAAAAGTCCCAAACAAAACATCATATTGTGCCTGATTTCCCCATTGGGTGCTTGAGGAGGGAGAAGATATGAAGGTTTACTTATTTCCTTTTTTCATAGATCACATTATCTCACCCCTGTTACGTCCAATATCTAGAAATAGATACCCTGCTTTTTTTAGTGCAGTTCAAAACATAACCAGTGGGTTAGAAGCAGTATGTAACAGATGTACAGATAATAGATACTCAACAGATGAATTGCTGTTTGTAATATTTTAACTCTTTTCATTGAAAATGCAAAGAATTGATTCAACTAAAACAAACTACATGCCTGTCTTTAAGGCAAGTAATGTTGAGATATCTGAGTCCACTCTACATATTTAACACTCTGGTATTTTTTGTGTGTGATTTAGGAAATGAACATGTTTTTCTGAAGAACAAATCAAGATGTCATGCATTAATTTTTCAAATGTAGAGGTCTAACTAAGGAAGGAATTTGATCCAATGTGTTCAAGAGAGCTTATTCTTAGGAGAGTAAGGTGGAAATGCAAATATTCAGATGATTTATTATCATTTCCCTGAAATAGGGAAACAAATGGAATATTAGGAATGTTATCTCCATCTCATGCATTAAGGAACAAGCCCATACAATGATACGCAGAAGCTTTATTAAAAATTCATTAGACTGTAAAGTCTCTCATTTTGTAATCAGAATTAAGTAGTTTTCTAATGTCATTAGCTGAAAGTCAATTTAAACCAGTATCAGCAGTTGCAACACGCTCCAAAATGCTAAATTAAATACAACAAATGTGTTCCACTTATTTTTTATTGGAAATATTAACATTTCATATTATGAATCAAAATCATATTGCAATGATTTCTCTAACAAATACATTTCCTATGACTTTATTTACTAGTCATATTTACATTGATAACAAAAGGCAGAGGAGTTTCAGAAACAGAAATCTGGTGATCATGTTTAATTTCTGAGCCAGTAGAATATTGATGCATGGAAAAACTGACAAGGTGTGCAGTTTTCTCGTATTAGACAGGCAGTTCCCTTGATGGTAACAGCAAAGTGCAGTAAGCTACAGCAAAAAGATCTTAGAATAAAGAAAAAGTAACTTTAAAAAAAAAAAGCACAAAAACTTTTCGGTATGAAAGTATTGTATTAGTTAGGAAGATGGTTGACACTGGTAGAAGCTATGGATTCTCATATAAGTCGTCTTTGGTTTGCTTCTGTACTAAGGCAGTAGCTGTGATCTCAAACAGCTTTTTTGTTACGGTAAATATATCTTTTTGTCTTAAAAAATATTCTTATACTTAAATGTCACTAGATTTATGAAGTACATAAGGAAAAATATATTTGAAATAGAAACATTTTGTTTGAGAAATAATTGGCTTCTTCTAAATTAGGTTTTTCAATAAGGGTCTAATTTTCTGGGAATAAGGAAATGGATACTTCCCTATAAAGAAATTAATCTTTCTTAAGGAGCTCAGGCAAGGTATCAAAAACTTACCAGCAATTTAAAAAAAAATCAGTTAGCTGATTGTGCATACGTCTCAGTGGTATTAAACAAGCTCATACGTCAGGTATAAGACACTTGGCATCTCATATAGCACATGCAGTTATTCACATGTTCAAAAAAACCAACTATCCCCCCAAGTATGTTATGTTTTAACATATTAAAAATGTATAAGAGAATATATCCTTTGGAGTCATGAGTTCAGTACTAGAAATGGGCCCCACACTGTAGCTGTGTTCTTGGCTGACAACTTAAATCTAAAAAACCTTATGTTAGGTTCTCCTCCATAACATTCATTGCCTACTCTGAGACTCCGTCTTTGACAAATTTTCCACACATTTACTTTAAAATGGCTTCCTGCAAGTATAGTCTCCACTCTGTATTGTTGACTGGTTCTTCCAAAGTGATGAAAACCATTCAATTTAAAAAGTATTTAGTCTTCTGTACCTGAAAGATAGTGAAGTGACCAAGGAAGCTACTATTGGTTTTTATATACTGTGTTTCCTTGCCTTTCAGAGACAAAAAAATCAAAAAAATATAAAAAGGTCCTGCTCAAGCTGGAAATGGATCAGTTTGTTTTGGAGACAAATGGTGTTTTTTCATCTTTCAAGTAAACAACAGATATCACTTCCACTGCCATTTGATTTCAGCTAAAGCAGTATTTCTCTTGAACACCAGCAATGAAGTGTCACAGAGGACTTGGCATCAGATGTAATATTTGAGAACAAATATTTAAGTTGTGTGTAATAAAGGAGACCTTTGTATAAAAGGGCTTTTATCTACCCTAGACATCTGTTGTACTAAAAATAATTTCCAAAAACAACAGTTCTGGAGGGGCTACAGTTAGAGATTAAACTATTCCACAGTCAGCACTTCCTGGCTGTCATCAGCCAAGTGCCTGGAATAAGTTCGCAAAGAAATGATCAGACCAAACCGAATTTAAAGGCTCACTAAACAAGCTCTGCTGGCATGTGCTATAAACTGTATGGGGAGAGGGGACATAAGGAAGAGAAAAGGACAGAAAAAATGGAAGCAGATTTACTGCAGCACAATCCTGTGCTGCCACTAACCTGTTATCTGTTGCAGGCATGACATGTCCAAATCCTCAGCAGATCCCCACTCGGCCTGGGTCAGCAGGGGATGGGGGGAATTTCATGGCCAGTTCTTCAACAGCTGGTAGAGCTCCTACAGCTGCGGGTGGGTAATGGCTAGGCTAAGGCTATGTCTTTTCTGAGAAAGAAGTCCCTTTTCCCCCTCCTTAGCTAAAAATTGCCTCTTCAAAGCCCAGGTTTGGCGCTTGGAAGGCTATGAACTTCAAGGCCACAAGGCCAAATCTTTTGCCATGTTCCTGTATAACTCCTTGCACCAGCATACACTGCTAGGATCAACAGTCAGCTAGAGTGTTTAAAACTGGATATGAAAAATCATTCATAGTAGTCTTGAATAAACAGGTACATTGGGAAGATCATCTTCAAAAATTCCATTCTATCTTTAACTTAGTCTGGTGTGGTCACACAGACTGATTGAAGAGCTGAGTGAGGCTATCCAATACCTTTTTGTGCAAGTTTCACCTCCTTGTGTATTTTCTGTAGAAGTAACAGTCTTGTTTCTGCCCTCCATCCCTGCCATTCTTCTTTTTCTTCTCATGCTTTAATTTTTCAAATGAAAAAATACCAGAGAAGATGCACTTCTGACCTCTGACTTCACCGATGTCTCTATATCAAAGCACTCATTTCAAAGACGGGATCTAGAGCAGTAATTGATATTAGCCATACAATTGTTCTAAAGATGCTAGAACATAATGCTGAGTTTATATAAACCTTTGAAAGATTGCACTTCTGGGCTGCAAATTCTTCACATCGAGACAAGAAACAGTCTTAGTGACAGATAATGTGTTGCTTTAGAAAGTCCATGCATTGTGGTAGTGTATGTGTTATTATAAGGTGCAATACGGCCCTAAACACTCCTTCCCTTGTGCTCTGGTTTAGGAAAATGTAAATAATTTTAATCTACTTGCGCTACTTCATTATTTTTTTATGGGATTATCTCTCCTACTTCCCTTCCAATCTTACAGTAAGAGCATTTATCTGATTCAATGAAACTAATGATTACAAATTTCTCTTTGCATTTCCAATATTTAAATTGTATTCCTGTGCAGTCTGTTAAGTAAAAGGCTGCAAATTTTCTGCAGCGAAAATAAGAAGTAACTTTTTGGTCTTTAAAAGTCATATTCCAAATAACTAAATCATGACAATATAAATATTTTTTTATATGACTGGTGAGGTTTGATGTCTGTTGTAAGACAGATGCATCTCAAAGCCTATTAAAGAAGAGAACGGCCTATTTTTGTTCCCTGTTGATGGAATTATCCAGCCATAAAAGATGAATTTCTGTGGTTTACCATTTTGTTCCACTGATTATTACCAGCACAGTGAAGTGGTAAATACAAATGCTAATTTCAACATACTTTCAAAGCAAATTTTTAAAGTTTGATAGGCTCTCATAGTATTTTAAATTAAAATGCAAGGTACTGTAAAATCCATTTTGTTTACAAACAAAAAAATTACAATACAAATGCAAAAGATGCTGAAATGTAAAGCTTATCAGACTACACTAAGAATAAAAACCCAATGGGAAAGAGAGTTAATACAGAGATAATACCAACCTAAAGCAGTGATGGGGGAGTGGGAAAGGAGTACAGGAATAAAAAATCTCACTAGCGTTGTGGGACATAGGAAACATCTTCTGAAACAATCAGTAATAACTGCATTCATGTCGGAACTCTATGTTATAAGACAGAGAAATACCACAATATACCAAAATATTAGCAATTCATGGTTTAAGTCTTCTTTTTTTAACTAACTTCTTTTCTCACTCTATATTCAATATTTCTTTGAGTTATAATTTAATCTAAAAATGTTTTTTCTATTACTGAGAGTTAGAAAAAGATCATGTATTTGTAGAAAAATCATAAATCTGAAAGTTCTAAAAATACCTGCTACCTTTATTAATTGAGGTTTTGAGCTTCTTTTATTTATATACAATTTTCTGTTTTTACAGTCAGTTTTGTTCCCTCCTTTCCATTTGTTTGCCATGGGTTTTGCATGTGTTTGTATGAGAGAAAATAATTTTATATACATAAATATAACCTCATACCACACATACAACTTGCAAAGCTATTAAAAAAAGCATTCTCAACTCATTTTAGCTGAATGCAGTTATTCAGGATAATATACTTTGCCTTTTGGAAAATATCCTCAGATGACGAGGACATCAAGATCAGGAATCTTTTGATTTCTTCCCAGTACCAAAAAATGAACAAACAGAAGTGTGGTCATTTTCTGTAAAACCTAGGAACAAAATACCCCAGTTTATAATACTCTTTAGAGTAAATCAAGAATTTTTTTGTATTTGGTGCTTATTGCACAGTATTACACAAGGATACTTGAAGAACCTCCTGAAAAAAACAGTCTTTTACCATTATGATAGATCTGATAATAAACAAAATCAGTGGTTGCAAACCATTTATATCCATTGCCTTGTGGAAAGTTTTCTTTCCTCCTGGAAATTTCGCCGTAGAGCTGGAGACATAAAATGTGGGAAACATGGGCGATTCAGGACAGCTGTCCTTTGAGAAATGCCTACCATCTTTTGCTCACTTTCTGCTTTGTGAGGGTGGTTTTGTACAGTTGTTTCTGGGCAGCTGTCTAACTCAGGTTAAAGATTTTTTGTTGCCTTTTGCTTTTGTCTTTTTTGAAGTATATACTTGCCAGTCAATGCAAAGGTTTCCTCTACAGGGAAACATTCTAGTACCGCTGAGCCCATGCAAGTTATGAAAAAATCTTTCTTTTCACAGGAAATCTTCCATCTCAATATGTACTTTTCCTGCATCTCATGTCTCCTCTTCCTCACACAACCCCATTAACATGACAGGCATTCTCACCTGCAGCTAGTTAAGTAAGCAGCGTATGAAGAAAGGGTTGAGAAACAGAGGGAGCTTAGAGGTACCTTTTCCAGCAGTGTGATGCTGGCAGCGTTCAGGCTACTTTGAGATCTGCCTGTCTGCCTGCTGCTTAGAGGAGAGAAGCTAGTATCCAGGAATCAGAGGCACATAGCAACGGCTGCTAGAATGGGGGGGTTACACATTCTTTATTCTAGAGGAATAGCCAGTGAAACTCAAACAATTTCCAGCTGTGCTCTGTCTAGAATAACAGAGAGTTTGAGCTTAACAAAGCTCATTTGGTTTTGCTCATTGATTTTCATGTGTATTTTAGCATAATAAAGTTCACAAACTCCAGTGTTTGCAAAAAGTGAAAATGAAAACCTTGTGAAAATAGTGGCAGTGTTCCTGAATCTGAATGAATTCTCACCAGTTTTTCCCTGGCAAGGCACAAACACCTGTGCACAGCAGCCTATGCACTACTTAAATCCCATTTAGTTTAAGCCCTCAGTGAATTTCACTGGTACATAAACTTAAGACCAGTCATTCCATTTTCCATGGGTAGCAAAGTTGACTTAAGCAGCTTTTTCTTCCCTTGCCAATGATTTCCACCCCTGTGACTTCCCATCAGCTGCACTGATAACAACACTGCAAAAACAAGAGAGGTGCTTTAAATAATATAAATTCACCAGGCAGTTCTGAAGGGAGAGTGAGTGGCAGGATACTGGAGCCACTTACATCAGCCTTGCTGCCAGGGGAAATAATATGGAGCAATAGTCCTGTGCTGATGGGGTGTGAAAAGCAGATCTCAACACCTGCTAGGATTTTGAAAGAAGCTTTGAAAAATGCAGAGCAAACCACATATCTACTTTAAATTTGGCCTTTCACCTGTGTGGAAGATGCTTGGGCCTAAGTGCAACAGACAGCTCAAATGGAAAAATAAATCACATAGGTAGCCAAATTCAGAAGTTTGAAGGATTACAGTTTAAATTATTCATTTACGAAAAATTGGCATACTGTGAACATAGTGGACTAATACATCTGTAACACCCTGATCATTAATAAAGGTACTACAGTGATGATGGTACACCGGAACAGATATGCAAACTGAATCATCCAAGTCACATTATAAATCAGTCTTTCAATCAGATACAGTCAACATTAGCAGAAGCCGGCACTCTATATACTGAATAAACTTATAATTTTTAATTTCCAGTGGCATTAATCTGGCAGTTGTCACTAGGGGTAAAATGAAAGCAAAAATGATTTAAGCAAATGCCTTTGAAAAGTACAAGATTTTTCTTCTCTCTCTGTATGTATTCCCTATGACATGAGACTCAGCTTATTCCCTTCAACCTTGTCAGTTTTCATCACTGTTAAATCTCAGCAGAAACTATGGGTTTAATCAAATACAAACGGTCTCCTCAGTTAAAAAAAGTGCTTTTTTTTCAGGAGGTATTTGTTTTTAAAGAGTTTGCAAACCTTTAAAAAATATAGTGTGTAATATCCTTCTTGAATAACCCTTTGGTATGGTGTTACAAATTAATGTGGAGTTCCAGAAGCACTCACATTAGTGCAAAATGAGTTCATCATAATTACCATTATTACCATAAATACCAAAGGAATTAATAATGATTAGGGCGATATTTTAAAGCGGTCTTCATTACCATGTGTATTGTTTGTAAAATTCCAGGATGACAATAATTACTCTAAAGCTTCTCTTTGGGCAAGGTTCTCTTCCCAGTGGAGGGATAACCCAAAGCTAAATGCTCCTGAAGTCCCTCTGAAGTCCTCAAAAATGGGGTTAAGACACTTTGCATGTGCATTAGCTTGGGGATTGTTTTCCCCATAGGGTAAGTTTCAACCGTAGGCCTGATATAAGTAAGAAATCCCAAGAAATAAGCATTCAAGACAAACTTCATTTTTCCTGAATCTCTGGATGGTAGCTAGAATAGTTCTTTAGTGCATATTGTTGCTAGGTTTGTGATAGGTGAAGAAAGTTCAAGCATGCCTTAGTGAATTCTATGTAAGTATGTTTACTTGTTCAGTAATTAAAAAAAAAAGTCAAACGGTATAGCAGCAAATCCCTTCAGCTGAAAACCCATTGGAATTTTTAATTTTTCATAAGAATGAGGTATGTAACACTGTCATGCCTAACCTTCTTCAGGGGAACACTTATGAAATGCATAAAAAAAAATAAAATTATGTCTCTTCAGTATGTTAATGTTGGCAGCAATTACTTATATCTCCCTATACATCACCTTTGATTTTAGACATGCATTGCTTAGGAAAAGTAAGGCTTTTGCAGTGCTGAAGTGGCTTATAGACATTATTCCTGATTTTTTTTACCCACAGTGATTTTTCAGCTATACAAAGTAACAAAATCATATAATAGATATGGAGAAGAAAGATTTATAAACATGATTTACATCAAGGTAAACCTTCTGCATCTTTGGATAGTCCAAATCTTCCAATTTTTAGAATAGGCAGCTTTGCATAGGTAAAGGCTAGAAAAAGAAGCCTGTTGTGAAATTGTAGTCTGAATTTCAGTAGCTTTCCATTTCTTTCCCTTACCCATCTTATTGCCAGTGCATAAAATGGGGCAGCCAGGGCAGTTCCACACTCCTCATCTTGTCATGGATCCATTCTCATGTCCTTAATGAGCTGACACAGCTTAAAACTGATCAAACAAAAAAAGAA
This sequence comes from Aviceda cuculoides, assembly GCA_035590195.1. NCBI lineage: Eukaryota > Metazoa > Chordata > Aves > Accipitriformes > Accipitridae > Aviceda > Aviceda cuculoides. The sequence goes on from JAVJGG010000054.1 coordinate 9,090,520, forward strand.
GCAATCAAAGATCAACTCCCACTACAGCAGCTCCCTGCTTGACTAAATGATACAACCATTGGACCTCAAGGGATGGCATAAGGGAATGAGTGGGAATGTGTGGCTGGGGGGAAGGGGGAACTAGGGCTAGCAATTTGCTCAGGACATTAAACAATCACAAGCAAAGAGAAAGATACTAAAAGTATAAATCTGTATGAGTCCACTCCCATGGAAAATTCAGACTCTTAAAATGGAACTTTTTTTGACATAATCATCTTTGTAGAAGGTTTAAAAGCATCAACTCTCAGTTCAGTGCTTGGTTTATTTCCTTTTTTTTTTTTCTTTTGTTTTTACATTTTATCTTTAGCACCAAATATTTGAGAACTCTGGACTTAAAATTTCCAAAGTGTCTAAATCATAACATTTAAGTCATTGCTGAAAACAAAATTTGTCTTCCAACCTACTTTGGTGGTTTTAGAAACTTTGTGCTGGATGGTATCCTAACATTTAACTTGTAGATGAAATTTACTTAGTACGGAGTGTTATAAGCTTAGAAGTAGTTGTTAATTTTGTGTTAGAATAAATTTCTGGTAGGAAATATCTTTTTTTTTTTTTTTTTTCTAAGGAAGCATTTTTTCTGGTGGAAGAAGTGAAAATGATGGGTCCCTGGTTGCTCACCTAGAAGACTGCTATCAGTTTCAGTTTTTACATGAATGGTCCAAGTTCCTGGACCATTTGCTGCTTTCATCAGGGACAGACAGACTAAGCATCCGTGGCTCTTTGGCAGTGAGGCTGAAAGGATGGAAGACTCCTATCAATTTTTCTTTGTCTTCAGGGAGAAAGCAAAGCTCACAAGAGCCTTCAATCTGGTACTCAGAACAATGAAAAATTCCTTTTCTTTTCCTCTGAAATATTTTTTTTTTTTCCTGGAGATTCTATCAGATTTTTTAAACTTTTGTCTTCTTTTGATTGAATAGGCTTAAACACGGGACTCTAAGGCCTTTTAGCTGCTCCCAATTCCCACTTGAGGGCAGATACACAGGTGAGGTATACTTCCAGTTCTAACATGCTCTGGTGTCAGGCTTGGTACTAGTAGGGTTGAGCATCATGGTTAGCACAGATGGGGAATTAGACTTGGAAAGATTTTACTGAGGGTTATAAAGTTCTGGTGAGAATGGGCCTCCCTTGCTTTCCCCAAGGTTAGAGCTGCCTCTGTTCACAGGTAAGGATATTCCTGTAAATACAAAGCAGATTTCTTTACAATGCTTTAGGCCCCAAGTTATGACAGCAATAGTAAAGCTTCATGCTGATTTTCTGCACAGAGTAGAAGAAAGACTACAATAGATTTAAACACAAAATCTGACACCATAAGGTCTTCGAAACAGGTAAATAAAAGTATTCTTTAAAACCTTGTGTTTTTCTATGGTAAATTCAACATGAACATTCAATTAACACTTAGAATTCAATGTGCTAGTTAATTTCAAATGCTTATTTCACAAACGTAAACATGAATTCCATGAACCCCAAGCTGTTGAGAGGCAATATTGATATAGAGATCCCTTCCTCGTTGTGATCTATTTCTAGTATTGGAAATTTTCAGCTTGTTTGGCTTTATTGGCCATCTCCCAGAAAGGGAGGGAGGGACCATAGGTGAGGAAAGGACACTAGTGACTGAATAACATTTGAATTACTTGGTAGGGCAGTAATAAAAGCAAGAACTTAGGAAGAAAGACAAACCATTAGCCAAGTGCCAACCAGGGATGTTTAAAAGTTTTTTTCAGCAAAAGTAAGGGGAAGAGGTGTAAAGGTCTTGATATTCCCTCATGTTGCTGTGACTGGTGTAAAGTAAATTTATGGCACATTGAGAGGTCACATATGATTATAGTTTGGCAACTTCCATTAAACTACTTCTTGGTGAGTCATTAAGAATTAGTTGCATTGCAAAATGCCTCTGTTTTTCAAGCTGACATAAATATTGCATTAATTATAATCTATTAAGAACATTGAAATGTGATTTCATTAACTAATATCCCCTATTAGGATAATTATGACTAATTATAGTTATTAGACTAATGGCCTTAATCCTCAAGCACAATGTGTTACAGAAGGTTAAGAGGCCTATGACAAATTGAAAATCAAAAGTATGATCAAAGTCTCTTTTAATACTTCACACAGCCACCATCGTGTGACAGTAGCTATGACAGCAACAGTTTCATTTTTTGCAACTCACCTCAGGCTGCGAAAGAAGATAATTTTTTATGACTTGCTAGTGATTTTAGGTGTCCAACAGGAAGTGTTATAAAAGACCTGATTTTTAGACCATAGGTGCTCATCAATATGAAAAATTAATGCCTAATATGTCCTGCTAAAAGAAAATTGCATAATTTTATCAAAGTTTTCTGCAGAGAAGAGTGAGTTTTTTAAAAGGAGAAATTCCACTCATATTAAAAGGTTGTGTTTTGTATGTAACTGCACTATATCATAGAAATACTGTTCTGGGATGTATTTGCTGACGTCTCCCATAGAAAGCCACGTACAGTTTGAAAACTTGTGTTAATCTCTCAATACCCAGTAGCACAAGCATGAGTAAATAAGGTGCAATGCATGACCCTTGATTCCTGCTTTGGGAAAAAGCCAAAACCTTACCAGGCAATAAAAAATCCTGTGTTACATAACCGAGACTTTTTTCCTTGTTTTGCAGCTAGAGAAATGGGTTAAGTTTCTTGCGGTTTGAGCTGCAAAAGTCAACAAGAATTTACATGAAGTAGAACTGTCACATAACTAGAATGTGTTTGGGATGACCATCCGCATTTTAGGAAAACACACAGAGAAATGACTGAGTCTTATTCAGCTTTTGAATGGATAGTCATAAGGGACTGTATATGTTCAGAAGATTTATCAATTTCAGATCTTGGGTAGATGACCAGGTGTCAGAGAAAAGAAAGACAGGCTCCAAATCATATCCTATCTGGGGAACTCAAGGGGCAAGAATCTCAGACCTTACATAAGTTTAGAGGTTTGCATCTAAAAGTTAGTACTATATCTTTTAGGTGACAGGCTCCAGAGAGGAATCCAAAACAGGTTTGTATATCTAAACAGTGTAGGAAGACAGTCCTTAGAGCTAGGTGCAGTAAAGCCCTTCTGTGCCCACGCGGAACAGTGAAACAGTGAGCAGATGGGGATATCTGCCTACTGTGCCCCTGTATCTTGTAGAAGATTATATAGCCGACTATCTAAAAATGCTAAAATATTTGCATGCCAGAGACAGCATTGCCATTTTGATCATTGTTTCTGAAGATCTGAACATAGTCAGTAAGCAATAACACTAGTTTGAACAACAGCTTAACTATAGAGTCAGATATATTTTTAAAAGTTATCAGTGACATTTTGGAGTGCAGATGACAATGGTTTTATTTTTATAATGTTGTTGTCATGTTGCAAGATAAAGTCTTCATTATCTACTCATGCCAAAAGTACATAGTAAAATATTTTAGAAATTTGAGTCAAAGAGCTGTTTCTTATAATAACTGACCTTACTTCTCTGGAGGTTGGCTCTGGCAAATCTTTATTGATCTTCTTCTGTACAGTTGATTCAATAAACTCAGTTCTTCATTTGTTTGCTATATTGTGACATCTGGGTTCCTTTGTTTACCTTGTTATCTCCTAAATATAACTTCTGTAATTGTACAGACTGTTTCTTTCAATAGATTCTGTGGTAATGCTCCAGTTCTCCCTAAGTTTTCACATCTCATTCCTGTATAGTCCCCTGATACAGAGTGTGTGTTTCTCATATCATAACAACTCTACATAGCTGACAAATCCTCTGCTTAGAGGCCTGGAAGGGAAATTGCATGTGTTATTAATCAAGAGCTGGCATGCTCTTTCATGGCCGGTTTCCTTTAAGACACAGCTATTAGAGTTCAGAGTTTCCTTATCACTAGGTAATAAAGCAGAGCTTCTGCCTTGGCTACATGGCACAGAGACAGGGAACACAGAGGCTGACATGCTGAATCAGACTAATGGTCTATCTAACGTGATATTCTTGTGGTGATACTGAACAGTACCATATGAAAGAGTTCAGAGCTGGATATGAGATCACTGTAATGAAAGGGACATCTCTTCCTAACCCCAGGCGATCACAGTGAGTACTTGTGTTGTGAAGCATGAAGAATGACAACCCAAGCATGTTTTTTAATCCTTGGTAAAGTAATTGTGATTCCTATTGTTTGCACGCCATTTCTTATTCTTTTCTGAACCCTACAGTTCTTTGTCTCAACCATATTTCATGACAAATACTTTGGCAGTAATGATGGGCTTATAAAAATTGCACAAGCACAATATTAAGGATGCCTCAATACTAGAAATTAAGAAATATCAGAAGGAAGTTGCTGATACAATTTGCACTTTCTGTTCTCTTCTATCATACATTTTAACTGTTTATGTTCATTGATTTATAATATATTTTAACGGCACATTTTTCATAGGTCTTCCATCTCACTCAGTACTTGGGATGAAACCTACCCTGGAGACAACCTGCCTTGGCTACTGTAGGGAGGATCATTCTTTGCTGCAGAAATAGGGAGAAAATTAATGAGTGGGCAGAAGGTGGCTAGTTCTCAAGTCGTTGCTATCAAAAAGAAAATGAGGAGCATCTCAAAGAAAGTACAAAAATTTTAACCTCTGGAGGAAAAATAGTTTACTTCTCCTTAGCGTTATTTTAAAAAACAGTTTAATCATTTAGATTGTAATTCACAGTCTGAGTATGATGCCTGCGAAAGCCAGGGGTTGCCCCAGTTTAGGAATTGCCTCCTATAGCACTTTGTGTTGGAGAGCATTACAGACACAGAACATTCTCCTGTAGTTTCACCCTGCCCCCAAATGCCCCTATTGAGTAGTAAGTAAAAAGTAAGGACAGATACTAAAGTGCAGAGCTTGTAAAACAAAATTCTCAGCTATACTTCAGAACAACCTTAGGGGTTTAGTTTGGGCATTTTTTGGGTTTTTTTTGTTTTTTTTTTTGTTCATTTGTTTTGACTTAAAGCAAGAATCTGGCATATTATGGTAGCCAGGCACTCATTTTTAACTTCCATCCATGTTGCAGTTATTTATTTTTGCTTTTCTCCCTGCCTGTTCCCCCAATGGTTTCTAATCCACAGTAGAACTGCATGTTACAACCTGCAAGGTTAATAGCCTTATCAAAAGACTGAAAGGTTTCATTTTTTAAAAAAAAGACAAAAACAATTTGACATATAAAAATTCTACCCCAAAAATTGTGTTCGCCACTTTTTAATATCTCAAAAGGCTTCAATTGACTGAACTAGCACGATTACCTTGCAAAGAATCCATGAGGATTTAACTTTATTTATCATGTTCATCTGCATATAATTTTTTATTTCAATTAATTTACGTTGTGATGGAGTGAACATCAATGGTTAGCAGTTCACAAAATCACCTGCTGTAAAGATAGGCAAAACTGGCTGACTTTCCAGGTGTCCAATAAAGATTGACTTTTTTTTTTTGTTAGCAATTCAGCATTTTCATTCATTGCAATTCTACTACCCAGTTTTGGCAAGTTATCGTGATTTAAATTATCACTTTGTTCTGGCATCCCCTCTTTTTTCATCTTGATCTTTGACAGTGCCTCATCTTCATTACTTGCAAAGGATAGCTTTAGGGCAGGTGTATATCTGCCAAGTGTGGTAAAGAATGATGGAAAGAACTCATTTGGTTTTTCTGTGATATTGAGGAAGAAAGACTCATCTTCTTACTCCCTGGCAACCTAGTTTAAAATTGGTTCTTTAATTAAAAGCTGGTCAAGAAAGAATGCAGAGGTAACTCCACGTGCTCAGATCTTTCCTTCCCTGTTTTCAACATGCCAAAAATCCAGTTTCATTGCTGCCCACAAAAACAATCTTAATCTGAGCAGATGCTTCTCTTCAAGTTAATCATCAGTGAGTGAGTCTGCACCAGCGTTTTACTCCAGATCGAGGGTGTATTTTTGAAATAAATCTCCCAATAGCCTCCATTTTCTGCTCTTTGGCTTGCTTCACAAAGTGGTATCAAAGCACAGAAAAATGCATTCCTTTCAGATGAAACTAAACTAAGGAATATGGTCTGTGTATTTAGGTATCTAATACATTTTAACTCATAGTAGGCATTCTGTTCCCAGGAGCAGAGCAGAGCTAGTCTGGTCCATAAACCCCCCTGAAAGGTATGTAATGTAGTCGCCAGTCCTCAGCACCAAGTGGTCTGCCAGTAGTGCTGTGCTTCTTGCTAATCTAAGCAGAACTAATTACAGTGTGCCTGATTGCTAAAGTTGAAGTCTCTGGCCCTTCTGCAACCCACCGAGCAGGTAGTCAGGCATCCCCTCGGTGGACGGCTTAGTGGACAATGTAGGAACTAGTAACATTAATTCATCTACAGCTTCTTGGCCTTTCCCTGAGATATTAAAAACTAAGGTTGTGAGCTCTTTAAAAACATCTGGCACCTGAGAAGCCATGTGTTTCTCCAAGTAACCTAAATGTCTGGGAGCTTGAATTTGTATGGCAGAGTGGACTGTATTCAGCAAAACATCGTAATCTGTGCCAATTAAGCTGCAGGAAGTAAACACATGATATGGAAGGAAACCAGAAACCTGGGATTCATTGCAAATTTCTAGCCATAAGCTTGCTTCTATGACATATTAATTTGAGTCAGCTGGAAAAATGATGAATATAAAGAGGTTGGTGCTTTTTTTTTCCTAACTAGATCTTTTCCTTTATAACATGAGATTATTTTCCTGCTCTCTCTGTAAGCTTTCAGCATTTGCACTTCATATTGCCTTTGAATTCTCTTAATTTATGTGTTATCTAACATAATTTTATTTTCTTCTCTGCTTCACCAAGGCTGCGTTTCAGTTTCTTCCTGGCTTGAATGATCACTTTGATTCATCAGTTAATCATGTTATTTTTATTTCCTTTCTGTTTCGTTTTTAAACACACAACTGTTTAAACTAAGTCTGGTAATAGCTTATCATCTACATACATCATATATACATCTGCCACTGGTTTTGCTGCCTGAAACACAGACAGGCTCAATTAATTCCCTTGGCTAATTCTAATGTTCTGTTGATTACAGTGTTGAGACTAGTAGGAAACAAGGCTAAAGATACTGGAGAAGCTGAAAGAGTTTTCCTACATCCTGATCCTATCTGGAAGACCTTTATAACATCCATGAGCACTAATGAGGAGGCCATTGCACTCTCAGACCTTATTCCCAACAGATGCTGCTGTTGGAAAATTAAATATTTGGGCATTTACTAGAAGATAATAGCTATTACCAGTGAAATGGATAAAAATTTCAGTTTAAACTTTTATTTATCCCTTGGACTTTCATGAAAGGAGATATTACAGTATCCTAGTTTATTGAATACTATTCTCAAATAAATTATTTTTTAAATCAATAACATTTAGCCAATCTCAGTGAGAATCTAGGGCCAAGTTTATTAATTGAAGTATCTCTTCTGTTGTTAGGTACCTCACATAGCATGCTGTTGTCTTATAAGTAAACTTTAAATATTATTTGATTTTGCATTTCCCCTTCATCACATAACACAACCATTTTGGTGCATTTATTAGCCTACAAATATTTAACCAGTATTTGATTACCACTGTTATTCATTCAGAATCTTTTGGATAAACTTTCAGGAGTGTGCTGGGGTTCTGGGCCATTATTTGCTATTGATCTCCTAGGACTTGAAATGGTTTTCTGAATCCAGTAACAGCCCACTTTAGGTTTCAAGTAAATCACCGCTTGCTCTAGTGGCCTTCAGAAAGTCTGAAGAATGATACTTTCATATTTCCATTTATGTAAATCTGTAGATGGTAATTTATTTGGTGGCTCACATTTCTAACACAGCTCTTGAAAGCTGTGGGTGTTATTTTTATCTTCAGTGGGTTCATCCATAATATTGTCCATTAAGTATTCTAGCTGCCTGAGAGCACCCACAAATCTAGTAATTTAGCTTCTTGAGCTTCAGTGCTTCAGACACGTACGTGCTTATTTTTTTGCACACGGAATTGTCCCACTTATTTTATATAGGACTATTTAAGACGTTGTCAAGGCAGGGACCTAAACAAACAGTAATGGCTTCTAAAACTTCTAGCTAGAAGAAAGTTTTCCCCCAAACTATGAATGACAAAAGTCAGAGATTTTGCATCTCATAATTTATAAACTAATCTGAACAGTTATTATCTTATTCCATGCTGTATCTTCAGATGCGGACAAGCAGTAGTGTTTTATGTTCTTTGCATTTTAGCTCACCACAGCTAGTTAGTACTCACTTTAGGGCATTCAGGGATACCCAGGGTATGAATCTCACTCACTGTTCTGAAAGAGGTATCGCCCAAGGATTGTTGGTCTTATTTATTTTTATTTATATATATCCTTATATATTTTTGAATACATGTATATTCTACTTCATCTTTGCAGCCTCCATTGTGAATTGATAGCTATAACAAGAAGTATTCCAGCTGTCATGGAAAAAAATACATTTTCTCATTATTTGCACAACTCCCCTCTTTTCAATTTCTCTCATCTGAGGTGTTTGATAACAGAGATAATTTTGGTACTTACATAATCCAATGACAAGTGCTTTTTTCTTCAATGCCATAATTTCTTCACATAGCTTTGATTTTTAAAAGCACCTACATCAACAAAGAGAATATGTTTCTCAAGTGAAAACTTCCTTTGCTTATGGCAACAACAAAAGTAGTTGATAAAGAGCAATTAAGGCACCTTAGGCTCTTCTTTTCTATTGCCTTACATATTCCGTTATTTATATAAGTGCAAAGTAAGTGCTAAATAGCTGTCAAATACTTTTCCTGATTAAAAGTGTTTGACAGTCACCTAACACTCACATTGCTCAGGTGTGAGTGACCCTGTACTGTGCAAAGCAGTTGAAAAATCAGACTCAGACAGTAAGTTGATAAGGCATATAATAAAAGCTGATAATAAAGGCTTATGGACTTTTGGCACCATCTAAAAAGGATAAAATGCTTGCACTTTGAGAAAGGTGAGGTGGTTACAGACCAGTGTCATCATATGAACAAAGAGTAAGAGCTGAAGTAGGACTTACTAAAGCTGGGAATAAAAGTGGTGAGTCAGGACAGGCTCTTGCGAAATACCTTGCAGCAATGTGTAACATTGCAAGTTACATTGATATAAATTTTAATAATTTCAATAAATTGAAATTATGAGAATTCAGGAGTAGATCACTGAGCATATTATCAGACTCTACTATGTAACTGATGATGTTAAGCACTATCTGTTTTCAAGTAGGCTGTTGCTCATCTTAAGCAAGGTCATGGGAATCAGTTCCTCTTAAAATTCACTTTTCAGAGAGGTTAGCATGAATGCAGATAAAAGTACTTCTTTTCAGCATACAAGCTAGACAAATGTTTATAAAAGATGCAAGTAAAGAAATAAAAGTAAAAACTTACTTGTGTTAAGTTTGAAAAAGAAAGATCTCTGTCCAGCTGTAGAAGGTCACCACTTGTCAAGGATTCTGTCTCACTGCCTGCATCTGCCTTATGTTGCATTCCTTAGATAAAAGATCTTCCTAGAGGAACAGGTTAGCCTTTCAGTTACCCTCTTCCAGAGTTTTCAAGGGGTCTAGACCAGAGTTTGTGTTGGTAAAGCATGCAAAGCATCCAAATATACTTAGCACTAGGGAAAAAGGTAAAGGAAGCCTCCTATCTTCCAGTCAAGAATCCCTGTGTCCCTGGTCCATCAGATTCTTGAATGATCTTCTCCTGTGAAGCTAATAGGTAACCTCCACAATCCATACAAAGCTTTTTTGGCCGTGGTATGATCTGTAGCCATAGCTCAGGATCTAGGAGCCTGTTTTCATATCTTTTATCTCTGAGGGCTAGGCTTTAAAATGTCTAGTTCCAGCAGGGCCACCAAACAGAAATTGTCTTAGTTTTTAATTATATTAGGTGTGCTTTTTCTACCTGCTGGTGCTATGAAGAAAGCATCAACTTGAGCAGTACATGGACAATTCCATTGCTCCCTCAAAAATTTCTTCTTTGTTTCTTGGGTATATGAATTATGAAGGCTCCTCTATAGCATAAGCCACTTCTTGTCAACTGCCCGTGTCACCTGCAGATTAGTATCTGTCTACCTTCCAAGGTTCTAAAGGGAAAACAAATGAGCCCAAGTTTACAAAGACATTTCCCCTTCCTGTGTTGCTGAAACCTTTCCTCCATCAGAAGATGCAGAGGAACAGTTGATGATTCACTGGGAACAGCTTTACATACCCTGTAAATCTTCCTACTAACTTCTCCCCCAGAATGTCTTTCTACTTCAGGAGTGAGTTTTGCCACTCCCCAAATAAATAAGCATTGCTGCTCTTTCTTAGAAAAACAGCTGTTGCTTTGTTTGACCAGCTGTCGTCTCTTGAATTTGACAGATCAGTCTTTGTCTCTCCCCAATTCTCTCCTTACTGATGGCGTTGTTCTCCAACCAGTGCAAACCAGCACATGCTGGCATCGCTGCTGAAACGTAAGACCAACCCCCACTCACGTCTGCTCATCCTCAGCTTGGCACTGCTCTTCCTCTTGCTTGCTTACACAAATCTGGTCTGAACCAGGGAATCAACCCAGACGAAGAGACTGAAGTTATGGCAGATTGTGCCAAAATGGAAGAGGCAGTAGCATAAGGGTAGGGTCGTGCAGCCAGGGCCGGAGGGAGAGGGCAGAGTGGCTGGTTCAGCAACAGTGCCAATTTGTGTGTGCCTGAAGTGACTGTGAAACTGTGGCATCAGTGTGCAAGTATCAGTGTGAAGCAACTTTACTAGCTGAAACATATTTCATATCAATCCTTGTACTAACAGACATGCAAACATCTAGACAGGATACATACACATGTTCCTGAGACAAGACACAGTAGTTACCATCTGGGGATATAGAAAGTTTTGGGGTGACTTACTGTATCTTTGTTGTAGGAATAAAACCAAGTCTCCTTCCTGTCTAAATCTAAGCTGCTTCTCATTTTGTATGCTTATGCAAGGCTTTTAAGTTTCAGAGAAACAAATTTGATCTCTTCCACTTAATCAAAAACCTTTAGTAATGGTGCATTTATGATACAGCACAACTTTGTGAAATAATCTCCCACTGCATTTTCCAAACAAGATTTCTGCTGAAGCATTCAATTCTCATACGGCACTTACCTTTTTAACTGTGCATTTAATTCTTAGCTAATTGCCATCAATATTTATGCTGTTGAACTTTTATCCTGCTACATATTGCATAATTGCTACCATTAGATCATCTCCCAAAGGTTTTCTTTTCAGATTTGTATAATGTATCCATGTCATTCTTTTGCAAAGCACAGATTTCTGTAATACTGTTAAACTGTCTAATACTCAGTTTATACTTTGGAGCATAACTGAAGTTGATTACATCTAACAAATTTAGTAACTTCACATTCACTTTTTAATGTAAAAAGGAATAATGCATCACTAGTGCTGTTTTCCATTATTTTCTTTTTATTTATAAAGTCAGGGTCTCTTGACAATAGGTAACTTAGCATCCTGAAAGCAAAATTCATGGGGAGGTGTAAGTGGAATTACAGTCTCAGTAATTTTCTAGGTGTTTTGCATGTACAATCACAAAAGCCCCAAATTAAGCTACCCTACAGAAATATCCTACAGAAATTTCCAGATAAATGTGACATAGAAAGAAGTATCAGTCGCCTTCTCATCCAGAGGATAAATAGGACATCCTGTAAAACCCTTGTACTGACTACTGGTTCTCCAAGGAAGCCATGGCCCTTCTGTTATGTGTATACTGGTAAACAGGACAGGGCCAGGTACACAGTAAGATAATGGCACATGATCGTCCATACTGTTTAATAGTAAGTCCAGTTCCTTGCATGATATTTTGCCTATATAAATGATCACTTTCCCACACAGTGCCTAGATAAGGTTTGGCAGAGTAGCATGTTCCAGTGACTATTTCCAATAAAGATGAAGCCACCTAATTTTCTGGGCTTTGGCATGCAAACCGTGCCATGGAACTTGGCCTTAGAGCCAGAGAACAATGACTGGTTTGTTTTGTTAAAAAATAAAGACCCAGCCTTTGAGCACATCTGAGTCCTGAGACCAAGGGAGAGAATTCAACTTTAAAACAGCTAACCAAATCTGAAAATTCTCTGTGTCCAAAATGTAAGAAATATATGTGAAGAGACAACTGAATATAATTTTTACTCATATGTGTTGTATGAGATTTGTCAATAAACTGTGCAAAAGTGGCCTGTTTCATGACATTTTTCAGATTTCATTTGTTTCTCTTCTTAGCATGGTACAAAAGCCAAATACAAAAATAAAAGAGAGCCAATAGCTAGGATTATCAATACTCTCTTGCTATTCTGCCCAAATGTGTGAGGAAGTTTCATACTGGTTAACTAATCCAGAAGAGGGATTTCTGTGTTTGCTATGTTTCAGGTAAGGACTATACGAGCAGAGCTCAGTGACATAAAAAACATTTTGTTGAGTTCATGGGGATTATCAGCGGAACATACAATTTCAACATATCACTAGGTTTAGAACTATTAAGCAGAGCTTTGGAATCATGCACTGAAAATCTCAAAGGAAATAAAAGATCATAGTCTTTTGTGTTAGCCATGTCTGTAACCACTATGGAATATGGATGCTGACTCTGGTATCCACACATCAATACACTTCAGATCTTCAGTGTACTATACAAACAGTTGCAACCGTGATTAAAAACTGGGGGTGGGGTGGGGGTGGGGAGCCAAAGATATAAGAAGGTAAAAATATTTGTTTTATCTTGTTCTAGAAGACACTATCTAGAAAAGAATTTATTCAGAGAATTCTTGAACATACAATGGAAATATGAAATTAAATGACTGGCAGTTATAATTTTACAGCTGGATCTACCAGTTGGCTGATATTGCTCCCATAATGTTATCTCTGTGCTGCAAAGTTCATCGATGTCGTAGTAGAAGATTTAAGAGAATCCGTAAAACCATATGCCCTGTCTGATATGTGTGCAAAGAATGGGACATTTAGTTCATGATTCAGTTGCAGGCTTTGTCTTGATTAAAGAATATTCCATCAAGACCAACTGAGTTTTAATTAATATAATCAAAATATAGTTTAAAATAAGGAACTTCTAATTATGCACATTGCAGGGAGGGAGGGAAGAAGGAGACTTGAAAGTGCATGCATTTTTTTGAAAAGCCTAGTTCTTTTGCGTTAGGCAGACATATTATGGTGGTCTCCCCAGAACCAAAAAGAAGTATAAAAGAATGGAAATATGACTGGATTCTATACAGAAGATTACAAAATTTTATAGTAAGCACATAGCCAAAGTCTATTTCACTGTAACATCTTGCCTTGGATTTCAGCACTCACAAATCTTCAAAAAGAAATACCAAGGAGCAGACAGTGTTCCATAAAGGCTTTTTTTACTCAGTGGCGAAATGGAGATGTCAGCGTCACCAAGTTTATTATTCGGGCATCTTAGCAACACACTTATTTCCTTTATTTGCAAGCAAGTAGTTCTCTTACACTGATTTACAGAAGTGCAGATAAGTGCCAATAACAGCTGGAGGAACCAAAATATCCTCAGTTGTGGTTTTCCTTGATTGTGAGAATGTTACTGTAAACCAGGGTTATATCTCTTTTGAACAACTATTCCTTCATCTCACATTCAGCTTACGCTGAACTATGTCACATGGGCAAATAAAATTCTTTTGCCATTTGCTCCTTTTAGGCAGCCTATGAATCAACTGGCTTTCTTTTCCATATGGTTGGAGGAGGGGTGAGTATCACTGCTACTTTTACTCTATTGCTAATTATTTAATAGTGTCTCCCCAATCCTGAGTTTGTGCTCATCTGTATTTGTTTCTCCTCTTTGCTCAATGACCCATAATAGAACTCATTAATAGCCAGATGCCTTTAGGGAACACCCTCTTTGAACATGTTACACTATATAACAGTAATTAAGAATACATTTGGAAGCCATTACATGCTTAATCCTGATATTTATGACAGTTTCTAAAATCGGCTAGACATTAAGCTCATTTTGCAACAGGTTTTCTCATGTCTGGCTCTGAATACCTCACAAGCAGGATGTGCACCAACACATTTCTTATGTAGAGAGCAATTGAAAGCCTAAAGTACTGCAGCAGGAATTTCCATTCCTGTACATCACTGAGTAGTGTGCCTGGTGACATGTGATAGTCACAAAAACGTCTAAACCCAGAGCCCATTTTTAGACCTGGGTCACAAAACACTGCTGTAAAATAATTTTCCAAGTGCTTTTCTGCAGCTGTAACTATGGCGAGAAGGCCTCTGCTAGATATCAAATCATTGGGATGCATATATTATCACTTTAAACAAGCTGAAAAGAGCTGTCTTAAAAATTCCAGCAACTGGAATTCTGCCACTACTCAAACCCAGAGATTTAATAGTCTCAACAACTTTCTCCAGACTTTTATGGTGGCTCTAAGGTCACAAATGCACTTTTCACAGTAAGCGTAAAAATACATGATGGCTGGTAAGTAGTTTGTATATCTCACTGTTCCGGAGAAGGCTTTGCACTTTGAATTGCACAGGTACATGGGCTTATGTTTAAGAAGAATCAGGTGGGTATTAAACTAAGAAACCTCTGAATAAAAGAGCTTTTCAGATAACATGCACACATATGAAGGCCAGTTTCAAAAGCCAGAAAAAGCATCTCACATGGCATTGAATCATTGCTGAAAATCCTTACATATAAGAGGATTATGAGCTGCCATTGCATTATTCAAGTACAGAAACATGAATAATATGTCCCACTTGATGTCCAGGAAAGCCAAGCATATCTTCTTGGTAACAGATAAGCAAATATGCTTCAGTAAGTAGCTGACACAATCCAGTAGGAAAAAAAAAATTCTAAAAAGAAACTACAAAGGAAACAGAATTTAATAAATAAATATATATATGTTTTTAAAGACAGCTTTTAAAAAATGCAAAATAGTAAACTATTGCAAAAACAAGTCCTTTTCAGTGAGCAAACAAAAAACTGTCACAGTAAGTCAGTGTGCTATTTTCTCCCTCACATTTTAATACAAATATGATATTTTAGCTATAAATTCTACTGACAGAATTAACGTTATTGAAGTTGAAAAGAAATATGTAGGTAATTATTGAAAAGATGATGTACATCAGCAGCAGGAGGGCAGTGTTCTCAGTTTCACTTAGTGAATCGCACGGGAACATTTGTTTGATTTCTTTAAACAGTTTTTGACTACCATCTGTTAGTTATGAAACAGCAACAGTTATCATGCTCATCTATCTATTAAAAAAAGAAAAAAAAAAGACAAAGTGAAAGCAAATATGGAATTGAGCCAGACCAAAATTCTATTAAAAATGTGTCTAAGAAAAATGACGGCAACCAGGAGATTAATTCATGATTTCTGAAAAGAGTCCATGCCACAACCTTCAGCCGTTTAGTGAGTACTGTGAGTTTGACATGTGCCTGACATTTTAGAAACTTAAGAAACTTTGACACCAACATGGTGACAGAAAGGCAGAGCATGGTGAGAGAAGTTTATCAATTAAAGGGAGTATAGCAAGAGTAAGAGCATGTTAAGGGTCTAAGGCCCTGTCCTCACTTTGCTCCCTGGTGTGGCTGACCTAGCAGACCTGCACAGGGTATGAGTGGGGCCAGATGTTTCAAAGGCCTGGTGCTCCCTCTGCCCTAGGAAGGTAATGAAACTGTGATTTAATGCCTCCTTGTGCGGTTACTGTCCCAAAGTGCTAGTGCATAGTACCTCTTTAAAGTGTGGAAGAAAACAGAGAAGAAAATGTCAGTCAAAGTTTCCAGTCTTTTCTTTGTCCATTCCCAGGGAGCTCCAGTTATTTTGTATTGCTCTTATTCCCACTTGAACAGATGCTTAGGGCAGTGTCATACAGGTAAAGTTTTTGAAGGGGAGAAGGAATGCTCAGAGAAACCTAGTCAGATTAGGATAACAACATGCTCACATTTATGCACAAATATTAAAATAATGATTTATAAACTTTCCAAGGAAGACTTAACTATGTAAAATCCTTCCTCCCCCTTCTACTTCTTGCTGAGTTGATCAAGGTACAGATGGAAATACTTTGAAGGTCAGCCTCAATGGATAGGGGTCATTTATAAATGCTTCGTTGGAAAGGCAATACAGTATTCACTATCTCTAGCCTAATGAGTCTTTGTTTGGTATATTTGCTTCCTGTGGCCTGCCCTTACAGATCATAAAGAGTTTTGATCCTTGATGATGAACAGAGGAGAAAAAACAAAACCCAAACCCAGAGCCACTGTATTTCCATATGTTCATTATTTAGAACTCCGGATTAATAGCCATGACAGAGGAAAGGACAGGACTTTGCTCCTGTCCATTGATGAACAAACCATACTTCAGACACAGGAATTATCTTCCTAATGGTCTTTGGGCAAAATTTTGGGAATCATTATAATTTTCGAGAAACCTAGAATTGTTCGCCTAACAATTATAGAACAAGAAAATGTTTTCACTTGGAAAGGACTTGCAAATACTATTATCATAGAAACATAGAATCATTTAGGTTGGAAAAGACCTACAAAATCATCGAGTCCAACCGTCATCCATGCCCACTAGACCATGGCACAGAGTACCTCATCTATGCGCTTTTTGAATACCT
>JAVJGG010000054.1:9108197-9121358 GCA_035590195.1 Aviceda cuculoides
CAGGGGAAGAGTGTGATGAGTCCTGCCCCTGAGGAGGATGAAGTGGCAGAAATAACATGTGATGAACTGACCGTAAATCCCATTCCCCATCCCCCTGCACCACTGGCAGGGGGTAGGTAGAGAATCTGGGAGTAAAGTTGTGCCAGGGAAGAAGGGAGCGGTGGAGGCAAGGTGTTCTGAGATATGGTTTTATTTCTCATTGCCCTACTCTGGTTGACTGGTAATAAATTGAGTTAATTTTCCCCAAGTTGAGTCTGATTTGCCCATGACAGTAATTGGTTGAGTGATCTCTCCCTGTCCTTATCTCAACCCACGAGCCATTTGTTATATTTTTTTTTCTCTCCTCTGTCCAGCAGAGGAAGGGGGAGTGATAGAATGGCTTTGGTGGGCACCTGTAGTCAAGCCAGAGTCAACCCACCACAGCCCCTCATCAACTTGGTTGCCCTTATCTGGACACACTGCAGCACCTCGATGTCTTTCCTGTAGTGAGGGGCCCAAAACTGAACATGGTACTCAAGATGTGGCCTCACCAGTGCCAAATAAAGGGGAACAATCACTTCCCTGCTCCTGCTGGCCACATTATTTCTGATGCAGGCCAGGATGCCATTGGCCTTCTTGGCCACCTGGGCACACTGCTGGCTCATATTCAGCTGGCTATTGACCAGCACCCCTAGGTCCTTTTCTGCATGCAGCTTTCCAGCCACTCTTCCCCAAGCCTGTAGCACTACATGCGGTTGTTGTGACCGAAGTGCAGGACCAGAACTTGGCCTTGTTGAACCTCATACAATTGACCTCGGCCCATCGATCCAGCCTGTCCAGATCTCTCTGTAGAGTTTTCCTGCCCTCAAGCAGATTGACCCTGTCTCCCAACTTGGTGTTGTCTGTGAACTTACTGAGGGTGCACTCGATCCCCTCCTCCAGATCGTTGATAAAGATATTAAACAAAACTGGCTCAATACTGAGCCCTGGGGAACACCACTTGTGACCAGCCACCAGCTGGATTTAACTCCATTCACCACAACCCTCTGGGCTTGTCCATGAGTCCTATTCTCATCCATATAGTTCCCAAATTATTCAGAACAACATACTGTTTGGTAGAAAATGATACAGAGGTGCCTCACCTTGGGTTTTTTTTGTAGTTGTTGCTGGTGGCAGTTTTTTTTCCTATGGGCTGTCACAGAGGAAGAAACCTCTGCTCTCTCACAGAATGAAGCAGCTGAGCCTCATGGTCCCTGAGGCTCTTCTTACCTAGTTAGTAAATAAATCTGAAAATGCCAATTCTCATTACATGATAGATCCTGAGCACAGGAATAGGAAACATGTCCTAAGGGATGAAAGACAGCCTTGCCTTGAGGATAGCTTAGCACTTGCTGGAAACAGGATGAATGTAGTTTTGTAGGTGGGGGAAGTGCTTTCATGGAACAAAGATATTCATCCATTGGATATCTGCATACAGGACTAGGATACCATGCTAAATAACTACTGGCAAAGTTATGTTTAAGTTGTGTTTACCATTCATTTATAGTTAAATGAAGGTTGTAGTTTCCGTAGTTGCAGCTGTGGTCCTTATGCCCTTAATGTAGTTTTTCAGGTTTCCAACGTAACCTTAGCGCATAAGAACAACATGGGAAAAAATTTGTGGTTACAATGAAAAATAATTAGTGATCTAAGAAAATTTGTATGGGGTTTCAGAAAAAACATTTCTTAGTTTAATAGGGAGCTTGGATGTGTGCTGCTGGAATACTTGGCAGAAGGAGTAACATTTGGAGGACACATCTCTGGAATTTCTAACTTAAATCATAAGCAGCCTTGTAAGAAATCTTATGGGTCTGTGCTGCTATGACTGAAAAACAGTTGCACCACAAATTGTAAGTGCGTATTAATTATATTGTTCTTTGCTTTACTCTGCTTTGAAGCCAGATTTCTTGCAACATGAGCACAGTCAGCAAAACGGAAGTTTTGAAAGTATGGCATGAAAAAAGACTAAGAATCACACCGATGATATTCCTCAGCTTCACCACCTGCCTGCACTCTATTGCATTCAGTGGTTCTAATAAAATCCCAGTGAAACAGAGATGAGAGCTCTAGCAGAGCAGGCAAATCAGCTACTCTAGCTGAACAGAAAAAACAGTTAAAGTTAACATTTGATACAAGAGCCTTCTCCCATGCAACACACAGGTTTTATTTTCCCTCTGCATCTATTACTTTGTGGCCTTGGCAACTGTTAAGCATGTAGAGAATCCTCCAAACAAAATAAATAAGTGTAGGTCTGCGTTTTAGATAAGCACTTTTCTCCTACTGCTACTTTTACACACAAATCCAGGAGAAAAAATGCTCCACTGCGACAGTTCTGACCACCCTCCATGACAGGTCAGCAGATGGTGTCTTTAAGTGATGAATCTGACAACTTTTGGGGGTGAGTTGACTGAAAATGAAATATTGTAAAGGGAAAATGTGCACTGTTTCTCAACTACAGTTTCCTAGTGCTATCCAACAATAGCATAAATGAGGATTCAATGCTGGTCAAAGAAAATAATTTGCTAACATGTGATTCGTGGGCCATTAATCTTGGTTGCCCATCCTCCAGTTTCAGTCAGAAAAACATTTTAGCTCAGCAGGTGATGTTGTCAGTGACAAATGAACAAGATTAAAATAAAGTGATGTGGACAAAGCAAACTGTCTTAAAATGAATCTTCCCGTATTTGGAAACTACTATGATTCTTGTGTTACTGGAAACAGTGCTAGTGGCTTTGTGAACTTAATCTAAGAGAAATAAGAAATAGTTTTCTGTGACAGTGAATTTTTTTAGAAAAAGGATAACCTTCATGAGAAGCAACTGGCATTATGTTCCTTGTAGGATTCAACTGAAGCTTTCAGGCTTTGCCTTATTTCATGGGAGGTTGTTTATATGGATGCCAAAATGCATTGCACCTAAAGCAAAGAGTGCTACTACTGGCTATAAAACTTCCATACTGAATAGGGGTCACACATACGTCAGATGGCACAACACAGTGTGCCCAGTGGTCCAAAACCAGTCCAACTGTGGGAGCATGAGACATTGTGGAGGAGAGGAGTGCATGTGCATAGCACAGTGTTTGCACCGAGTGAAGGTACTGAAGGTATTTGAAAGAAATCAGCTGTGGGAACACCAGTCTGCAGAGGGAGATAGTGTACCCTGCAGGAAATGCATAGAAGATGGTGAAAGGAGAAGTGGTAGAAGTAGTAGGGGACCGAGGCAATGCTCCTTCTGGTACCCATACTGGCTTACTGAACACATGGTGGATTCTGCTGTGCTTACAGTACAGTGCCCACTGATGTGTGAGGAACAACTGTGCTTCCCCCCAGAAAGATACTCTTACTTAAGAGTTTGTGGTCATCACCCCCCTTTTGTTATTTAACAACCAACTAGTGCTTTGGATCCTTCTGACCCTTCTCTACTGTCTACCCGTACAAGATGTGACATAAAATAATATTTAAATGCAGGTGTCTGGGTATGTGTCTGTGGTTTAATTAGCTTCTAAGTTTTGAGAGAGATGTAGGAAATGCCAGACAAAAGGTTTTCAAAATCAGCAGTTGATGTAAGATGGATTTATACTTGCACAGTGAAAAAAATTAGAAGAAAATACATGAGGATAACAAACTCTTTGTTCTATTCCTATGTAGCCTTTGTTGCATTAGATAAATTTTAGGTTTAAATTTTTGAACTCAGGACAAAAAGTTTTCTTGGCTTGTTTAATCCTGGAGAAGAAAGCTGGAGGAGGCTATAATGGATAAATAAGTAAATATCCAGGACCAATTACCAATGCAAATGATGCAAGACAAGTTAGGACAACTTAAGAGCTGGACTTCCTGGGGTACTGGAGATGGTTGATGACTCTGACATGAATAAAAGTTTTCAAACAACACACTATCTTTGTCAGATGACATCAAATCCGTGGTGTGGCATACGACTATCTGATTTCAGCTTCCACTTTGCTAACATCTGCTTCAGGTTCCTGGAATCAATGCAGGCTGTACATGATATGAAGCCCAGTCTTGGTTTCAGCTGAATAAAGTTCTGTATCACTTGATAACTTGCACCAACAGAGCAACCCAAAGGCAGCAGAAACAGGTCTCAGTGCTCAGGTTTCCAGAGGTGCCACGACTTTTCTGAACGTCTGTTGCAGACTCTGAACATGGAACCACATCTACCACCTCAGTTCCTGATTCCTCTTGTGTCCCCAAAAGAGGAGGAGTTCCTGTCCAGTGGATGAGTTCAGTCAGGCCTATGTCAAGGATTGCTCTGTTCCTTGTGTTTATATCACAGAACTGTGGAGGTGTATTCAAAAAGTCCTTTGGAAGTCAGCAGCATTTTTATGTCAGGCTTAATGCTGAAAAATGTGATCCTAGAAGAAACAGGTCAGGAGGGACTGGGAGGAACAGTTGTATATCCAGGAGATGGAAACAAATATACGTAAGGGAGAGGAGAAGCAGCGCAAGGATGCCTCCTGAGACACTGAGAGCAGCAGCATAACTGAAGTAGCAAGGACTCACTTTTTAAAGCTGGCTCTGGGAATCCACCTGGAGAGGGAAGACATCTCAAGCAGATAAGGAAGAATATTCTATAGGGAGTGGTCCAGCAGAACCAGAGAAGAATGACACAGCAAATTGATTGTAGGGTAGGGAGACCAGATATTCCTTAACAGGTGTCTTAAGAATAAGAAAGGTAACATTTTAAAAAGTTACATTAAAAAAAGAGGGATTGGACAGGATTGAAAAACAGAACCAAATAACTCCTTTCATCTATAGACAGCTGTAATGTCTCTGAGAAGTGAGGCAAAGCAGGGAAAAATTACACAGAAAAGGGGAGCGTGACCATTAGCCTGTGCAAGTGGAGAGTGGTTTGGAAGGCACTCTTTGGTGTCTCTCTCACTTGCCTAATACCCTGCAATTGACTGGTAGTTAGTGCAGATCATAATCTGGGGGCACATTCATCTCTATTCTTCACATACAGGAACTACCATGCTTCGTGGGTGGTCAGTGATAATGTATTAGGATTTCCAGAGTATCTTCCTTTGCTTGCAGCATGGTGGTTGGCTGCTTTGCTGTGGTCAGAGGTGCTAACCCCTGCTCAGGCTCATGCTTTGGAAAGACATGGAGTGGTGACTTAACTGCCTGATGCTAATGGCAATGGTCACTTAGCCTGGGGATTGTTGGGTATTCTGGGAGAGAGGACATGTGAAGGGCTGGAGCACAGGAGCTGGAACATGGTGGCAGCCATTTTGTCTCAAGGAAATCCTTTCCTGGAGGGGAATAAGAGGATAAGGAATATTTAGAAAGGAACTTAATCTTATTTTAGATGCTGAAGAAAGAGCGGCAGAGCAGAAGAGCAGAAAAAAGAAAAAATAATAATTAGACACCTGCAAAGCTGCTGAGTAGAAACTGGAGAGATTAAATAAGAGACAGAAGGAAGTGGAAGTCAATCCTGATGTCTACATAAACATTTCTTTGAATTTTAACACAGGCATTATCCCTTAGGACCATTTTTTATCATTTTTCATGGATGTCTGCTGTGGAGATCAGTGTCCTGGTGGAAGGAAGGAGAAACTGCTGCTGTTCCTAAACCTGATCTCTTTGTCTTATGTAACATCATCAGAATCTGGTGAATCTGTGCCCATACTGAGCTCCCACACTTACGCAGTGAATGAAAATGTTGCAGTAGCTGTTGATATAAAGCGCAAGAAAAGTAGACTGTGATTTATTCCTTTTATTCAATGCTATAGACATGCACTGCACAGGGATTATGTAGACCAGCACTCCTTTAGGCTTCAAATAGTGGTCAGAAGGCCATAAGATTTGGGAAGTTCATCTGTCCCTTTGGAGTTTCTTGTGTGCATTTCCTTTCATATATCTGTGATTTCCAACAGTTACTGTGTCATGTTCAATTTATTTTTAAAATTATTTTTTCCACATTTCACTGAGAAAGGGATGTCTTTCTCTAGCCACCGTGGAAGACATTTTTGGAAGGCTTAGTATTAGGACATATCTCTGTCCAGCTTAACTTTGTTCTTATACTGCCCACCCTGTGTACCTGTTGCTGTGTCTGGTCCAGGAACCACTCGGACCCACCTCAGGATTCAGCATTTAGCCTCTGATTAGATAAGAAGCAACTACCTGCATATATGTGAGGTACATAATCTCTAGATCTAACCAGTTGATCATCAGTAATAGAGGTTGTATTCTGTAACTGGCAGAGAGTTAATTTCTGACAGGGGCCAGGACCAAGATGCTGCCAGAAATCACCCTTAGATTGAGAGGAGTGGGGATGGGGGCAAGTAAAGTTTTATGGGGAAGCTGAAAAGAGAACATTGCACTCTCTGAAACATTCTGTGGAAATGCAGATATCCGTCAGAATTGGTTTGAGCCTTCCTCCAGAAAGTGGCTGTTCCATGATCAAATCTTTCAAGCATGGGAGACTGTTGCTTCTTCTTGTGATAAAATATTTCCCTTAGCAAAAGGTAGCTAAGTAGTAGTAAAGTTCTTGAGTATTTTCAGATCAAAAGCCTGTGATGTCCTGTGGCTGGGAATTCTTGTAGGTAAATCTTACTGTGATGCTAAATGTTGCTGAGATTTTCTGTCATCCTATTGAAGCCTATTTTCTTCTCTGGGGTGTGAATAGAGGAAGAAGTGTGGCAGCTGCATGTGACCCAAAAGCTGCCCCAAGAGTTGCAGGACTGTGAAGGATGAAGGATTTCAGCTTGCTGCTTGGAAAACCATGAAGAAAATTTGCAAAACTGGCAAAATTCCCAAATCATCTAAATGCACTCTGGCCAGCTAGTTTAGGGGAGATCAGTCCCACTCATTAGCTGGTTGCATGTGGTTTTGGACATCCAAGATGCTCCTTTCAGTGTATTCATCAAAAATGTTAGTGTGGGATATCCAGTCTCTAACCAAGCTGGCAGAGGTATTTTTTTGGATACATCTTATATGTAGCATCTATGTGAAGCCTAATGGAGGCTTCTGCAGTAAGTGTAGCTGGTGGTCCAGATTCTGTGCTTTTAGTTTTGCAAATCAGCAGAGACACACCTGCATCATACTGCTGCAAATGAACACTGAACCAGGCTTCAAGATGTTCTCTAATCTCACAGAAAACATTCACCTTGCAAACAACTCATTTTTTTTTTATTTTCACTACCCATCTGAACAGGGTGTTTTTACACTCACAGTTTGTATAAGCAGGCATACCAATATTAACAACTTTGAGTGTGTCAAGTAAATATTTTTTGCTGCTGAGGAAACAAGATGCTAATCTCAAAACCAGCACAGATATTTCCTTGTAAACTACCAATTAGGCAATAAGGCTCAACAGGGCATGCAGTTATCATAGAGTAATCATAGCTGTGGAGATTTATATGGCATAGTAGCATTTAATGGCCTAAGTACATGGGTGATATGAAATCAACTGAATAAAAATTATGGATGATATACTCAGTCCCTAAAATATTTTTTTCTGCTGAATCACAATAAAATTAGATGCACAGGAGACAACACCAAGTTTTGAAATTTATAGTTTTCTTCTCTGTATGTGTGTACTTAAATCTTCTAAATTTTTTCGGTCAGATTCATGCAGTACCAGATTATGGTACCTTTTACGGTAAGTCTGGTATTAGTCCTCAGCAGTAGAAAGTCTTTTGGAAAGCAGTCTCAATCCCCTCCCTGTCAGAGGATTGGAGCCAACACTGCCACTAAAAGAACTGCTCTGTCTGGAATGAAAATCCTGAACAGAGTATGAGCCCTGCATGAATAACAAGCTATTTCTTCTTGGCAGAAGCCCAAAGGGAAGGCAGGTGGCAGTAGCACTACCTCTACTCCGATGATGTGAATCTCTCTGCAGAGGTCCAGGGGTTCTGTTCTGCCATATGAAAACACAATGTACAGCATCTTTTATTGGATTTGGTGAATTTAGCTCTTTTGATTTCCTTTTTACTTGAAACAAATGCTCTGGTGTACTTTAACAGACAGAGTTGGGGAGAGAAAACCCACAATAACCCAATTGTATTGAGACACTTTAGTGTCAAAGCACTGAATATGTGAAATGTAAGGGTGTGGTGAAATGTGATAAGGTAAAGAGCTTTCTGTTTCCAGCTGCCAAAAAAGCCAGCATACAGTGGAGGCATAAACCACTTTAATAACTGAAAATTTCTTCCAATATATCCTGTGAAAACAGTCTATTTAAAACAATGAAAATGCCTGAAAAGCCTTAGCAGCCTTGTTCCAAGAATAGAAGGACTTAGCTAAATGAAGGGGAAAAAATAAAATTAAATTAATCTACTATTCAGAGCTGGATTAAAGTATAAATGGCTTAGGTGTAGTTATTATGAAGAATATTTTGATGAGCTAGCAGGCTACTACCTGCTGACAGCTGCCTGGATCTAAGAGCCCATCCGTCGTGTCCGCGGACAGTGCAGTCGTCAGGTGGCTCTCTCCCATTAAGGACAGACAGGGACTGAATCTCTTCCCTTGCAGAACACTTCAGCTCCCCTGAGAAGGAGGAAGGAGGTGGCAGCACAAACAGGGCAGATGAAATGCCACTACAAATCTAGAGTGACCTCTTGCCAGATAGGTTCCTTCCACTGGACTGACAAACAGAATAAAACTCCTGGTGTTTCAGCTATTTGGGTGCAGCGTGTGTGATCACAGTCTGGGGGTTACACTTAGGTTGAACACGGAAGCCCTGCTACCTTGCACACTTCCTCCAACACGTGTAAATGGCGATTAATCACAGTATGAACTAATTTATAATGCCAAGCTTTAAGATGTCTTAAATGGTGCCTGAAAGTTCTCTAATGAGACAGTGTTTGTCAAATCTACTCTTTAACCAAATATTTTTCACTCCTCCAGGTTTGGTAAAGTATTGGAAGCCCTCGATCATCCTGCTTGATGCCTTATTAGTTGTACTACAGAGGTAGGAGTGCTGGGAGGTTCCAGAGGAGGAGACTGGGAAAACTGTGTGAGGACTGGGGTGGCCACGTGCTGACTGGGCATCATGGAGTTATTCATGGTAGCTTTAGAAAGGAAAGCAGCAATTTCACTGAGTTGTTTCAGAGTTCATAACCCACAGTCAGCTTAGTTTGATTTCCTTGATACTGAGTCAGAAATTAATTTTCAAGAAACAACAAAAGGAAAAAATATAGAAAAGAAAGGATTTCTCAGTTTTAGATTTCACTTTGAAGTGGGTGACTATAAACTCTCTTTTGGAGTTATTCCATTTTGATTAAAATGCTTAACATTCATGAAAACCAACACAAAGCAGTGAAAAATTTCTCTTTAGTCTCCCAGTTAAGAGATTTACGTAGAAAGAAGGACATCATGGTTTCTTTTCCTGCTCTGCTAAATGCTTGATTATGTAAAGCAAGAGAGTGTCATGGAAGATTCATGGTACGTTTCTGCAACCCATCCTGGAGTTTTAAATGGTGGGTAATGAACTACTGGTGAAGCTCTAAGGCTTGAATAAGCAATCTGCATGTGGTCTATTGAACTACAGTAAACAAAAGGATCATGAATTCCTCAGATCATGTGTTAATCTGTGTCCAGCTGCACATGATTTCATGGCACAGCAGTGAAATCCTGGGACTTCTTTAAGAATGCTCAGCTACATCTACTGGCTCTTGTTACTATCCCAGTAAGAATAAGAAACGCCTAGGGTAAAGAGAGAAAGACAGACTGACAAAGGCATCTCCTAGGAGGTGGCATCAACCTTCTGTAGGTAGTAGAAGGAGCTGAACATTGGTATCCTGCATAAGCAAGGAAGGACTTCAAATTGCTAAATAACACGGACTGTTGACCAGTCTTGCTCTTGCAGATTACAACTTCAGTATCTGGCAGTATATTTACTTTGCTTTTCTGCCAATTCAAAGAAAAAAAAGATTTTATGTAGAGAAAAGGGAAAAAAAACCCACACCACTTCATTCTTACCATATTTTTTTATTAATTTTCAGTTTTCCTCACTGGAAAGTGGGTTATTCTCCTTTCCCAGAGGGACAATAGTTGTGATTACCACCCAGAATATTTTACATTTCATGGATGTTGCATTGAGAAATATCCATAGAGCTATCTTCACCTTTCTTTTCCAAAGTAACTGCTTATTACTTTTTGTGATACTACATTCCTAGTTATTTTAAATATTTAAAACTACAGAGCTCTGTGAAAAGTGGTTTGTCTACCAAGTGCTTATAAAATAATTAATTTTTTATGTCAGTTTCTATTGTTATCTTGAAATTTCCATCTCAGTTCACATTTGAAGGTGTAAAGTACTGAATTTAACATGAATTTCCATCACAAGCTCTGTTTTTTTAACCCAACTATACGTTGGGTTTTCTTAATTCCAAAAAGTAATGTCATAAAACATGTTGCCCAGTAGCTATTCGTCTTTTATTTCCAATATGCATTTTCTCTGTGCATGAGAGACACATTTTAGATTAATCCTCCGCAGTTATTTGGTAACTTTTGCAATATAGTTTTTCTACCTCCTTGTAAATTTACTATGTGGTAAAAACTGAATTAAGCAGTATGAACATATTCATAACTGCTTTTCACTTGAAATATGCATTCCTTATAAAAGTTAAACTGCAAATTACAGTTGTTTGTTTTGTTTATAATTAACACTTATGAACTATGAAACACATGGCACAAGTCATAGACCAATATTGTAAAATCTGCTTTTTCCCTACAAATGGAAGTAGATTTTATGGCAAAACAGTAAATAAAATACATTTTTAAGGTGGTTTAATGTTACAGGTGTTATGTTGTATAATGCATTCCTTTTTAATTAACTATGCAGTTATTGACTTATTTTAGAAAAGGACTAGACTTACCTGAATAATGAAAGATAGCAAATAAGAAATATTTGCTTCAGGGAAATATCTTCAATGACAAACTCTCTGTCAACTGGACATAGATCCATAATCAATGGAGATGTAGTACATAAGGTTAGTAGAATCTAAGGAGCTCTTCAGCTGACAAGCTGCTGAACTTGAGACCTGTTTGCTTAAAATGATACAAGGAGGCTGTATTTATGCAAACAAATCCCATCTCATGTATCTGCATCAGAGTAAGATGAGTCTCTTGAGTGTATTGACTACCGGGTTGATTCAGTCATCTAAACATGTTTTCTATTCCATTCAAGATGGCTCAGGGTATTCAAGATAGCTACACAAACCTGTGAATATGACATAGGTCCTACCAGAAAATTGTACCTTTCTGGAGTGGCAGGTAGAGGCCATGGAGAATACCCTAAGGAATCTCAAAAAGGTGCTTGTGTTTAGGCAGTTAAATCAAGCCTAGCTCCAAGACTAGCTTAAGCACACAGCTCATACGGAGATGTCTAAATGTAGATGTCTTAATCTTGAACTGATTCCCAAACTAAGTGTTTCCAGCTATGACCCAGTACTACTCTTAGAAGGAGACATTTTGATCTTCTTCCTACTCTGTAAGTCTTATTTTACAATGGACTGAGTGAAAGAAATCACTGAAAACCTCAAATCATTATTACATCAAGTTACTTGCAGCCAACCAGACTGTAGAACTGAAATGGAAAAAGTGAACCAGTTTTAGAAAGCTAAGTAATGCCTGACAGCGTGTTGGGTATGAAAATTCTAATATCAGTGTAAGACGCTTCAGTGGTTCACCACAATTTCACTGCAAGAATGATGAAATCTGGGAACTAACCCAGAGACTGGATTATACTTGTGCATGTGCTGGCTCCAGTTCTACAAAGGATAAAGTCAAGCATTTGGGAACAAGGCATATTTACTTGAACTATACAGAGTTAGGCATTTATTATACATTCATTATGCTCTACTAAATGTTTCTCTGTTTTTTGAACATCTTGTTTACATTTGAAGGAGCTGATAGTGTGGGAATTGGTGCAAACTGTGATACAGAAGCTGAAACCAAAATGGATCTGATAAAGTGTCAACTGTGTGGCTGCAAAATGCAAAGTGACAGCCATTGGTATCTTGTGTGTGTGTGTGTGTATATATATATATATTTATATATATATATATATAAAATCTACCTGAAGGACCAGGGCAAACCAAGGAATGAAGAGAGTTCAGTCTGATTTTTTTTTCCCACCAAATACATTATGTATAACTATCCAGCTTTGTGCGCTAATTTTGCGATCAATTCAGAAGCAGATATATGGCTTTGCAAAAGCAAGGGGCTTATAATAAATACAAAAATGTGTCTATAACTACTGATAATCAGAAGACCCAGCTGGTGCTTATGATGTTGATACTGTAAAGACAGTGTTCTGTTTGTTATTCTTCAGTTTTTTCCACATAATGTTTTTGATGAAATGATCATAGCTCATGAATCCATGCAGCCAATACAGTGCAGAATCTGCAGTCTGACTCAGAGTTTTATCGTAGATTTACTATGGAGCATTGCTCACATTTAGAAACTACAGATTCAGTTCATTAATGTTCGAAGGAGTAGAATGCTGATTGCAGGTAGGGACTTAAATTTGGACTACCTACGTGGAATGAAAGAATAATGTATGTTCTGGCAAGAGAAACTACTGATATTAGTGTGGGTACGGCTGCACAAAGATAGCAAAAAAAAAAAAGGAAAAAAAGAGGATTCTTTGTGTAGAAATGGCAGTTACCAATACGCACATTTGTCAGACAAATATACTGTATGCTGCTACTTGCAACTGCTAAAAGTGCATTTAATTCCATATTTACTACTGTGAGGTTTCAGTCTGAGAGTAGTATTGTTCATATAATGGTGGTACTTCTTGGCTTTATGGTTTTTGGTTTTTTTTCTTACTGTAACATGTGGGTGAATGTTAGCATTTAATATAGAACCTTTGTACCAAGAGGTGGCATCAGCAAAAAGTGAGAGGGTAGATAATTGAAAGATACCTTTGGGCAATTAAATATGCTGGAGCAAGATCTCACGCATACATATTTTTCAAAACCTAAGAAAATTGTATTTCCTTAGTAGGTAGAATGTCCACAAACCTCTATTCCCGTCTGCATATTTGTGAGAGACTGAAAGAATTAATGTCTCAAACATTGTGGTGGGGTAAGTTCTGTGGAAATGTTACTGATTTGTTATTGATTTGTTATTAGTTAGAATTAATCATATTCAATTTTAATAGGAATATAGAATTATAAG
>JAVJGG010000054.1:9140181-9156267 GCA_035590195.1 Aviceda cuculoides
TAGTGGGCATGGATGACGGTTGGACTCGATGATTTTGTAGGTCTTTTCCAACCTAAATGATTCTATGTTTCTATGATTCTATGCTTACATACAATATAGGAGGACCCTCTCAAACAAAACACTTTCACTCTCTCTCCTCTTCCCTTCACAAAGGAGTGTCCATGTCCTATGGCCCTGAGCTAGCAATATGCCAGTGCGTGGGGTCATGAAGAACTGGGATTTTGGATTTACCTGCCTATGCTTGACCACTGTAAAAGAAATTATCATTTCATGGAGACAGTCACAAGCTCTACTGCCACTTTGCTGCAATGCCTGTTATGTTCCATGTGTACTTTCCTGCTTCAAACCCTCGACTAGAAGTGGACCCTTTTCCTTGGGAGACTGGCTGGCTAGGGAGAACTCTAACATCAACGTTTTCAGAAAGGTTTCTAGATGTAAAAGAGCACACAAGTTCAACTGGATGATGCTCCTTCAGAGGACTCCAAAATAAAGCACTGTTAGGCTAAAATGGGAACAGAGTTGTTTAAGAAAAATGAGCCCACAGACTTATTTTACATGCCAGCAAGTGAAAGAGACACATAATTAAAAGTAGCTCCCCATCGGATTGTGGACATGGTGGCATAAGCATTTCTAAAAAATTAGAGGGCGTTATACAGACTGCTTTGTTTTGCAGCATGACTTTGAGGGCAAATAAGGGTGCAGTATGGAGATATGGAAGGGTGCCAAGCCTGCTGGGGTACTGTCAGAAGAAACTAGGGATGAGCCAATTTTATCTAGCCCTGGCTTACTCATGTATGCTCTACACATATGCCAAAAAGATGGAAATAAAAAGCAAGTTATTTTTCACTTTTTTACTCCTACCCCAAGCTCAAGTTTCCTCAGAAAGTGAGGCACTTTATGCATACCAATGTATATGCAGACATACAGCTATTTTGGACAGTCAGGAATTAGGGCTCAAGTGCGACATGAGAACAAACCATTACCATAGTACAGGTGCTGTGAAGTGCCTTTTAAATAAAGGCTGATTTAAAAATATGCTTGTGCACATTGTGAAAGCAGAGCCTTGATGTGCAGGTCAAATAACAGCACTCAAATGTTGGGACACTTCTCTGAATTAAAACCACCTAGCTTTTTTCTGTATCCATTGCAGCTCTGTTTTCCTCGTGATAACTCTAATGTTTAAGGTATTTGGGTTGAACCACCTGGGAACATAGAACGTACGTGAATGCACATAAAAGCAGTCTCTAAAATAAAGGTTACTGCTTTTCCAAATAATTTCTATTTTTTGTCAAATGTGACATGATATTTCCAGGTAAAGAATACTTAGAATTTATGTGGAAAGTGAAGGTGAAAAGGGAGGGTGAGTTAAACAGGTTGTATATCAGCTCCTTAAAAAGGGAAAAGCTTGCCTCAGATATCTTGCTTCCTAAAGCAACTTTGGCCTTTCAACAATAAAAATATTGGGGTGGATCACAGGCTGAGGTAAATAGGCATACCTTTCTTGACTTCAATACAATATTTTTTTCCCAGTTATAGTCTCCTTCTTTTTATTTTTTTTTCCTTATTTTTATATTTTTAAAGTGTTATTTCCCCTGGATAAGAACTAAAATAATTCCTTAAGAAGAGAATGAGACATGATGCACAATCTTCCACACATTAACTACGCTTCTACATTATTGTCTTGTGTGCTAGTCTTGGGGACAAGCCATCTGTGCTTTACAATTATTCTGGCAAGATTAATAAAATGTTCACACAGTGGTCTTGCTTACTGAACACACAAAACAAATACTGTCAGTTAATTCTTTTGTTTAAAACATTCCACAATATACTCTCCAGTTGCAACTAAAAAGTCAGCCTTTGTTAACACAGGGGGATGTATGAGATTATCACTATTCTCTCTGCACTTTACTTGGAATGGAAGATTTTTATTGCAGTTGTGTATAATGGCTAACAAATTTTGACTTTCATAATATCTTTTCTATATTTTCATTAATGACTAGGTCTGTCACCTTTTGCTTTCACTGACTTACCTTAAACTTAATAATGCTGACGTGATTGTTCATGGACTAAGGAAGTATAAGGTGTGAAAAAAGAAGGCAGGAGCTGATGCAACTATTTATAGAAGATTTAAGCTTTATTCTTTCTCTTTATTCTTTCTTCATTTTTTTTCTACAAGCAGAGGTGTATTGTTTCATTAATATTGTCCAATCAATAAACACAGAGAAGTAATGGCATCTGCTAAGACTGAGTATTAGCTCCCATCCCATCCTACTATTCTACCCTTATTCTATAATTTGAATTTTGCTAGGAATTCAGCCAAAGTGTGTGGACACTCCTTCTCTTTGATAATTTTTTTATGCTTTGGAAGCCCAGTTGGGAAAATGGTTGGGAATATAAATATCTGTGAAAAAGTCTGGAAAATAAACGCTTCAAGCAAACCCAATATTTAAAGTAAGCGAATGGTGAGCATAGGATTATCAAAGAGTTTTCTTTTAAATAAAAGTGTTGCAGTAAACAAATAAATGGCTAATAATGTTGACTGTTAAGAAGGTAGCATTTTTCACAGCATGAATTAGGGTAAAAGAGGTATTTATTCAGTGTTTACTGTTTTAAGTGTCTATCACGCCTCTTTTCAATCAAATGAAAAATGGAAGAGGCATAAAGGTACAATATATGATGCAATGCCATGCTGCACACAGGGCTAGCACTCTGGCTGGAATCAGACCAGTATCAGACTTGGAGCCCATGGTGCCTTTAGCATGATAAAGTGCTACTGTTTGTGGAGTATATTAGAAGTGACTACCAGTTGGATTTGTTCTTACTGTTTCAGAAATTTGTGTTAGGACAGCATGAATCATACTTTGAAAATGACCTTCCTGTCCACCTTCTATGCAGAGAGACTGTAAAGAGGTGAACAGTTTAGCCTGGACAAGAGGACATTGCGTTTGATAAAAGTACCCTGTATGAATGTGTGCTTCAAAAGTTTTCAAGTTAATTTGAAGACAAGGTATTTATAGACCTCCATGTACAGTTTAAACTCAATCTCAGGATTTGGGATAAGATTTTTATGTGTACATGATTGATCTAGGAAGAAAAGTGTCAAGGAAGGTCAAAAAGATGTGTAATCCTAAATTGCTTAGATTGCAGTTTTAAAGAAGTGCAGTTTTTATTCATGCAATCCATACGAACTATTTAGAATTATAGACCAAGGGGTTTTTTTAAAGAGTAACAAATTTATTCTGCTAATCAGGGAGGCAAGGAGCATTTAGCATTTTTAAGTTAATCGAAATCTAAGTTTCATTTTTGCCACACTTTAGCGAATAGTTGTGAATTTTTTTCAAGGCACTTTGATTTATATGGATGCCTTACAATGTATGTAAATATCGTTTGCGATTAGTCAGATGTTCTTCTGGTTGAAAAATACAATTTCTGAAGGGAATCTCAAAGGCTTAATTTAATATTTTTTTAGTCACTTCTGAATATATTAATCAAAATAAAGTCA
This sequence comes from Aviceda cuculoides, assembly GCA_035590195.1. Lineage (NCBI taxonomy): Eukaryota > Metazoa > Chordata > Aves > Accipitriformes > Accipitridae > Aviceda > Aviceda cuculoides. The sequence goes on from JAVJGG010000054.1 coordinate 9,143,684, forward strand.
GGATGACAATCTTATATTGAAACAATTTTCTCAGTTTATGTAACCAATAACAATTTTAGATATTCATACGAACACCTAAATATCTCAGTTAATTTTCACCTGTTCTGTTGTTCCCATGTGCTTCAGACTGGATAACAGTGGCCTTGTTTGTAGGAAATTCACTTATGTACAGATGAGAAAGGCATGTTTCTGCTCAGTGTTATTTTTGAAAAAGTGAAATCTGAGTCAGACACAAATACTTTTAGGATATCTCTTCTCCTTCCCTACCTACTGGCAGAATGGCATTAAAACCTAGCTTTTGTACCCTGACATATTTTCTATTAAAGCTAGCGGAAATAATTCAATTTCACTTTTCTTCAATGAGAGTTGCACTTTCTAATTCTTTCACACTAGCTTAGTTCCATTGTGTTGCCACTTCTAGCAAAATACTAAAATGGTCAAATATAATTTGTCTCTTCCTGCACATAAACCCTGTGTCATAATTTATTTTATCAGGAAGAAAATCTATTACCTTTGAGTTATTTGCTTGTTTGTCTTTTAAGAAAATCCTGTTTTGGGACCCAGTTTTTTATAGTGATTCTTTTTGAAAGCTACAAAATAGTTTTACAGATTAATTGAAAAATAATTAACATGTTAGAACAGGAAGTAAAGGATTTACTTTGGTTGTAAAAATGATACTAGAAATTGCCATGAAGGACAGATCATAATTGAAAAATATTTCAGAGAAACAAATCTCAACTGTCTTTTACAAATTAATTCATGTATTATTTCCAGTCCAGTGTTAGAGAACAGGCAATTTTTAAAACGTTATGTCTCAGACAGTTTCATCATAAAATTTCTGATAAAAACATTTCCTTATGTTGAAAACTTGAATCCCCCCAAATTATGGTATTTAACAGGATTGCATGTCCCTGTGTGGTTTCAGTGACTTTGTTGTTATTCTCATGCAACTCAAACAGGAATGCAGCAGTTTCAACCCACAACTTCCCTTTCCCTGAATACTAAATGAAACCCCAAATCCAACTCTTCCAATTAGTTCTTATATTTTTAAGGTAAAACAGAGTTCAAGATTAGGAAAATTCATATAAGAGGTGCTTCACATATGTATAACTGGAGCCTGACTCAAATTTGTAATAAACATAGACTTTGATGCACACAATACGTAATATCCTGCTTGCACTGAAATAAGCAGTAGTTTAATTTGTGTGAAAAAGAACAAAAGCAAGAATTTTCTCCATGGGCTCAGAGTTCAGGAGTAGAGTGGTCTTGTAAAATACAGCTGTTTTGAAATGAGGCATAGAAGTTATGAGTCTTTTACTTTGCCAGTCCTTTTGCCTTTGTTTCCTCTATTGAGTCTGCTTAGTTGTTCAAAAGAGCAGTGTCAAAAATTACAAATCAGGGGAGGAAGCTATCATTGCTTTAGAAAACTGTCATCAGAAAAATCTAGCAAAAAGGGAGGCTTTGTGATTTATCTGATTTTGGTGGATGGACGATATCCTTAGGACATATGTTCCTGCACAAGTTTGGAGATTTTTTTTTTAAATTTTAATATTTAAAGCCATATTTACACTTTTTTTTTTTGTACCTTTATACCTATTTGTTCCTTGCACATACAAAACCAGAAAGATTCTTAATTTGAAGGTGCTAACCTTTTTCACCAAAAATTGTTTATTTCCCCTCAAATTATGGAAAAGTATCTTTGGAAAATAATATAAATGGTAAATGTGCATTAACACTGATAAATGAATCTTAACTTTTCTGATTTATTTAAAAAATATATTTAATCTTTGTGTATTTTCTGTTCTACAGAAGTTTTCATTGTATTCTCTCCAAAATGTCTGTTCTTGAAATGAGAAACTAAGTAGTTAGGTCCCATTTTCATGCACACCTTTAGCAGTGGGCTTTGTTTAATTTTGCTGTATCATCTGTATAATGTTGCTTTCGTGGCATTATAAACTTCTCATGTGTACTGCTAGAAGACATAAAATGGCCCAGTGGCATATGTTATGTTCTTGCATCTGCCTAATTTTCAACTTGAAATACCACACAGCAATGTTTGTGATAAACTGCACACAACAAGGTCAAAGCAGGTGCCTGCTGGGATGAGTAATCATCTTTATTTCATCATCTCATATCAACAGGTATCATGGAGACAAAGTAATAGCTTTTATGAGAGGAGCTTCATATGTACCTCTGAAAAGTTATGAGACACAAGACAGAATCAACTAAGAGATAATGACTGTAGATTTGCTATAGAGTGCCCTGCAGTTCAATTTACATTGCATCCTGAAGGGTACTGTGTAGGAAGGACAGATTTTTCAAAACAAATAGGCTTGAAAGTACTATCTAATCACTAATGCTCAAACTGTGTGTGCTGCTTTTAGAGTTCCCTCTCTGTAGAAAAAGGGTGTTTGGTTTTTTTTTTTACATGCATTTTTACCTCTCACTTTACTCTCTCTGGCTTTTAAATAGCAAATATATGCATCCCCCAACATATATTTCAACATTGTGCAGCCCTAATTGCCACATGAAAAGTGAAGGTTTTTTACATTATCTATACTGAAAATATTTTACCTCTGTATTACCTCTAATATCTAAAGAATGATCATATTAGAGACATGGTGGAAGCTGAAGGTCGAATAAGCAGGCATAGGTAATCTTTTAGAAGAATAAGCTATAAGAGCTGAAAAAAGTACATAAATACATCTTCGCCTAAAACAGTATGGAGTAAAACCTAAAAAAATAAATCGTGAAAATTGTTGTAGACAAAATCTGGATATGCAACTCACAGCTCAAGGGTTCAGCTGTCTGCAACTTTGTGCTTTGTGAAGCACAACTGTATGACCTTGGCTCAGTTCTTATGAATGAAACCATTACTGAGCTGTGCAAGTGCATGAGTCAGTCATGCAAGACAAGAAAAGTGAAAACAAAACCAGAAATTATTTTTTGAAATTGGTATTAGTAATTCAAAGCATTTTGAAAAACATGAAAAGGTATAGCACTTGATCAGATTTGGAAGACAACTGCTCATTGAAATAAAAGACCAACCCATTTCCAAGGACCAGTGGGTGTTAGAGGAAAATATATTGTGCAGGACAGGGCAGCTTGAGAGAGGCAAGGCTGCTGCAGTGCCTTCAGGTCCAACCAGTAGTGAGGCTGAAAATGTATTCCCTATTGGCAGATGCACACAGGGCACATGTATACACCACATATATACACACACACACATACATGGCTGGCCATACAGAGCACAGGCAGACACACAGAGAACTCACATAAAAACAAACAGTGTCAATGTCATCATTCTGCTGTCCTCTCTGGCTGAGCAAGGCAGAGGTCCATTATTAAGGAGAGAGAGAGGGAAAAACACAATGTGAATCCCTCCAGCATCTGGGCTTGGATATTTCGTCTGCCCAGTAACCACCCCTGGATCCCAGCCTCCCCAGTTACTGCCACCTGCACATACAAGCGTCTGAGGCTGGAGCCCCACTCCAGTTGCTGGCACCAACCGTCACACACACATGCAACCTGCCTTGAAAAGTGTATTGGCTTTGTGTGGCAAGGTTTTGGCAGCGGGGGGGTGGGGTGGGGTGTTACAGGGGTGGCTTCTGTGAGAATCTGCTAGAAGCTTCCCTTGTGTCCGACAGAACCAATGCCAGCCGTCTCCAAGATGGCTAAAGCTGAGCCCATCAGTGATGGTCATAGTGCCTCTGGGATAACGTATTTAAGAAGGAAAAAAAGTTGCAGCAGGCACAGAAACAACAGCTGGAGAGAAGAGTGAGAATATGTAAGAGACACAGCCCTGCAGACACCCAGGTCGGTGAAGAAGGAGGGGGAGGAGGTGCTCCAGGCGCCAAAGCAGAGATTCCCCTGCAGCCCGTGGGGAAGACCACGGTGAGGCAGGCTGTCCCCCTGCAGCCCACAGAGGTCCATGGTGGAGCAGATATCCACCTGCAGCCCAGGGAGGACCCCATGCCAGAGCAGGTGGACACCTGAAGAAGACTGTGACCCCGTGAGAAGCCCGTGCTGGAGCAGGCTCCTGGTAGGACCTGTGGCCCCATGGAGAGAGGAGTCCATGCTGGAGTAGGTTTTCTGGCAGGACTTATGACCCCACAGGGGACCCACACTGGAGACGTTAATGAGGAACTGCAGCCTGTGGGAAGGACGCACATTGGAGAACTTCATGGAGGACTGTCTCCCATGGGAGAGACCCCACACTGAAGCAGGGGAAGAGTGTGAGGAGTCCTGCCCCTGAAGAAGATGAAGCGGCAGAAACGACATGTGATGAACTGACAGTAAATCCCATTCCCCATCCCCCTGTTGGGCATAGGTAGAGAATCTGGGAGTGAAGTTGTGCCCAGAAGAAGGGAGGGGTGGAGGGAAGGTGTTCTGAGATTTAGTTTTATTTCTCATTACCCTACTCTGGTTGATTGGAAATAAATTGAGTTAATTTTCCCCAAGCTGTGTCTGTTTTGCCCGTGACAGTAATTGGTTGAGTCATTTCTCTCTCTCCTTATCTTGACCCACAAGCCTTTTATTATATTCTCTCTCCCTGTCCACCTGAGGGGAGGGCTAGGAGTGATAGAATGGCTTTGGTGGGCACCTGGCGTCCAGCCAGGGTTAACCCATCACAACAGGTTTGGCCCCCATTAGACAACTCCCCTGTGCTCTTGCCCTTAGACACACATGCACATGCAAGTGTGCAAGTGGGTCTCACCCCTGTAGAACCCCAGATCTCATGGTGTCTCCAGCAGCTGTCCAGGACTACCTTGTGCCCCTGACAGCCAGTTCCTCCTGTGGTCTTGACCATGGGAAAGAGAAAAAAATTTAATAGATAAGACAGACTGCACTGATCAGGCTTGGGGCTATAGACAGATAAGCAACCAACCAGCAAAGCATTTACACATGACCAGCTCTTTTTGTCCCCTTACGCCTCCATTTTCCCCCACTTCTTCCTCCCTAAATCACCTAGATCCCTCTTCTAAAGATCTGATAAGAAATCCAGTGCAATCCTGAAATGCCTGCATCCCATAATGTGTCCCACAGCCCTAAAAAGTAACCTCTCCAGACCAAAAGGTGCCCCTCCAGCATTGGCGCACTTAGATGTGTTTCACAAGTGGACTCTGGGACTAAGGCTTTTCTGGGACAGCTCTGGGAGGGCCTGAACAGGACATCCCGTCCTCTAAGTCCTTAATTGGATTCCTGTCTGCCCTTATACCCCTGTGCTCCTCTCAGCTTGTGGAGATGAGCCTTTGGTGGGCTGATGGCTCCTGTGATGGGCTTGGGAGGGGCAGGGGCAGGGTTTGTTTGAGGCTTCCCACTCCAGCTGTTGTCTCTCTGTTCTCCTTTGTGGGTGTGCAGATGAACTTTTATCACAAAACCTAGCAAAGTGTAGGCAATGCATCTGCAGTTGACCAATGACTGTCTACCCAGCAGTGGTTTGTCAAGTACCTGTTGAGCTGGTGGCGAGCATATTTGTACTTTTATTGTTAGAATGTTAGTTCTAGGTATCAACATGGTGTATAAGTAAATATGTGTTATGTACTATGTAAATTCCATACAGTCCTGCCTAAGATGCTCAAACAAAAGTGACCAGTGAGGGCAGAGCTGCAGACCAGGTTATATCTGCACACTAACTAGTCCCTAAAGAAGACTATATAAAAAGAAGGCTTTTCTATCATGGGTGCCTCAAGCGTGTAAATTTCATTCTCTTTTCCAGTCTCCAGGTCTACCTGAAATAATGTTCTTAGAGATACCAGCCTTTTTCAATCAGGCACATGTCAAAGAAAAAGACAAACTTTAACTTTCAGAGTTTCTTTTGGCTGGGTGATATGGGTCTCAGTAGTGGGAGAAGACTCCATGTGACATAAGACAGCCTTCTTGGAGAAGCAGCAACACTTCAAACTCTAGCTTTCAGTCACCATCGCATCCTTACATGCACATGCCTAACACTGAAAGATGCCTGAGGTAAAAAAGAGTTTTTATTCTTTCCCAAGGAGAGTGGAACATGATTGCATACTTAAGTTTGAGAAGCATCTGGGAAATGATTTTAATGGAGAGAACAAGTGCTAATTGTGAGCTGCAAACAAACCTGTTTTGAAAGGCAAGTAGCAAATTGTGAGAAAAAACTGCAAAGTAGTTGCAAAATTCACTTACTCTTGCAGAATTTCTTGACATTTACAAAGACACAGAATAAAACCATCATAACGATAATATTCTGTCTTGGTTTCCACGCATCAACTGTTTTTAAGTAGACTGTGGTTTTTCAAGCTTTGTTTACCTGTAGCAAAATATTCTAGACTGGTGAAAGTAGATTGTGCAGATTTTATAGGACCGTTATCAAAATAGGAGCAGACACAGGAATATTTTAAAAAAGACCTCGTAAGAATTAGCAGAGTTTGTGCAAGCAGTAGCAGAATTTATGCCTATTCTTCCTCTTCTAAAATGTTTTGGAAAAATTGTTATGATGGATTTAAAATATTATAATTATATAAGAAAATTTGTATGCAAACCACATCCAGTCTAAAAGACTTCAGGGACTTATTTACTATGCTAAATTTCATACTTTTAAAAAAGTGATTAACCCTGGATTCCCTCTTATCCCAAGTGAATTCTATAATGTGCCTCTTTAGCACTATAGCAAGAATTAAGCTTCGTCCCTCTTTTCTGAAAGATTGGCCAGGCAAAAATTTAGCCAGCCCAGAAAAGAATACTGAGCTATTTGTGAGTGAATCCCTGGAATATTCCCTCCACCCTGGGACACAGAGAGAGAAAATGACAGGTCAGGTGAGGTCCCAATTCACCTAAGAGGAAACTTGCTCTAGTTACAGAAACCAGAGGTTTTGGCAGCAAGCCATTGCCTAGATTAGGGTCTTGAAATAAGACTATGGGATAACCTGTGTCTGTGGTGACAGAAGCCAAATGCAATTTTTTCTGGAAGGCCAGACTGGTCAAGACCAAACATGTTTTTATCACCCTTAAATCTGAGAAAAAATAGATCTATTTGGACACACATTGCTCTAATTCCAGTAGAACAGCTTCTGGTCCATGCTTTGGACTCAAAGACTGAGTTGAAGGTCAATAGAACCTAAGCTCTGAACTTTGATCTAGATGAAGAAGCAGATATATGCAAACCTAGCAGCCTGGATCTCTTAAAGTTTTATCCAAGACAGTCTGTAAATGATAGAAAACATTTTGTTATTCCCTAACTGGAGTTGCTAAAGGCTACCCTGCACCCAAGCAGTAGATGCAGCTTATGTCTGGTTATGACATATGTCAAATTACAGTTACAATTTTCTGTTTAAACCCACATCACATATGTGTGCTATTTTTACATGAGTGCCTGACCCAGTGTTTGTGATTAAACCAAGTGGTTTCTTGCAGGCAAAGCACAAGGTAAAATAAAGAAATTATGATAAACAAGACAATTGCTTTGTGTTGCCCCCCAGGCTACTAGAAATAATTGTACCATAGATGCAACATATCTAGTGCATGCTATACGTATCTAAGAATCTACATTCAATAACAGATCCACACAGATAATCACAGAGGAAGGTTCTTATTATCATTTGAGAAAGAGAAAATTCCTCGTTTCTCTTCAACTCTGTTCTTGAACCATTTTGGAGTCTTTGTCTTAAATTTCACCACATTTCACAGTGAGAATAAAGATTCTTTTTCCAAGGGTAAACAGTTACAAATATACATACTTTTGTGTTTTAATGCTGCAAACATTTTCACTGTTGTGAGTTCATGAAAAATCAGGGAGTTTCTCTATACTTCCCAGGTGAAACAAGTGAATCAAATCTCAGCTGTCTGCAAAAATTGCTGCTGCAGTTTTCCAGCTGTGGGAAGCTCACTGCAGATTCAGCAGCCATGTGTGACATTATGCTTATTCTTCTTTGGGCAAGTAATTAAAATGCTCTGGTTTCATATATTTGCAGTTCACAATTTATCACAGTTAACAGAGGAAAAAAGTGTCTCAACATTCCAATATGTCTTTAACAACCAATATAAGAATAACAAACATTAATATAGTACAAGTAGTTGGTTTTACATGAAAAAAAACCCAAAGCCCAACCATCTCTCTCCACCTGAATTACTTATTCAAGGTTATTTAAAACAACACATAGAATTTATTTGTAAGAGAAAATACAGTGAATCACTCTCTTATATGTAACATTTGAGCAGGAATACAAAAGAGCAGCAACCTTTCTACTGTCTGCAATAGACAGGCCCTCTTTTATATTTAAAAAAAGGAGAATATAACTAGCAGAATGACACAATCTCTTGCACACTGAAAGTCTGTGCACTGACTAATCCTTCCTTCTCTCTTTGTAAAGTAACATGATAAGCAAAAATTATGATTTTATATTATAATAATTGTCCGCTAAATGTCATCCATGTGTGGAACATGTGAGTTCATATGGTAAGCAGAGCATCCAAAGTAAACAAGAAATGTGATGAAATAACAAGTATGGTGTAATAATTTATGATAAAATATCTGATAACCAGACAGACAAGCCATTGCAGATAATGCATAAATAGTGGCAGATACAAAGCTGTGTCAGATTGTACCTCTGTCACATTAAAGACGCTTTTCACAATGTGTACCGAGTTTGGGAGCGTAATAGCTCTGTTTCCATTTCCTCTGTTGCTGTAAACATGAATTGACTTTAATGGATGGCATTTTCTGGGACATAGTTAGGAACTGTTTTAATAATTTTTGTTCATGAGAGTTGCTAGACACCTACCCCTTCTGCTCCATGAGAGGAACCACTTCAGCTTTACAAATGCAATTTTGCTAGACTGTACCCTAGTAACCCTGGCTATAGACTGACAGCAGCAGTGATAAAAGGAATAGCAGTAGAGATAATATCAGCAATCATATGTCCCTCTGATACAGCTTTGATTGATATTCCAGAAGTTGCAAGGCCTAAGGGATAAATGCACAGTGGAGGCTGGTCATGTTTACCTTTATCACCTCTTGCTATTTCACATGTAGTTTGCATACTGGATACATGAATACACATAGACAGTGTATTTTATATAGTGCTTTACAACTAGAAGCACCTTAGAGAAGAAATGATCCTAACAAAAAAACAGACTTAAAAAACCCTCTATAGTTCACAGCTTTAGAATATTACTGCTAACAGCATGTTTGAAAACATCAGTTATTGCTGAAAAAGATTGTACTGAATTCAAGAGGAACTGTCAAGATTCTTGCCATTGACCTTTATTTGTTGTCTTACTAACAAACACTTCTGTATTTAGTTTGTTTTTTTATTGGCAATTTAATGTTCAAGCCCTAGGTTAGCATTGTATTTTGGAAGATGAAAGTATTTATGTTAATTAGAAAGGACTTCAAATAAGAAGAGCGAAAATTCTGTGAGAAAGGAATGAAAGGGTTTCTCCCACCCAGATCTTTCAGAAAAGCATAACCACTTACAGTTGCAGCTTTTCCTCAAAACCACACAGCAGAAGGGAAAAATACCTGGCCATAGGCACAGAATCAGCCAAGGCAGGGTCACCTGAGCATTCACTGAATCTGTAGTTTTGGCTGACTTTTTCTGTCTTGTTCTGTCTCCCTAACTGTTCCAGTCTTTTCTTTTCCTTACAGCCTCTTCATACCTGCTTAATTCCATTTTACACCCTCTCCCTGCCCTGTTGCTCTGTTTACTTTCCTTGTTTCCTGTGTTTATTGCCTCTGAAGTAACTCACTAAAGAAAAAGGAATGAAAAAGATACTAAAATAATGTTTATTGCCACCCTATCATTCCCTCTGTGTGACAACTCCCATCTCCTTTCTCTATGCAATGAAGATTTTTCTGTGCAGTGAAGTTTGAAGGGAGGAACACCTACTATTATGTGCTTTGTATAGTGCCCAGCATCATGGTGGCTAGGTTTAAACTGGCTCTTAAATACTGCTGTAATAAGAATGATTACAAATATTTACAATTTACATTAATTGAGTCTCTGAGAAAGCCAGAAATAAGATCTATGTCTTCCAGATCCCAGTCTTCAAGTTCTGAGCTGGAATATTATTATATTTTGTTTCCATTTTTTTCTAATTAGAAGAGGAATAAGGGCTTTTTAGGTTAGGTTTGCCAATTCCTTTAGGCAAACATTAACCCACTCACCAAAAGTAACCAGGAGGAATCCAGAAAAACCTACCTAACAACTGACATTAGCCTTATGGTATGCATTACCAGAAGATGCTCTTTTCGGCAATTGCACAACCAGATGGCTTTCCAGAGTACACGTCAGCTAAGGTTTGTCCTACTGCCTGTGACCTTTCAAAAGCATATCAGCTTCACTCTAGTCATGGAAACTAAGGCTGACTTTTTTGTAATTTTGTGACAAACTCTGTAATTTTTGAAGTGGCTAATAACTGTACTTGAAAATTCAGATGAGGATGCATAAATGCCTTCCTCATGCTGAGTAAAACTGGTATTTTTTAAACACAGTGAGTGAAGGTTAGTTCTTAGGAACAGCAGCACATGCCTTCATCTCAGTGGGGCTTCAGGACACACTCAGGACCTCTGCAGGGTGCTGCAGACCAGGGATTGGAGCCAGAGTTAGGACACTGGTTTGTTACAGATCATTTTTGTGTAAACTGGAGTTCACACAAAGGGGTGCAAGTGCCCACTTTCATTCCAGCTCTGCTGCCAAAAAACATTCCTTTCATGAAGCAACAGAAAGCTAACACTGAATATTTCTGAAAATCTCATCCACAAAGTCTCAATGACTATGACTGTATAGCTGAAAAAAATTAGTGAGAGAAGATACAAAAGGAGACAGGTGTCTTTTACCATTAACCCTCACCAATAAATAACTTCTGTAGTGTCATAGGAGAAAAGTAGTCATCTGAGGTGTTCGATATGCTCTCCTGAGGCTAGCTGAAATTTTACACTTTAAAAAAATGTATTAAAAGAAAGTTGACATTTCACCTGAAGATATTTTGTCCAAAATGTCTTCAAGGAAAGTATGGATTTCCACTTCCAAACCAGGCAAAAACTCAAGCTAAGGTTTTGGCAAAACCTCCAGTAAGAATCCCTGAGTGAGCCTATAAATTATGCATGTGATATCCATTTTTTCTTATGATCTTATTGCTTACATGTCCTATGATGCACCACTGTGATTTCCCACACAAAAATGAAATAAAGATTGCATAGACAGAGCACATGAATGACTCAAGGCACACAGTTTTCTCAGTAGGTGGAAACCAAGAAAATGGAAGCTGTTGTGAAACAGTGTGGAAACTGGAACCTTAGGTTGCAGGTCTGCATAGTGTTTCTTCACCATGTCCTAAAAGATGGTCATACATTTTCATTCTCAAGTCACAGTTTTCCACTTCTCCAGTAACTTTTTTCTAAAAAGTGTTTGTGGGGAAACACTGTAGACACATATTCAGAAATGGAGATAATCAAGAAATTGATTCTTCTTTTTACCAAAAAAACCCAACTACTGTAAATCATTGATCTGATCTACAGCTCAAAGTCTTTGAATTTTTTGTCAAAACTAATGGGGTAGCAGGCAGTGGCTTCCAAATCCCAAGCTCTCTTAACAAAAAAAAAAAAAAAAAGGAACACATCTGTTAGCCTTTGCCTAAATCTATATTTAACTTCTTGCTATTTGCTGTCTTGTGGTAGAAGGGAGGTTTTGACATCTCTTTGAATCTTTGAGCTAAAATATTTGTTTCCATAAATAGCATTTTCCTGAAAAAGTGGGAGACAAAACATTTCTCCATTACCTGTGGTCTAGATTACAGACTAGTACTAAAGTAGCAGCTGAAGGTTAGCTTGAGTGATTTGTTTCCATTAGGACTTGTTAAAGCTGCTTATAAAAAACTTTGTTTTCACCAAAACAAAAATCTAAGTAATACAAAAGCAGTAAGAGCACTGTAAGCTCAGTAATTACTGCTTCCTTCATTGCAGTGTTTTCCCTCAGACTCTGGAGGACTTGCTTAACTCCTGAGGCTTTGAAAGTCTCTCCATCACATCCTCTAGTAATAGCTGAGGAAAACTAGCCTTCTGCTTTCTCTTGTATTTGATAAATAGTATGACATTCCTTTTTCTAGAAGAAACACAAGAACTTAAATAATGAAGAAGGTATATGCACGGGCAAACAATAAAAAAAAGAAGACAGAATGATTTTCACCACTCCATTGATGTCTCATATCTTCCTTCAAGCAATAGACTGGTCAGTGACATAGCTCTATTTGTTCTTAACAGCATAATAAATGTAACAAGAATTGTGCTAACATGCCTGTATTGGGTTTGTGTGGGAAGGTTTTGGTAGTGGGGGGACTACAAGGGTGGCTTCTATGAGAAGCTGCTAAAGGCTTCCCCCACATCTGACAGAGCCAATGCCAGCCAGCCCCAAGTTGGACCCACCACTGACCAAGGCTGAGCCCATCAGAGACAGTGATAGTGCCTGTGGGATAACATATTTAAGAAGGGGAAAAAACAAAACAAAACCAAAACTGCACAACAAACTGCAGCCAGAGAGAAGAGTGAGAACATGTAAGAGAAACAACCCTGCAGACACCAAGGTCAGTGAAGAAGGAGGGGGAGGAGGTGCTCCAGG
>JAVJGG010000054.1:9162297-9175659 GCA_035590195.1 Aviceda cuculoides
ATTAGCAAGCCTGAGTGAAATCATGTTTATATCCCATTTAGCAATCTGCTCTTTAATTTCCTCTTTATATGAAAGAGTTGTTTCAAATTGGATACACCCAGACTACAAACCAGACATTTTAAGTGTATATATGTTTCAAACCACATCAGAATAGATAAACATATTCCTTTGTTTATTTGGGGAATTTTCAATTATTTTTTTTTAAAGAGTACAAACAGTTCCATTTCAGATACCAAGCAAATGCATAGATGCAAGGAACATAAACTATTACATTTATGGGGGCTATACTGAATTATGTGCATAATGAATTGTTTTGCAGCTCTTAGGTGTTTGTTGACTAATGAAATATATTGATTTGTTGCATTCCACAAATTTGTAATGCAGATTATTTATAAAATTCAATGGTTTATTTGGCAACTTTATTGCTTTTTGTTTGAAAAATCATATTTTGTGTACATTATGCTGGTTACAATTCACATAATGTACTTTTATGAAAATTTAATTGGATTCTCTCTCCCATTTTCTGATAGGATTTTTTACAAAATTATGTGTATTTTTTTTCATTTTAAGTATTCCATGTCTGCTGTTGATATCAGTTTAGTGAAGTTTAAGGTAAAACTCTCTTTGATTCCCAAGGATCTCTACAAAGACCCTTGTCTTTTTAAATTCTTTGCTTTAATAATAAACCGTTAAGAAATCACACATCCCATCCCTTTGTCTTCTAGATGAATTTGGTCAGAGTCCCCATCATTCATTTTAGATCCAAGATTGTTCTCCAGCCTTTCAAAAACTTCTACTATCCAAACCACTAGCAAATCAACCATTGGCTTTGATAGCAGTAGGATTTTGTCATGAACACAACAGGAATGATACCTGATTTAACTTTATATATTATAAAATATGGCATGCTCATGTGCATGTGTGTGTTCGCATCTCCATTACTGCTCTGTAGGACATATATCTATTGTCTACAGACATATTAAAAGTTAGCAGACTTTTCTTTCTAACCACCTTCCATGTTTGTTCACACCCCTCTCTCTGCTATATCTGTGGGATTGGATTCTTCAGAAATAGATGCTTGAATAAAATTTGGCAGTAAACTAGCTCTATTTCCATATAAAACCTTTCAGTGGAGCACAGAACAAAGTGTCACAAGGCTGTTAGTCCAAGGCTGCACCAAAAAGGGAAGAGATTTAATGATTAAGGAGTTAGTTAATAAACCTTTGATTTTTTCAAGAAGGCACCCTAAATTTAACCTGTGAACTTTCCTTTGGTGTTGAGTTTTCTGTATCAGGTGCAAATATGCTCTACTTTTTTCCTGAGCCAGATGATTTGTCTCATTCTCTGCACCTCAACGGTGCTCTTCCATTCCGTGTGCAGACATAATACCCCCGAACAATGTTCAGACATTTCTGCCTTCTCTTGCTTCCTTTAAGCTTTCTGCTAACTGAGAATGTTTGCATTTGAAAAGCTGCTTGCCTTTCCAAGGGGTCAAAGTTTCTATTTCAGGATACTTTGAACATATCCTCTTGGTCCCAATTTTGTAAATATATCTCTGTCTAGCTACTTAGATTCTGCCTTAAAGGTCTTGGCATAAGTAAGAGACATCTGTAAATTTTCTCCCTCCTTTTACCAATACACCAGGGTCCTAGCAACACATAAATAATACTGCCATGAAAAGATGTGTAGGGCAGAAAGAATAAACCGATAAAGTATTGGGGTGCACTGGCTATCAAAGCAAAATAGATGATAACAGTCTCAAATATCCTATAGATATAGTTTCCAGAGTCTGCACCACAACTGCACTGGTCTCTAGAAAAGGGCAGAGATCAGAGGCAGTATACCTGCAACAGCATGTCATTTCACCCAAGCCAATATTACGACTGATAGTCCCTGCTAATTACTCCAAGGCATTTAAATGCTAACATAATTATATTTCTTTCAGAACCCAATTTAGAATCTCTGCTTGCTTCTCTACATTGTGCACCTCTACTGGTATTTAAAAGACTAATCTTATGGAAAATGTAAAACAGATTTAGGTACTTCAGCCTGAGGCTACAGCTGAACTATGGAGCAAGACATTCTTGAGTGCTTCCCCAAATCCTAATCCCTAACATTTCAGACTGATGACCTGACCAGATCACATCACACGCTACATCTAGGCCAGAAGTCTGCCTTATCCTTTCCTGAAAAGAAGAGGCAGGAGAATGAATGGAGGAGAGAATAGTATGTGTCTAAGTTCATCTCAAGACAGAACTGGGTGGCAGGTGGAACAGATAGCCAGACTAAGTTCATCGTGTAGACACAACATACATTGGTTTTGAAAATGGACTTTGTAAGGATGCAGAGACAGTGTGAATTTTAAGAAATTCCCTTACAGCTCCTCTAGTAACTTGTATATCACTTTCCCCAAACGATGTGTTGTGTTACTATGAATGCACCATGTTAAGAAGTAATATGATCTGGAAGGTCAGATAGCATTAGAATTGAAGCTGTAAAATCTCAGCTAAGTGTCTCTAAGTAACGTTGGAGCTGAGCACTCACCTAGGAATACCAACCAATGCTTTTCAAATCACGAAGGGCCAGACAAAATGCTGATGGATAAGTAGTAGACTTTTAATGAAATCAGTGTAAAGTTAGCTTATAATAACATTAATCAATGGCTCAGTAGAGATAGCAATTATCAAATTAAATGGTCACAGCATACAACTTACTGCACATAAAGAAATAGGTTTAGTGAAGGCTTTAGTATTTTTTCCTCACTGACATTAAGCTACGTAAATCTTCAGCTAATGAACTCATCAAGCGTATCCCTGACTTTACTAGAAAATGCAAACTTACCTCTTGAGATATTGTATTTAACATACAAATACCGTCAACTGGTAGTGTTGTCAGGAATAATTTAAGTGGAAGACCAGTGTACATGTCACCCTTACTTTGATCCTTGTAAAATAGCCCTTGGTCCTGGACAGGTCTCACAAAACACTGCTGTTTTCCAGTGAGAAGGGCTGGCGTCATGTGAAAGCGTGGCTGGAAGGCTCCTGGCATAGTATCCAGTGTTCTAGTAATGGACATGTTGTTTGGCATTAACACTGTTAACAAAACTGTTCATTCTCCTAAATCCATTCAGGCCTCGGACACAAAGTTCAGGATCACCAATTTCTTAGCGCAAAAGCATAAAATATCCTCTATGGAAACATACCACAACAGAAGGTAACTAGAGATTTTTTAGTAAGTACAGATTTTGGAAGACTTGGAAAATAACAACGCTGATATTGACTAATTTTTATTAGCATCAGATCGTGTGAGAATTGCAGAGCTTGATGTTTCATGAGAGAAATGGAAAAGACAGTATTGCTCTGCATAACAAACACAACACCTTGTGACTCAAGAGATTCACTGGTCTCTGGAGAACATCATGAGTCCACTTTTGCTGAGCTCTTGCTCTACAGTCAAAAACTCTTGGGGTTTATTTTTCAAACAAAGTGAAAAAAGCCCTCATAGATAATAAGAGTTCTCTAACCTCTTCACATATTAAAACTCTACCTTTTCATATGCCCTTCTGCAAGATCATTTCAATAGACTGACTGTAAAAGGTGAACAAACAAAAACATTTTTTCCTGTTTTGTAAAACTGATTGCTTTAGTAAACAAGACACAGTCTGGCTGTGAATCACAATAAATAGTAAACATGGGATATTTGCTATTTTTCAGGTGATGTTGGGAGCAAACAAAAGGAAGCTTGACCACCACCACCTATTTGCAGAAAAAGAAGCCATGTTGATTAGGATGGTTACTTGGCAAGCCAAGACCTTTAAACTTGAACTAAGGCTTTATTACATTTATTACAGTTTTTTGTTACTTTTGTTCAGTTAATTCAGAAGTCACACTAATATCTATAGCATTGACTTAAGTTTAAAACCAGATTCCAGCACTAACGACACCTCTGTTCAGTTTTGGAGATCTTTTAGAATGCTAACTTCAGTTTGGTTTTCCCTCTCTTGTCTAGAAGTGATCAAAGAGAAAAGCTGTAGCAGAACCTACTTGGGAGATAAAAAATTAGGTTTTTTCAAAGAAGAAGAAAGGATGAGAACTGATTAGCTTAAAAGAAGACAAAATACTGTTTGAAGAACAGATGGAATCAGGAATTCATTCATGCTGAATCAAAACTAAATCTTGAGCTTTTGGTGAAAAAAACAGAACCGTACCTGAACCATTGCTTGGGTATGTTTCTTAAAACATAACTGTGGAAAAAAAAAAAAGTGAGGAAAACGTACAGTGGCACAGTGCTTCCTCTTTTCTTTTCCTGCCCCTCATCATCCATCTGCTGAAGAGTTTGTGCCACTAGCACTCTGGGACAGACAGGGCTACAACGTCTTTACAAGTCTTCAACGCCATTTTCCAGACCAAGAGAGCTGGAAAGAAGCTGTGGCACTGTGAAGGGAATGAGAAAATGTGAGGGCAGAAAAAAGGGCTAAACCATTTCCTGAAAGAAGGTCTGTCCGTTGTTATTGAATCTTTTCTAGTCTTTAAAATTGCATTTTCTAACACTGACCAGTTAATGAATTTTTGTAAACATTAATCAAAGATGTAAACAATAAAACATCAGTCATAACTGAGTGGAGTTGGAAGCAAATGGGAAAATCTGCTAGTTTGTCCCACTGAACACAATAGGAAAAAAGGGAAGTAGAGAAGTAATGTCACTAGTCCCTTTTTCTAACACAAGA
Source organism: Aviceda cuculoides (assembly GCA_035590195.1). Taxonomy (NCBI): domain Eukaryota; kingdom Metazoa; phylum Chordata; class Aves; order Accipitriformes; family Accipitridae; genus Aviceda; species Aviceda cuculoides. Next base: position 9,167,024 of record JAVJGG010000054.1, read on the forward strand.
CAGGGAACTACACCTTGTCAGGATATTTATGATGCAATTCTGATTCCACTTCAAGACAGTTCCAAATGATTTGTAAGAGATTGCAGAGAATTTCCAGCATAGGCATACACAAAATATTTTGTTGTTTGTGGTATGCTTATGCCCTCCTAAAATACCTGAATACAATGGCAAGAACTTGAGTTGATAAGGAAAAGGGAATTTGGATGCACAAATATCACAAAAAGGTGAATGCAGGATAAAATACATTATTCTGAATGTATAACTGTGCCTTGTATCAGTATCCTTTCCAGTTTGCGTTTGAAAGAAAATTCCAATTAATTGACCTGTTTCTTTAAACATGTTGATTTTGGCAAGATTTCATATTTCAGTTAAAACTAGTCCTGTCAAAACTGCTGAAAGCAACTGTGTTTGCAGGCTTAATGACTAACTTATGCCCTAAAGCACAAGAATTTCTAAACTGTATGTTGGAACAGCAGTTGTAGACTAAAAGGTTTTGATGGTGCAGAGGGACCTGATGGGTCACTCATTGCTTACTTTGCTGTGAGACTGAAAAAAAGCTTTTTTTATAATGTTATGTACATAACATTTTCCTTCTGTGCCCACACTAAACCAGTGTCCTTATATAGGTTGGAGATCACCTCTTCATTGACTTAGAAGGCGAGTTCCTAACTGCCTATAGCTAATTAAAAAATTGGTCTTTATAACATATTGTTTCTACTTAAACCACACCTAATTAGAAATGCAATATTTTATTACAAATCTACTATGCATACTTTAATTTTATTATGTCCTGCTGCCCAGCAATTCAGTAGTGGACTGAATACACTTCATTCATTTTTTCTACATTGTTAAAGTGTTATTTGGATTTATGAAATTTCAGGTTGATTTCTCTGTGAACTGTGCATGCAATTATCTAAGACTGTGTCTACAAAAGCTGCTGCTGTTTTGTTTTTAGAATTGGTGCAGTGCGATAGAAGCAAAAAGCTCACACTGCAATCTTTCATGAAGACTTCAAATTCTTTGTTATTTTTGCCTTATTGTAATTTAAAATGGGTCTGTTAGAACAGGAATTTGCTATTCTTGTTTGCAGACAGAATTCACAGGATAGGTTTGGTTAAAAAGCTACAATAAGAGCACTGCTCATTCTGATTATGCATTCAGTTATCATGAAAGATAGATACCTTGAAAAAGTACAGTATTGCATAGTCCAAAAGACTTAGTACTGTGCAGGGTCAAAATTCATAGAATTGCAATTGGATAATGTACTTGAAAAATGTTCAACATGAAGAATGACAATAGGTGGAGGTTTGGTTTTTTTTTTCTTTTTGTGGTTAAGAGTAAGAGAGGTTGGAAAAGAATGAAATGAAAAATAAGTAGCAATTATTCATGAAAACAGGTCTACACTTTGCTAAACAGGCTTCCATTTAATTAAAATTCAATGTTAAAAGAGACTTGATAGTTAAATAGCTTGTTGGAGGATTATTCTTATTATTTCTTCTTGTTCAGTAAAAACCAGAAAAAGTTATGAGTGTAAAATTCCAGGTAGATAAATGTCATAAAATTCTCCATCACTATTTCGACTCTTGGCAACCATTTCAGAAAGACAAAAGGGTACCTGAGTATGGAAACAAAACTATTCTTTTGACACATCTAACTCTTCCAGGGCAGCAGGGTGGTATCAGCCATTGTCTAAGCTTTACAAGTTAGACAGTCTTCAAATGATAGGTATGTGACACCCTTCACAAAAGGAGATGTCACATTAAAAATTGAAAATATTAAGAAAAAGTTAGACAAATGCAGCTGTAAAGTATGAGTGGCTAAAATCAGAACAGAGGGGGAAAACAAGTGAATTAGCATACGGAAACGCTTGAGAATGCCATGACAACAAAGAGACAGGCAGGCTCAGGCTATTTTATATAATTCCATTTGACTTATTCTTGCCCCCTGCCTCTCAACTTTCAGTCCAGGAGAACAAATCCTTTGTGTGCTGTTTTCATGAATACTTTGCACATTTGCTGGCAGTTAAACCCATTTCTTCATTGTTAATTATAACAGTTCTCCTGTTAGTAAATAAATAAATGCCATCCTAATGGTGCCCAATTCTTGATTTCTCACACTGGAAGAGAACAGTATTATGTTTAGGATACTCTAGTTAAGATTCTGACAATATTTTCATTAACTCTTAGTTTCAGGGGTTTCAAAGCTTACAAAAAAGTATTCTGTGCACAACTGGACAGGACCTGACAGTGCCTAGGACCTGAGCCTGGGGCCAAAGTCAATATACTACTCTAAGAAACATGAGTGAGCTAGGTACTTCTTACACATACAAAGAATTCCTGTTAAGTGATATAGAAAGATCTGTAATAAAAGGTATATCTAGCACAGAATCACAGTTATGTGGTCTTTGAAGGTACAACTGTATTATTGCTTTATGTTACGTGTTTTTTGTAAATCAATGGCTGACAGATAAACACTGATTGTTCTGAGATAATCTGATTGTTTTTCCTGATCCAGTGCTGTATGCCACACATAGTAGGCATATCGCTTTTATTTATTCTGAAAAAAGCACAGGTGTCTGTCATTTTAGTTGCAGTAATTTATACCTTTTCTGAGGAAGATGACTCTTTGTAAAGCAGAAGCAATTTTCTGTAACATTATAAATCAGGTAATATAGGAACTGTTAGGACATTACATCAGTAAACTACACAGCTCCAGCTCTTCTCTCCTTTTACCACTCAGCAATTTAAAGAAAACAAAACACTTTGACTGCATTGTATCTATGAAGCCAAATCAGTAAATCTATTGCTAATAAAAAGCCCATCTGAAACCTTATCGGTGAGTGAAGAATCTTAAAAATCAAGATAAGTTAAAAAATCTCAGCCATTTTTTAGTGTAAATTATGCAAGCTGAAAAACTAACAGAACACACTGGGTATCAGCAGATTTGGAGTATTTCCCATTTTTAAAAAAGTGAATCTTCAACAGGGGAGCACCTTCCTGCCCTGTTACCTGTAGAGGGCCAAAACTGATTGTGTGGAAGCAGGAAGGTTCCAAAGCTGTGAAATGTCACTTCCAGCAGAAGCACGTACCCTATCAATCAGAGGGACACTCACAGTACTTGATACACTTTGTGTTGGCTTTTTCCAGACTAGTGATGTCACTTCTGTAGTTTTGAAGTCAGCCCTTCTTACATTGCTCTTATCCATGCTCTGTGTCACACTTTCTTAACAAGATGCAAAGAGACCAGCTACACAGGAAGAAATGTAGACAGAACTTTGACTGGCATTTTGAAGGTACAACAAGCAGAGTGTTCCTCCAAGAAGTTTTCCTTTACTCTTGGAGGCAAACCCAAGTGATCCTTTTGGGAAATATTATCAGCACCCTGCTGTCTATTGGAAGACTTCTGTATGCAAATTTATTGTTGCATGTGTGCAAATTTTCAAATTAAATACCACAAGGCAATATTAGTTTGTTTCTTTACATTTAAGCAGGATGTTAACAACAACTTTTGCTTAACACTGGCATTTAAAATGTGTTTCCAAGTATTAGTATACTGAATTTGCAGTCCTGGTCCATGCACATTTTAACTGCAGTGAAGATTACAACCTTACTTAATTACAGGTAGTAAGGATATTTTCATCACGTCAGAAGTAGGTATTATTGACATTTTTGTAGAGAATAGCGACCTTAACCCGTGTAGTTTATATTTCTAGCAGTGTTAACATACACTGAGGACACTGGTAATGCCATTTTGGACTGGACAGTCCTCCATAACAGTGGGAAAATTGGAATTACTGTGGTCTTCCCTAAGGGATTAGGAAAACCAGTTCGTCAGCTCTTGCACAGAAGCATATGAGAATACTTGAGACAATTTGGCATTTAGAAATTAAACTACAGCAGTTTACCCTGCACATAGAGAGTGACTGCAAAACAGATGTTCTTATTTAGAAAACACATTACTAAAAGAGCTAACCACTAATAAGCCTGTGTCAGTAAGTCTGTTGTTTTATCAGAAAGAAATCTTAAACTGAAAAATCTCCCCCACCAAAACTTTGTTGTAATTCAATATAATGAGAAAGATTTCCCTAGAGGAAAGAAAATTATGTCCATGTATATGACACAGTCCAAGACAGTATGGATCAAGAGATATAGTCAATGACCTGACAGCATCTTATATGAAAGTTTATTTCTAATAAGATGAGTACCTAGGTATCTCTGTGCTCTTAGTACCTGAATTTGGTGCTTCAAAATATGTTAGATTTTAAAAGAAAGTATTTAAAGATGAATAATAATAGTTAATACAGAATAAAGTTATGAAAGCACATTTTAAAAATTTTATTATCGTAATAAAAGTTTACAGTTTATTTTTGCTTCCATTGAAGTGAATAACATAATTTCCATTCTTTTGTTAGTTTCCTGTTGTCTGTTCACTTAACCTTTAAGTTGTTCAGAGCTACTTATGACTTAAGATGAAGTTCAATGAAGTGTATTGGTTTGAAATCAGTGTATAGATTCTGGTTTATGAGGAAACAGTAGCAGCTGCTTTCCATTACTATGGCTAGACCTTTTGCTCAAGTGAAAGTACTGTCCTCTGTTTGAGGTATTTTAGTCTGTATTTCTCACATGTAAGAAAGGATCTGTTTGCAAGACAATGATTTTTTTTTCTGAGGGAAAAGGATCTCAGTCTCTTGTTGGTATTGCTCTACTTGGTATAAATTATTTTATTTTTAGAATAGGGATGTTCCACTTTGTAATTGCAGTCTTTGTATGTGGAGCTTTTCAACTGCTTATAAAATATTTAAAGATTCATTGAGCTAAAAGAAAAATGTATGTGACCCTGCAGTCTTTGACAAACCATTTGCCTAGTTTCTGGTTCCTGTTTCAGAATATATTTAAATAATTCATATGAAGACAGAGAACATCACTATAAGATATCCAGAGCAACTTCTTCCAGCATATTTGATATAGCAGGCTGGACTATTCTTCTAGGAAAGTCTGAATATCCTTTAGAGAAATGGAGGAAGCTCTAACTGGCCTTTTGATTTGCTAGGTGAATGCATTGGGCTTTTGCATTAAAATAGCTAATTCCTTATTATTAGTTTTAGGAGTCATCTTTGTTTTCTGTGTATATGGATTGAAATATTTCGCATAAAACTGAACAAAATATTTCTATAGACACAGGAGAAAAAAGGCCTGAGAGTAATTTGTTCAGTGAACAAAATAATGTCAGTCAGAAACTTCCTTTCCCAATTTACCTGGCTAGGTGAATACCTAAGGAGTCATTATTTAAGTGGTTCTGTTCATATATTTTTGAATGGAGATTAAAAAGCCCACTATAAAACACTTTAAAGATGACCCTCAAAGAGCTACACATGCATGAAACCATTCCTCCCAACTCTCATTACCGATAGAGTATCTTTGGCTGATGTTCATATGGAAATTTTTAAGTATTCACATTCTTCTTGATATGTATTAAGTCAGGAGAAAAATCACTGATGTCTACCTTGCTTTGCAGAGAAATAATTAATGATCTCAGGTCATAGCACAGATAATTAAAAATAAACAAACCAAGAGCTAGCCAATAAAAAAAAAATGGTGTGAGAAATTACTATTTTCTGTGGACCTAAAGAGTGTTTATTTTCAGTATAATGTTAGTAAAAAGTTAAGTAAAAAAATTTAATAGTTCTTACACTGGTTTATACTATTTGGTGAGAGCATAATCTGAATATCATGAAGTCAAGTTTCCCAGTATGAAACAGACAGAGACTAGTAGTAGTTTCACTCTTTACTTTTCCTATATTGTCCACACAAAATTTTAAGCAGAATGCTTTGGGGTCAGATCAATATTTAGTGAAATCCGGCTTGTCTGTAGATTGCCTGTGTATGTATGAGGAGATTTCCTTTGGAGAGAAGGATTTTCAGATTTTTGAGCAAACAAGAAAAGCATTCTTATTTTCTCAGAGCTGTGTGCCCTGAATATGCATAGAAGCACAATTCAAACACACACTTCTTGCTTACAATACTCTTATGTTCAGATGGCAGATATATTACAAAAAAACCCCATAAGGTTTGGAGGATTATGATATGGCAGACTCTAGAAATCCAGTAAGGATTCAGTCTTGTGGCCATGCATTATAAAATAGATGGACTAAGGCTACATTAAGAGGTAGCACAACCCAGAGGAATGGATCTGCCAAATGAAATAGTTGATGTGGAGGAGCTTACACCCATTCCCTGCACGCTTATTTCACGCCCGCTGCAGCTGGACCTTGTTGTCCAAATGACCATTGTTAGTTGAAGAACATTCAGTGCATCCCTGGGGAACACGTTCTCATTGAGTTTCATCCAAAAGGAAATGATCAGGGGAGCCAAGCAAAGTACGGCATCTGGGGATGATCAGATGAGTGACTTCAAACACACAGTAAAGTGTTTCTGTAACCATACCACCAGTTTATCAGTCCAGTTACTCTCTAATGGTCTTTGGCATCTTCCTGTGAATCACATTCTCATTAAATCCCACTACAATGTATATTCTTGGGTCGTGAAACCTGAAGACAAACTTCCAGGTACCATTATTGCCACAACTTAAGGCATTTGAAATTTACCAGAGGACAAGGTTTACACATGCAATCAAGTAGACTTTTAAAAGATATTGTTTAGGCAGGTAGTAGATCATGGGCACAAAAAAATAAAAATAAAAAAAAATTCTCAGTATTTGATTTTTCCTACAGTCAGGTAAAGTGTCAGGCCAAGAAAGAAAAATGGAACGAAAAGAAATAAGGAGGTGTAATTTTATTTACTTTTGCCAAAAAAATCTGTTCCAGCAGATACTGATGTATTTCTGAAAACAAAACACATAAAATTCTTCTCATTATGAACATTCTTAGTAAGCCAAAACTTCATCAAGGTGTATATCTGAACTTGCTCTGCAATAAAAACACTTTCCATCTCTCTACCTTTGCCCAGCTTCCCACAGAAACTCAAATGCATATTCCATGTGCTAGCAATGATGTCAAAACCCCATAGGTTGTGAAAATAAAGAAATTATTTTCATTATAAAGAACACAGTGGGCTGAATCTACAGGGTTTGTTCTGACAAATTCTGCTTTTGTCCACTATGATTGTCTGTGATAAACACATACTGCGAATGGAAAGCACAATAATGGATTTCAGTAGGGATAGAAAGCTACTTCATACCTATAATTTAGCTCATTAAAAAAGTATGATTCATGTACTTCTTCTATTTGAAAGCATTTCAGACCTTTGATGTTTCTATATTGGTAAGAACATAATATTAACTAAGGTTGTAAACTGATAGCAGTTATAGGTAGGCAGCAACTTGTTCCTTTTACTTGAGTGTAGTGCCTGAAGCTGTCTATGTAGGCTAGTGCTAGGAAAAAGTGTCTTCTGTTAAAAAAAACAAAAAACAAAACAGAAAACAGTGCCTCAATAAAGCATCCGAGTCTCAAACTTAGTTTCTTAAGAACTTGTGTTTTGTCTTAGCGCTCCTCCCAAACCAGCCAAACTTGCCTATTAAAACATTTTACTAGGCTACTATTAATACAAAAATACACATTTAAAGGTGATAGTATGATCTGTTTATCACATTTCTTTGAAATACTTTGTTTCTCTGCCATTCATGCACAATCCCTTCTCTGGCATTATTGGTCTCAAATCTTTTCTCCTTGAAACCCTGACTGTAATACTGCATTTTAAGTTATCACTTCCTATAAGGTTGCTAGAAGTATTCCTTTTTCCACTCTGGCATTTGTATGGTTGTAGGACAGAATCACTTCAATTCAGGTGTGATACCAGAGCACTAGGACTGGCTAGTACTGGCAAAGCTGTCAAGTACTATGGCTGGGATTGGACATTGACTACATCTCTGCTGAAGGATGTAGGTGAGGAGCATATGTTGTATGGTTCTCTGATACTTATTTCTCCCACCTGGACAATAAGAAAATAACAACATCGTTCATCTGGCTGCTGCCATGGGGAAGGACACAGAGCACAGAGCCTCCAGGAAGAATTGTCACTTACTCTGAAAATCATATTTCATTGGAGACAGCAGCAGAAAATATCTCTTTCCAGGTTTTTTTTTTGTTTTACGTTCTCCCTTTTTTAAAAAGTATGAACCCAATTCCCCATCCATACAGCAGAACATGTTATACGTTAGCTCCACTTCTCCCCATTTTCACTCAAACAATTTTAGCCCAAGCTGTGCAGGTAGACACCTAGAGGATACTAGGAATTTGAGTGGAGTGGGCCAGTACTTCTGTCCTTTTTTTTTTTACTGATCATGAGGAAAAGAGTGATTTCAGGATAAGAATGAATTTATACTCCACAGTCAGACCATTTGTAACCAGTGAGAGAGAGTCCTGTCCAGATATCATCCACCCTTTCCATTGACTTAATCCAGAACTTCGTTTAAATCTCCGCCCATTTCTTTTACCTTCACTTTACAAAATATCACTAACTCTTCCCATTCTTCTTCCAACTTCCTTTGCCATCTGTCCCGATCCAATTACGGGAAGGTTGTTAAATGATCCCGAGAGCGAGGTTAAGACACAAACGAGGTCAGATGCTGTACAACCTTACAACTTTTATTCCCTACAACAACCAATAACTGCAATAGAA
>JAVJGG010000054.1:9175759-9188661 GCA_035590195.1 Aviceda cuculoides
CTCATATGAGTCAGCAATTCAGCACAGTCCCTCATACAGCAGGACACTGAGGCAGCAGCAATGTGAGTCAGCAATTCGGCACAGTCCTTCACACCATCCTTTCCACATCTGTTTTGTCCTTAAAAACGTGCCAAATTTCAATATCACCTATTCTGCTGCAAAGTATTGTGTTACCCTGCTTAGGTACAGAACTCTTCATAGTCAAAAATACAAAAAGTAGAACAAATATCACTGCTCCAAGTGTGACAGATAGCTTATTATTGTTAAAGCAGCAGCTCTAGTGACCACCTGAAGGTTTAGAACTGCCAGTTTTCCACAGAGACTAATTTGAAGACAGAGACTCTCAGTTTTATAAAAAAATACAATTATCTGTATTAAAATGAGGAGTAGTTCTGTTCATGTTTCCAAAAGCACTTGAAGAAGAGAGATGGAAACAGATTTTTCAAAGAATTCTTGTTCCAGAAACAGTTACAAACACAAATCTACGAAAAAACAGGAGTAAGGAAGAGGCCTGAGAATATAAATTATTTAGAACAGTGTGGGAGATGGTCTTCTTAGAGACATGTGTTATTATATTAATATAGAACTTATCACAGCCTGTAGTTTCAACAAAATAGGTCTTATCCATCCCTGTGGCTGTCTGATGTTGCCATATGAGCAAAGAACAACTCAATTTCACTTTGTCTAGGGTCCTTTGGCTGTGTCCCACTTGGCTTCCCCTTCTGTTACCAAACTTCATTTCCAAGTTAGCTTATTATTAGTACTCTTTCTTTGATTATATCAAAATGCATTTATCTTGGAGAATGAGTTTAAAGAAATGCAGCTGAAAAGTTTGTGACTAGCAGCTGACTGTTTTCTGCAGTGATCATTGATGATGTCATTCTTTTTTTGAATTCTTATCTCTTCCCAGCAACAATTAAGAATGTTCTGAATGAATTTAAAAAATCTAATACTAACGTGCTTGGAGGGGAGGGTCTGATAAAAAAAATTAATGCATCAGATAAATATCAGTATACATACACTGGGGGAAAAAAAAGAAATTTTTTATGACTATGGTCAAATGAAATGAAGAAGTAATTTTGGATTTGTTATGTCCAGCTGTTTTAAGGAGGAACAGCACAGCACAGCATAGGTGCCAATTAGCACTATTAGAAGTGAAGAAGTGAACAGAATGGGCAAAGAGAAATCCTCAAGAAAAAGAAAGATAAAAGAAACATGAAAACACTGATTGTTTTAAAAAACAGTGTCTGCCTGCATGCCACTGAATTAAAACAAGTGGAGGGACAAAGCAGGAGCCTGCAGAGCCACATGTGCAGAGGTGCAGACTGCCGCAGGGTAGTGCTCCAGAAGAAACAGATTATTCCAAGTGAACAGAGCTGTAGTTCTACTTTTCCTGTCCACCAGTTCATACAGCAACACAAAAAACACGTAAGCAGTAAGAAGCAAATCACTACATCACAGCTGATGATGTTGGCACAATAGTCCTATCTGACAGAGCTGCCTGAGCGAGGAGCTGGGGCACCTCCTGCAGTCAGAGCCCCCTGCAGCACTCTGGAGCACCTGAGGCTGGAAATAAGAAGAGAGCCTCGGCATTTCACATTGCTCTCTGGAGGCTTCATTAGATAGTCTAGGACCCCGATTCAGGTAGTTAGATGACTGAAGTTATATGGTGTGAATAGATTGCCTATTTCAGCCTCCGTGATCTTCCATTTTCTTTATTCTGAGCACCTGGAAAATATCTGAAGAGCCAATGTTTAGCCCCTGTTATTTGTCTAGTACTCTGTGGTCACCAGTTGAAATGACAGAAGTGCAGATTAATTTGTACTGCACTGTTGCTTATTGGTCCTAAACAGGATAAACCTTTATGCACAGGAAATTGTATACCACTGCAGGTTTTCTAAAAGCTGACTGGTGATGTGTTACCTATTGGAAAATATATTGCATGATTTGTTAGACATACATCTTCCAATATTCCTATGTTGGTTCTGTCAACTGTATGATTATTGCAAAATCAATACAATATTGAAAAAAATATTGTTGAAAAGTACTTAGGCAGCTGGCTTTTGGTGGTCTATAACAAATGAGCATGACTGGCAGTTTTAAACCTTGCATTTCAGATGCATAAGTATATATCAATTAACAGGCTAACGATGCTGAATAAGCTAATGTGTTTGTCACTGTTGCAGATCCATGCTTAGCTGTGCTGATGTTTTTCCTTAATAAACACTTGCTCAAGGAGTCCACAAGCATAGTCTGTAATCCACTGAGTTGATGCATAACAAGATAAATTAATAAAATACTGGTGCACAAAACCTCCTTCAGGCCCTCATCCAGCAATTGTTTACGTGGAAAGGTAACTCACACATTCGAGCAATCCACTTGCAAATGGACACTTCATAAAATCTCACATACATCAAAGAGCTTGATAGTTCCAGGCCTCATTTACATGCAAGGTCTGTGATCCGAATCCATAGTGAGGGATGCCAACTGAGAAAGCATGAGGTTAAAGTGGACACAAACATCCACAGATACATCAAGATTAATTGTATACTGGCAGGAAAAAAATTTATAAAGTTGATGAATTTGTAATTTGCCAAATTTCTTGTGGAATAAGTTACTTTTTTCCCTCTCAGTGCTCTAAAATTATGTCTGTTGTTTAAAAGAAAACTCTCAAAAGGAGAGGAGTTCATTAAGCATAGACTTCTAAATTTCACTGTAATCCAGTGGTAAGACATTTGCCATGCAGATGCATGGTCCCCCTCCCTCCCAATACACAAAGGTAAAACTTGATTGAAAATGCATAATGCAGTTCTCTGACTCTCTTTTGTAAGCCTATCATTGTTTGCACACCTAGAAAATTTCAGTAAGGTGATGACATTCAGTGTCCAGAAATAACAATGACATTACATGAAATGGGCATCTCACAGGCAGTACTGAGAGCTAGAACGCTGACATCTATGGAAATGCCAGGGACGCACTCTTTATCAGGGCACAATGGGATCCTGAGCACCCAGGTTTTTCTACTACTTCCCAGGCTATTGCTTTATTTTTGAACAATTGATCTTCAATAAAGTATTACTAATCACAATTACATGTGGCTTTTTTGTGTCTTTAACACAGTCATCTACCTTACTTAAACATTCAAGCTGTGTCCATCATGTACACATTCAATTTACTAAAATTGTGAAATTTTCATCTTTAGAAAAGAAGATAATACTCATGGAGGTTTTGTGTTCTCCACATAAATACTTGTGCAATGTACTTAGTGTGGCAATATATGATTGCTGAAGATAAAGTATATTCTTCAGGTATACGAGTACTTCTAATAATGGAAATGAACGACAATCTAGTCTCCGTGCAAGTTGGAATGGGAGGGAGGAGAGGTGGATGAGATGCATTAAGTGCTCAATGCAAATTTCCAAAAGCTTATGAATATGCAGAGGTATCAGTGAGAATGCATGACTATGGGAACATTTTCAGATGATAATTCTAGAGTTTTCTCAACAATCTGTATGTAGTGTGCCATCTGCAAAGCCTCTTAAAGAAGTATGAATATGGAGTAAGTGCAAAATGTAACCAAGGCCTATTTACAAAATGAATTGGCAGATTTCATTTTGTTTGCTCTGGAGAACTACTGCAAATATGTTCATTCAAAATTTTATTTAATTTATGTTAATAAAATAAGACAGATAAGTAATAGGGAAGAAGAAAAGGCACAGTAAAACACTAATATGTGCGATCTGAAAGCTCCACATTTTTATAATTTTGATCAAGTACTGTGTTTCATGATTTGTTTGGGTTTTTTTTTTTCCTATTTGATACTATATGACTGTGCCGGGGCACCATAAAACCAAAAGAAGTTGTAGTGATTGGTTAGCAGTTGCCCCCAAACACCAATCGTCTGCCAGAAATTTTACATCAAAGCTGATATGTTTTCAAAACCTTTTCATTTGACTGGTAATGTAAGCAAAACACAAAAAGGCAAATCACTTCTACACTTCCACAGGATCGAATGAAATAACAGGTTCACTGCCAGTATCTAAGAAATACTTCTAACAATTTGTTGTAATAATTTTTCAGCAAAATAAAACATTTTTCCTCAGTGAGGAAGAGTTGGAAACACAGTGAACATTGTTCAAAGTATAAGCTAACCTAAAGAGCTATAAATCACGAAGGCCACAAGCATTCCTGACTTTCTCTAGATGTGATGACACCTTGGTGAAATATTGGATGCGAGAGATCCTGCTCTGAAATGGTGATAGAATATCATTAGCCACACCGTTCCCATGTCGCTGGGCACTACGCCAATGACCTGTACCTGACCTGGGAATAAAGACAGAAATGTAGCACATTCCATTAGGATTTGTCAGTGCTTACAGTCTCTTACTTACATTGGAGCTATACAAAACGTATTTTTCGATGTATAGACTTTGTTGTTAGCACTCTGACTGTGGCAAACTGTGTGTGCAAGGCAGGGCAAATGGGCAAACTAGGAAGGGAAGAAAAAAAACAAACCAACCAAGAAATTCTTATAAGCATCTAATTTGGTTTTAAGGCACCAAAGACTACAAGTTTGGTCTAATCTCCTCATACTAACCCATGTAAATGTTATATGCATTCTATTTTAGGAGAAAGCCTGACTATTAATAAGTAATAATTACCTTAGTAATACAATCTACTTACTTATTGTTTAATCACTTGACTTGATTTACTTGAGGGAAATTATGTGAGATTGCAGATCCTTTTGCTGAATATACAGCAGAAACTATCTGGAACTGGTCCCCCTCTTTCTTCTTGCTGTCTTCTATGCGATTTGAAGAGGCAACTTAGACTGGGGTTTCCAGAGCACCTAAGTCTCACAGTTGCTAGAGAGGGACAGTCTCACTTGCCTTTCTGTGCTCCCAAGTGTATCATTCTGACCCTCCCGAATGCCTGCTGAACACCCCACAACCCAATTCATCTAATTAATCTGTAATTATAATCTTTTTTATTTCCCCTGAGTTACTGAGTTGAGAAGGCTCAGCAAGGGATTTGGCAAGGAGCAGAGGGGTATAAGACAAACGGGGGAAGCATGTGGCTGGCAGCAGGCAGGGAGAGAGTCAGTGGGGAAACAGGACCCCTTCTTTCAGTGGCAGGCCTGGTCATCTCTGGAAATTGCTGCCACAGGTTCCTAAGGAAAGAAGTAGGTTTGATCTTTGGGTCCTGGTAACACAGCATTTCAGGCAAGCCTGTAAAGTAGAGAGAGGAAGAAAAAAACAACCACCTCGTGTTAGGTGCTCTTTCTGCAACTTCCTTCAGGTTTCCTAAAGCTTTTGTGGATTGCCGCCTTGGACCCCTGACAATGTTTCCCCTTTTAGTGTATAAAAGGAAATTTAACTAATTTAGCTAATTACTGTTAATCATATTTCTCCTGAGAATCAGCTACAGCACTATACCAAAATGCCTTTTGAGATGTAATCTGAAGAGCCTGCCCTCTGCCACACTACTTTAGTAATCCTTGCTTAGGTATGCCAAGGGACCGTACACACCTGCAGCATGTGCAGCATTGGAAAAGGAGATGACTGACAGAAACAGGAGAAATACCACAACTCTAGGGGAAGGAACAAAGGCAAGGGTATGCTGAAGTTGCTGTCTTCCTCCTCCATGCAGACCTCGGTCTCAGCAATGCTGTAAAAGATGTGGAATGCTGTCTGGAAAGAATGATAGCTATTGCTTCCCATGTGTGTATCCTCCTAAGAAGCCTTGTGCCTGCATCAGTAGGCTCATGATATTGTTCTCTAGGTGCTAATAGTAATAACTAAAATTAAAGGTAAACATGTTGCCTGATAACAGTCAGAGACTTCATGAATGTATATAAGCTACTTTTGTCTTCAGAAAAAATGAGTGGGGGTTTCAAATCAACAGAAAACATTTACAGATTTTCACAGGTATATATGGTGTAATACATAGCATGTACTCACATGCTTCTTACAGTTTTCAACGTAATACAAAATGGTGATTGTTTCATAACTGTATTAGAAAAATGAAAGAAGGGATCTCTGAAATAGATAAGCTGTTTATCTTCATAGCATAGTGAATGTTACCTGAATAAGTTGTCAGGATGCTAAAACACAGCCATAAAGCCAATAGATTTCATTAACATGCTTTGATCCATCCCTAGTGCTGCTTGATGTTTGGTTAGAAAGCCTTCATAAGCCAGAAATGTTATTTCTCTGCGGCTGATGGCTTGCTTTTATTCCTGTTAGTGCCCAGATCTTATAGTGAAATAGAAAGATTTGTCAAAAGGAGACATATTAGGAATTCGTAGTATCTATATCTTACTTTGAAGATGTTCTAGTGTGTCTTGGACTTTGATCCAACAGAGTTCCCCTCACAAGCAAACGAATACATTTTATGACTGCATTTTGAGCTAATTCGTTACAGATTAACTGCACCACATTAGGTATGTTGAAGGCTCACTAAATGTGAGCTATATAAGAGAAAAATGCCTTCTTACAACAGTTCATTCACGAAGTCTTTGAAATTAGACAGCACAGAAAGAGAACTTTTGGGTTGTGTTTCTTCATTTTTGTCAGATAAGATGCAAAATAAGGTGTGAGGTATGTCGTTCTGAAACTAATTCAGAAACCTTATTTTTCCAAAGCAAAGTGTAAGCTAAGTCCACTTTTTTAAGCAGTTGAAAATCAAGCTGTAATGACTGACTTGTTTTCTTAAATAACTTGTTTTGTGTTCAGTGTAGTAAACAAACTTTGAAGATAAAAGGGAGTTAGGCTGCCTCAGATATATTGTGACTGGGACAGGTACACTCTATGGTGAGCCCTGGAGTTCTCATCCCTTGTTATCCATCACAGAGGATGGGTAGAGCTTTGTGGGTAGAGATGGCAATTTGGCAACTGTGAACTCTCTATTTACTGATGGGGAAAGAAATGGAGCAAAGCTGATGTGTGCCTGTTTTTCATCCAATTCTGGAGCCAGGTTGCAGCCAGAGCATGCTAAGAAGCACTCCAGGTGCCATGGTAGACATATATCTTACAGGTTAGATGTCTGGCTTAGATAGACTATTTCTACAATTTAGCATTCATTATACAGTATGTTCAGGTCCGTGCTAAAAATTAGTAGGGAGAATGTTAGGACTCTATATCCAAAAGACTCAAGCAGTAACAGAGTAGCTAGCTGCATATTTGTTGTATTAGCACAGATTTTTCTTTTTTGTTTTAGACACAAAGATAATGTGTCTGCAAACTGAATGTCATAAAAATAACAGGCATGTGCTGCTCAGATTGAAACATTCCCATCCAAAGCAGGTGCCGTTAAAATCCTCTTTGAACACTGTCTCTGGTCAAGAAAGCATTAGAGAATTGAAATGATATTTTTCAAGAATCCCACATAGCTACTCGGAATCCCTTTGCATAAGATAAACAAATTTTTTCTTTAGGGATAGTGCTGCAGAGTTTGCTGAATAGAGGGTATGCCAAATTTGAATCTCAAGTGTACAGCACAGTTATTTGAAAATATGAATAAAAGCAGAAAAAGATAGCTGTTTCTGACTAAGATAATTCTGTTCTTTTGGGTTTTTTTGGTTGGTTTCTTTTCTTTTTTTTTTTTTTTTTAGCTAGAAGGGATTTTTAACTACCATATTTTATTTTTTAAATCATATACTATTTTAATTTATAACTTTTTTTTTTTCAAAAAGGGTTTCACATTGTCTTCTAATTGTAGTAAAATCTTTGTATTTTCAAAATTCTTGTGTGCTCTGAAGTGTTTCTGCAAGTGTTTGAATTCTCTCTTGCAGAACACTTGCAACCAGTGAAGAGCTAAATTTGTCTCTGAAGCAGTAAAAGATGCCCTACTGCTAAGCAAATGTCTTGTAGTGGTAGACTGAAGGGCAACATAAAGAACATAGCAACTGTGTAGGACTTCAGATCACAGGATCAGAGAAAGGTTGAGGTTGGAAAGGACCTCCTGAGATCATCTTGTCCATCCCACATGATCAAGCAGGGCTAGCTAAGCCAGGTTGTCCAGGACTGTGCCCTGTTGGTTTTTGCATATCTCCACAGATGCAGACTCCACAACCTCTCTGGGCAACTTGTTTGACCACCCTCACAGTAAAAAAGGATTTTCTTATTTTCAGAGGGAATTTTGTGTTCCCATTGTCTCTTGTCCTGTTGGCAGGCACTACTGAGAAGAGTCTGACTCACTTGTCTTCATTCCCTTCCCTCAGGTATTTATACACACTGATAGGATTCCCCTGAGCCTTCTCTTCTTCAGACTGAACAGCCCCAGCTCTCTCAACCTGTCCTCATTGTGGTGGGTTGACCTTGGCTGGACGCTGCCTGCCCACTAAGCTACTTGCTCTATTGCTCCGCTCCTTAGCAGGACAGAAGATGGAAAACAAAACATGGGTCAAGATAAAGGCAGTTTAATAAAGCAAAAGTAAAGGCCACGCACAGATGCAAAGGAAAACAAAAGATTTATTCTTTACTTCCCATCAGCAGGCGATGTCCAGCCACTTCCCAGGAAGTCGGGCTTCTGTATGCATAGCGGTTGCTCCAGAAGGCAAAGGTCATAGTAATGAATGTCCCCCTTCCTCCTCCTTTCTCTTAGCTTTTATTGCTCAGCAGACATTATATGGTACAGAATATCCCTTTGGTCAGTTTGGGTCAGCTGTCCTGGCTATGTCCCCTCCCAAGATCTCGCCCCCCTCCACCCTACTGGTGAGGGGAGAATGTTGGAGAGACAGCCTGGATGCTGGGTGAGCACTGCTCAGCAGTAGCCAGCACACTGGTGTGTTATCAACACCTTTCTAGCTACCAATGCGAAGCACAGCACTATGAAGGCTGCTACGGGGAAAACTAACTCCATCTCAGCCAGACCCAAGAAACTCATATAAAAGATGCTCCAGTGCCTTAATCATCTTGGTGGTCCTTCACTGGACTTTCTCCAGCGAGTACATAAACTTCTTGTACTGGGGAGCCTAGAACTGGACACAGCACTCCAGATGCAGCCTCACCCTTGCTGAGTAGAGATGAAGGATGACCTCCCTTGACTTGCTGACAACACTCCTCCTAATGTATCCCAGGATGCTCTTGCCCTTTTTTGCCATGAGGGCAAATTGCTGGCTCATGATCAGCTTGTCTTCTGCGTGGACTCCAAGCTGCTTCTTGGACAAGCTGCTTTCCAGGCAGCTGTTCCCCAGCATGTATTGGTGCCTAAGGTTATTCCTTCTGAGAAGCAGGATTTTCCCCTTGTTTTTCTGCATTTCCCCTTCTTGAACTTCATAAGGTTCCTGTCAGCCCATTTCTCCAGCCTATTGTGGTCCCACTGGATAGCAGCACAAGCCTCTGGTGTATCAGCCACTTCTCCCAGTTTTGCACTGTCTGTGAATCTGCTGAGGGTGTATTCTGCTCCATCATCCAGGTCGTTAACGAAGATGAACATTACTGACAGCAGTATCAACCCCTGAGGTACATTACTGGATACTGGCCTACAACTAGACTTTGTACCACTGATCAGCTCTCTGAGCTCATTTCAGTTTTCAATCCACCTCACTATCCACCCATTTAGCCCACCCTTCATCTGCTTCTCTGTGAGGATCTTAAAGGAGGTAGTAGAACATAGTGTCGAGATCCTTACTAAAGTATATGTGTAACATTTTTCCCAGTGAAAAAGTAGATGAAGATCAATATACACTGCTTAGAAACACATACTTGATAAGATTCATTTCTATAAAACTATTGCAAGTGAAAGAAGCTAATCAAGTAAGAACAGCTTGCAGACAAGGAAAGTAAAAAACAGCTGTGGATTTGTGGTTAGTTTCACTTCAAAGCATTACTAACTGATGTCCACAGGAGTTTTGCAGAAAAAAATAATTAAAGACTGCTATGTTAACACTGTTAGGCTAATAGTATAATTTTATATACTCAGTCCTGTCCAAAATATTTTTTTCCCCTGTGGAGATGGGATGCAGGATAGTTTTTAATCTCCTTTGGATAACTTATGTAAATATTTGACTGTCCAATTCTGACAACTAGCATCTGTATGTATAGTAAAACTTGTTCTAAAGGGCTCAAAATGCTTCCTTTCATAAGCTGCAGGCTGAAATCTGTTCTCTTCTCCTGTGGCAAACCAAGTCAGAGCAGGAGTTTCCCTTTTATTTTGTTTGGTTTTAAGTGAATAAATTACATTATTTAAACTCTTCTGGGACAACAGGTGACATAACATACTATACAAATAATTACACAGTAATCTCTTCATGACTCTTCTGGGACAGCAGGTGACATAACACACTGCACAAATTATTACACAGTGATCTCTTCATGATACAGTAAAAATATTGGAAACAGACAGATTTTAATTTGATTTTGTTTGAAATGATTTAAGAAAGCAGAAGATGTCTCCAAAACTTAGATAAGAGAGTAATTTTCAGTACACATATCTAAATTACTTATTATGTGAATTTTCCTTTAAGGTGAGAAGTTGTAAGCCTTCTGTCATTCTGCCCTTGGATGATGTGCAGTTCACACTGAAGCCAGGAAGAAAAATATGCACATGAAATACAAGGGCAGCTTTATGTCACTAACTTACAGTTGAGTTTCAATTTACAAACAAACTTGATCATGTTTATAGGTAATAATTTACTTAATATTTATATGCACAAACCCCTAAAAACCAAAAGTCCAATCAAGTAAGAAAAACAACTGAGACATCAAAAGGATGGGATTTTTAACTGACTAAAATGTGAAGATCTGATTACAAGTACAAGCATACGGATCTCTACTTAAATCGGTGACAGCAGACAAGACATTGTCCCCACGTTCTTCCCTTACTGAGAGCTTTCATGCAAGGGTCAATGAAATCATAGACCAAGATATGGACAAGCTAAATCACTGCACATTCAATACAAAGCCAAACTTTAATTCCTTTGATGGAAAATTTTCACCTAAAAGATTAATCTTTCAGAAACTGAATGCAGCAGAACAAAACAGTGTCATTTCAATTTTAGTTGAATTATCTCTAGAATCCAGTACATAATGTCTCATCATAATAAACAAACATTCTCATGTTGTGTGTATATTTTAGCTGTCATCTGAGGAAAAGGTAAATATCATAGTACTTATTTACAAACCCCATTCTTGATCTTCCTAAATTACATATTACTTCGAAAATAAGCAGCCAGCTACTGAGCAGATGCATATTGACAAACCTCCACTGAACTCAACCAAGCTCTGCCTATTTACGCCCCCTCAGGATAACACAGAAGTATATAATAGCCTAAGATGAGATTTTAAATGTAAATGCACATTATCATTAAGGAATAATTTTGTACAAGAACTGCAGAATTAGTAAAATACACAGCTGTCTTAAGAATATGAAGGCTAAGTGTGTCCAGCTGCTGGAAAGTATGAATATCAGAAGCCTGTGAATAGTTTTTTGCGATACTTCTGCTGTATCTAACATAAGGATGTGCTATAGTACAGATTACTTACTTTTAGCTGAATGCATCAAGATATTTGAAATTAGAAGGTCCTATACAGCAATTGAATGATGTATCTCACATTTTAATGGAAACGTCTTCCAAAACTACTATTAAATGATATTTTGCATCCTTCTGTCTAAAGTAAACAAGCTTAGTAATCCACCTTCAGATAAATACAGAATACTGAAACAGGTTCTGTGATTTGCCAAAATGGCAGAGAGATTATGTTATAACAGTATTGTAGTGATTTTTTTTAAGTCTAGAACTTGTGTGTGGTTGTGGAGTCCAATCATCTTCCAGCAGCCTAATGCTAAAACTTGAACTGCACTGAATTCTTCTCAGACAGTCCATTGACTCTCAATTTGAGATATCTTGGGGAGAAGAGGCTGTTTCCTGAAGAAAAAACCCCCGTATGATTCCAAGTGTCCTGGTTTCAGCTGGGATAGAGTTAATTGTCTTCCTAGTAGCTGGTAGAGTGCTATGTTTTTTAGTTCAATATGAGAAGAATGTTGATAACACTGATGTTTCCAGTTGTTACTCAGTAATGTTTAGACTAAGTCAAGGATTTTTCAGCTTCTCATGCCCAGCCAGCAAGAAGGCTGGGGGGCACAAGAAGTTGGGAGGGGTCACAGCCAGGGCAGCTAACCCAAACTGGCCAATGGGGTATTCCATACCATGTGATGTCATGTCTAGTATATAAACTCGGGGGACTTGGCCTGGAGGTGTGGCTCGGGAACTAACTGGACATTGATTGGTAGGAGGTGAGCAATTGCATTGTGCATCACTTGTTTTGTATATTCCAATCCTTTTGTTATTATTGTAATTTTATTACTGTTGTTATTTTCATTATTAGTTTCATCCTTTCTGTACAGAGCTACATGATTCCAATGACAAGGTGGAGCGCTTATGGATGAGGTTTAAAGGGAAAGCCAACAAGGCAGATATTGTGCTGGGAGTCTGTTACAGACCACCCAACCAGGTGGAAGAGACAGACGAATCATTCTGCAAGCAGCTGGCAGCAGTCTCAGTATCATGCACCCTTGTTCTCGTGGGGGATTTTAACTTTCCAGATATCTGCTGGAAATACAACACAGCAGTGAGTAAACACTGTAGGAGGTTCCTGGAGTGTGTGAAAGATAACTTCCTGACACAGCTGGTAGGTGAGCCAAGCAGGGGAGGAACCTTGCTAGATCTATTGTTTATGAACAGGGAAGGACTGGTGGCAGGTCAGGTGGTTGGAGGCCGTCTTGGGCTTAGCAACCATGAAATGATAGAATTTTCAATTCTTAGAGAGGTAAGGAGGGTGGTCAGCAAAACCACCACTATGGACTTTCGGAGGGCAAACTTTCGCCTCCTCAAGGCACTGGTTGAGAGAGTCCCTTGGGAGGTGGTCCTGAAGGGCAAAGGGGTCCAGGAGGGATGGACA
>JAVJGG010000054.1:9188761-9204175 GCA_035590195.1 Aviceda cuculoides
TAGATATTAGGAAAAATTTCTTTACTGAGAGGGTTGTAAGACATTGGAATAGGCTGCCCAGGGAAGTGGTTGAGTCATCATCCCTGGAGTTATTCAAAAAGTGCATAGACAGGGTACTATATAACATGGTTTACTGGGCATGGATGATGGTTGGACTTGATGATCTTGAAGGTCTTTTCCAACCTAAATGATTCTATGATTCTATGAGTTTTACTATTTTTCACTGATTCTCTCCCCCATCCCATTGTTTGGGGGGGGAATGCGCGAGTGGCTGTGTGTTAAACCGGCTGGGGTTAAACCATGATACCAAGCATTATCTGTATATTTTAAAAACTTGTAGAACTTCTGTTGCTGATCTGCCTTACAAAATGCAGAACAGCACCATTTCTTTCATTGGTACGAAAACTCATCTGTATTAAACATTATATATAAAAAAAAAAAAAAAAGCCTTTCCTGATATGAACATGATAAGGATTTCACATTAGCTTTGCTAAAAAGACCCCTTTTTTCTTCATCGCAGACTGCTAAAATCAGGGTGGATCACGTTCAAGCAGTTAATATCTTATAATTGACTTAAAGGTAAAGTTACAGAGAGAATTAAGGTACATCTAATAAATGTATAGATATGTTTTATGTCTGTGACTCAGTAATTTTGAACTAAGACAGATTTGTATGTGAGCTAGAAAGTATTACAGATTTCAGTTATGTACTAAAAATTTCAAATACCAAGTTAAATTCGATGCTTTTTCCTTGTTCAAAGTCTACTATAGTACATTATCACAGAATTGCTGAAAATGGGCTTGGAAGGAACCTCAAGAGATTATCTTGTCCATGTCTCATGCCTCAGGCAGGATCTGCTCTCCCAATAACATTTCTGACAGATGTTAGTTTAACCTGGTCCTAAAACATTCCAAAACTAGATATCTCACATCTGTGAGAAATGTATTCTCACTCTTAATTATACCAATGTACAGGTTAAACAGTGACTTTAAAAAAAAAAAAAAAAAAAATTCAAACTTTCACTGTGTTGAAAAAAACAAACACACACAGAAGACCTTTGGGCTTCCTGATTCTCATTTGCTCACCTTTAACAACCCTGAAACAAGAGAGTGAATTATATTGCTGATAATCAGTAAGGCTGGACTGATTTAATGTCACTATTTACTAGATACAAAGAAGGTACAGCCCCAACAGGGCAAAACCCCTTGGTCTTCCTGGGTGGAAACTGGTGCTCGCAGACACTGACTCTCTATACATTAGCAGGTATTTATATACGTGAGAACCACAACAGCTGTGTGGGTAGGGCACATGCCCATGTCAGGGTGCATATACAACTATGGGTATGTGAGGATGAATGGGTGTTTGAATGCCACCTCTCTCTATTTGAAATTTTACTGTCTGTGTTACTTTGCAGACCATAAATACCCTTGAAAGATTTTTCTCCCTGCTGATTCTTTGTTCCGTTTCTCTTTTGTGTGTGGATAATTATGGTGGTAATTTGGCTACAACGTTCTGAACTTGCGTGATTTTTAGTAAGGACTACATGGGTTTGAATCTGTCAGCTAGTCATAATGCTTCCTCAATATTACCCATTTAATGTCAATTATAGACAAAAAATAGCCCACTTATTGTCTCATAGTAACATCCACATCAATAATTGTGCAGAACAAAAGGCATAAACTGAGACCATCTGCTCTCACTACAATAATCTACCTAAAAAGCCTAGCCAGTAACACACAGTAAAAGATTCTGATGCATTTCTCTGGGATCATGCTGTTTAAATGTCTTTTGTGATTAAAATTATTACTGCTTTGGCCCATCACCTATTAGGACATATATTTCCTCAGACCAAGTAAAATATTGTCATTTTATTTTTATTACTGTATTAAATTAAGATGACGTCTACCGGATACCTATAAGCAAAAACTGTACTTTTATTTTATACTTCATTGTCACTCTCTTTCCTGTTGATGCTAACAGTACTTGGACATTTCTAAAAAAATTATATATGCTGCAGATTTTTATTGTTTTGACAAGCACACAACTCTTGAGCTGTGCTAAATGCCAGTATAAAGCCATATCAAAATGTAAAATGTTAACCAGAAGTGCCATCATGACCTGGAAAGTAAAAAAAGAAAGAAAGAAAAGAATATTTAAAAGACTACAATCACAAAAGATTGATGATATTTAAAGAGAATATACTGTGACTTTTCTCAGCATTGGATATGTGGAATTTTTTTCTGGCAGCTTGCAAGAACAGGTAGGAGTTTAAGAAACATTCACATAAAAGTATAAAAGGCAGGCAAATCCCTGCTGTTTTATACCAGTGTCCCTACTCTATTCTGTAGCACATCAGGCCTGTCAAGACATCTCAGTTTTCTCCTTCTAACAAAAATATGTAAATGAAAATAATGCACTGCAAATGCCCAATGCATTTAGTACAATGTCTTATATGTTTAGTTCCAATCAACTGCAGATTCAGTAAATGCTTAAGATTAGATGTTCCCTAACCCCCAATGACAACCATTGAGACTTGATTACAGGCTGTCTTTGAATAGCAAAATATAGGTTTTTTCTCCAAAACGGAAATATAATGTTACACTTCCCTTGTCTGATTTTCTAATATGCTAAGCACCCATCTTTCCCCTTGGTTTCAAATGGATTTTTACGTGCTTACAACATGATTCATAAGCTGTGGGACTTCTTTTTCATCCTATTTATGCTATGAATTCAATAACAATTTGCTTCGCAATATTCAAAGTAATACTTGGGAAGAAATCAAAGGTAAACTATCTCTTTAGGAAACTTGGGTTATAAACTATAATACTGGCAGCTCATGAACCAACCCTATGACACCTGAAAAAAAGATTTAAGAGGATACCCAAAAATTCATCTCTAATTCTAGGTTTTCAAACTTGGATAACATATACAATTTTTAGATTAGAAACTTTTTAGCATTTAGGCAAAGAAAAAGAGGCTAATGTGGTTGTATCGATGGTTAATCTGTCTATTCACCAGTCTCTGCCTAATAACAGTTGAACAGCTTGCTGAGTTTTAAGTAGATTTTGTGATTAGAAGTCTATTTCATCCCAGTTATGTCAAGAATCCAAGTCAGAGATCTCAATGAAAAGAAGGCATGTAGACTTATCCAGCATACATGGGCCAACAGTAGACAGTGTATATAGCATGTGTATATAGCACGTGTATATAGCCAGACGATCAACTCATGTGTAGTTGAACAATTAGCTTAAATACACCAGTGAGACTCTGTGCTATTTTTTGACTGGCCAAGGTTCTCAAAAGAGACACTGGCAAATGGTCAGGGAGGATTAAGGAATGAAGTGTGCTTGTAACATGGTTAGCTCTGCTGCTTGTGCATCAACCTGCTTTTCTTCTTCAGTCATTCACACTGTACCTTTTAGGCACCTCATGTACAGAAATGACTCTCACACTTTAACCTTCTGTTCTCACCTTCATAGGTAAGGGAATTCCGGTTATGCAACTTGCATATTGGTAACTCAGTAGTTAAGGTGCCTATACGTGATAAAGCACTACAGTTTCAAATTTTATTATTTTTCATTTAGAACAGGAATGTGATCTATTTCTTCCCAAGAAGTGGTTGAATACTAAGCTACAAAGTCAACCTCTCCTACTGCTCCTCATATTTATAAATACTGCAGTTGTGACAGTACACACATTTTTGCACTTCAACATGTCAAGTAGAAATCTTTTCACTTACAAATGCAAAAAAATATTTGAAATTAATAAAATATTTTAGCCAATGTTGAGGTTCTTTTTTTTTTTTAAGTTCAAAGTTATTCTTTTACAAAATTCAAGTTTATCGTAGTAAAAAATAAAATAAAGTTTTAAAAATAGAAATTGAATTTTCACAGTATGGCCAATGCATGTTGGAATGCTGTTTTTAATATTTTTGGAAGAAAAGTTATTATACATATTCCTGCCAGTTCCAACTGAAAGGTATCTCAGGCTGTTCTGGATCATGCAATTTATTTTTCCCAAAGTCTGCATGTGTCTGCACAACTACAATGTGGAGTAATGTGCAGGTTCAGAGCTGTGGCTAGCACCATGGCAGGTGTTCAACAAATTGGCAAATCATTATTTCAGCCTTCATCTGCTTAATAATGTGGGAATGTGGGCTATATTTATGAGATCAGGGCTGAAATTTACTGTGCGCTCCACCTTTTCCAAAAGTAATAAAGAACAGATAGTAATAAGTGTAATATGGGACAGCAGTTTTGACTGGCTATGTAAGCTGAGCATTTTACACTCATATGTTATGATTAATAATGCCATATACAAATGCTTTTCTTGAAAGAAAGTGAAAACCTACAAGCAAAGTGAAAAACTAATCAAAGGCAAGTTAAGCAAAACCTACAATTTTTGTTATATATCTGGAAGAGGAAAAAATTACCAAATGTTATGGATTCATTCCTATTACTTTCCATTAGCATCAAGCCTACAGACCTTTCCAGACATGACAAGTTCTTTTGTTCATGTTAACATCATCCAGCAACAGAAGGGACACCTCTTTCCATAACACATAGGAGACTCATATCCAAATTTTTTAAAACTACATGTGAAAAGCTATTCTATTTTAGAAAGAGAATAAATGTATAGTGCTCTAGATTGTTAATTCTTCAAATTAATTGAATCTTGGACTGATTTATAAAATTAAATTTATTGTATTTAACTGAAAATATTCCTTTTCATTCAGTTCTGTTCCAAAAACATAAAGTTCAGATTGTGTCTTCTCAGTCAAAAAGCTTTTACCACTTATGTATTTATGTATTAAAGTTTTACTTAGAAAGATTATAGTTTCTAGCCAGATTTAACTAAAGGAATGCTCAGAGTTATGAGAAAAAAGTTGCTGAAGGGTACGCATTCAAGCGGACATCAGCCTGGACTGGGCTTCTGTCCCACCTACTACAATAAAGCAGATTGATTGTCTTATGAAGATTACTGTCTATATACAGAGTCATCAAGGTGTAATTTGTCATAATCAAAGAAATCATATCAGTCTCCAGTACGTTAAGAATTTCTATGAAGTACCAATGGAGTACACAGGGAAGGAAATGCATGAATGCAGTTCATCTCTTATCCTGGAATACTTACAAAGACAGCAGCATTTCAGGGTCAGCTTTGTAAGGGCATCGGTGGATAGTAAACTGTAAATTGTCCTCAAAACCAGATTTAGGGGTCAGATTTGGTGAAAGCCATTTCTCAGAATGTACCCAGAACAGTAAGAATAATATTTTGTTGGTTTCAATGTAAACCTTTTAGATTATTTTTTGTTTTAAGAGGAGGAATAATTTGCCAAGATTTAAAAATTTACACAATGCTTCCTACACTTATATTTCATTTCAAGAACTAAATTACTGAGAATTGGGGTAAAACTTAATGGTGTACTAACAGCTGAGTTCAAATGGAGGTCTTTTGCTCTGATAAGCATTCTTAGTTATTCCATCTAAAATTATGATTTTGACATCTTCACCTTGAAATGAGAACCATCTGAAGAGTAAAAATGAGAAAAAGTTTCTTTGGTTAAGGTAGTTCTCGTTAGAAGGATGCAACTACTCCAGAGTAGTCTGGTCACTACATTTTATAGTAGATTCCAATTCAAATTGTTTTAGACTAAAGACAGGGTCTCACATCAAAGGACAATCTTTTGAACACCAGGTTATTCTGAAGTGGCAGGTTTTCTCATTCTTGTTACTTGTTCTACTTGGAACATTCTCTACTAGGATCATATTACCAGCTGTTTCAGAACATTTCCGAGGTTCCTTTTGCTTGCATAGATCCATTAAAGTATGGTTAAAAGATGTTTGTACCTGAATGGATGAATTATGCTTTTCTCTCTAACTTCCTTCTAGCTTTGGGCCTAGTAAATGCTTTCAAAAGTTTGATTGTATTGTCTATCACTACATTTTTTCAATTTTTATTTTTATTTATATATATATATATATGTGTGTGTGTGTGTGTGTATATATTGTCCTCATTTTGCTGTACTTCAGATTTGGGGAATATTTGGTATTCCAGAGTTTCTGTACTAAGCTGAATACAGAGAGAATTATGGCTTAATCACTATATTGAAAATCCCTGCATGCTTTGGCTTTAGAGCTCAAATACAGGTTTCCAAAGTTAAAAAAAAAAGAAGAAAAAAAATCTCTATTTTTTTACGGTGAAAACAAGGGAGAAGCCCACCACACTAAATTAAAATTCTTCTGAAGCCAGTTAGATGGCTCATTACTGGGTTGTATTGCAGGATTGTCTGTTCCCTAATCCCTTACAGTGTTTACTCATTCACAAGTGTACTTTGCCGGAATTTTCTTCGTTTTGTAAAATGTACTTTAGAAATCATATATATGCAGCCCAAATAAAACCAGGACTTACCAAGTGTGCTGTTTACTGTAGGCAAACATTATCATTAAAAGTCCATGTGTCGCTTGCTCTGTTCTGAAATTCACTCTGTTAAAAATGGAAAGCTTTTTCTCCCTTTCAAGTGTTTCTCCAACATCTGCTACGAGGATGTGTAAGCATGCAAAAGATAAGTAGGCTTGCATTTTCAGATTAGAACCAGCCTTTATTTAAACATGCATAAACCTACAAGGAGATTTCGTAAAGTTGTAACAGGCATGGATTTTGCTGCCAGTTCTCAAAGTCTGAGAGGTAAAAACTTTCTGGAAATATTTTTGTGCATGAAGGAATAGTGTTACTGCAGTTTTGTAAGTTATGGATACAACCTTATCATGGATGCAGTGACAGCATCAGTTCTGCAATGAAGCATACAGATGATATAGCGAGTATAAGAGGCAAGAACATGTAAAACTCAGAAAACAAATTTTATGTCTGTTGTATCAGACAGACATTATTGCATTTTGAAACAGGAAAGAGTGGGAAGTTGGTTTTTTTTTAAATGCAGATTTTTTAGCTATGTTCAGTTGTACACAGCAGTGAACTGAGGACTGAGGTATTTTACTCACTGTGGATATAAAGCCTCCAAAGAAATTCTTACCTATCTCCTTGAAAGATGGCTCAAGTCACTACGTAAAATTATATGAGTATCTCTCATGGCCGCATGGACTTGTGAACACATACATAATAATAATTAGCCATCGCTGGTTTTTTTGTATGTTAAGTTAACCTCTCCAGCTTTCATGTTCTCACAGAATACTTATTATTTGTTGTTTTTCTACCTCTAACTTCTTGGCCAGGTAACCAAGCTCATAATTGACTTAATGTTTCTCTTGCTTGATTTGTTTTAATTTTTCTTGTTTCCTCTTATCTTACTTGTCTTCTCAATTGTCTGTCTCCCCTGACTTTAACATTCTGCTCTTTCTTGAGTTTTTAGACTTTCCTCTTCTTCTTTCAACTGTTTTTCACTTTTTCCTTTCTCTGACATGTTCTACTGTACAGTATTTTTTAAATTCTCCAAGCTTCCATATAGTTTATGGTGTTGGAAGTCCCCTTGAAATTAGGGACAAAGCAGGAATATCAAAATACTTGCTTTATTTGAGGGATTTGATTTTGAAGAGAGTGGAATCCACCTATTCAATGCAGCTCGTAGTCCGTGTATGTCTTTCTCTCACCTATTTTTTAAGAGTAAATTAGTTCCCAATAGTACCATGAAACCATTGAAAAATCCTCTGCTCTACCTTTTCTGCAATACTACATCTGTATTCTGAATAATCTTTAGCATAGAGAGTATGGGAATATAGGGAGAGAGATATCAGTTAGAGTAAATGGAGAAATTGCCAAGACTATGAAAAAAACACTTTAAATTGTGTATTTTTCTTCTATTGTAATAAATGATTTCTTGACTGGTCTCACTCTAAGAGAAAATAAGCACTTCACTTGTACAAATACTTAGTTGGCAGATTTAAGAATTCCCTTTCAAGCTGTACATACCCGTAAGTGGTAAGGAACTCAGAAGGTTTTGGAAGAACACCTGCAGATGCCTGTGTGACAGTCTCCACTCTGTTGAACATGTTGATGCATCTACCAATGACCTATATCTTTCATTAAAATCTTCATAGTGTCCTTAAGGATTATTCATATGTCTGATGCTTGGGTCATTTGTAATCTTGTTTTCTCTGTAGACTAATCCACAAATCTTTCTATACTAGGTAAAACCAACTTGTGACATCCTTATTCTTGCCTTGGTTGAGAGTATGTTGTGTCATGCATTCTTAATTTTAAATCCAATAAACCAGTTGAAATAATCTTATCTTTTTTAGTACTAAATCATACTGTATTAGTGTCTTACAGAGATGTGAACTTGTACTCAGTGCATAAATGGAAATACCTCACAAAATATTACATTTGTTTTAGCACAACTGTTATATGCACTATTTTCTTTGTACGATATCTTTGTAACTGTAAACCTAAAATTAGGTAGTAATGGAAAAGGTTGCTGCAGTCTCTCTGGAAAATGAAGAAGTGATCAAACTTGTCAATTAGACAGGGAATAGACACAAGGTACATTTAAAAATCTCTTGATGAATCTAGCTAACCTGTTACACTGATTTTATTTTCCTAAAAGTACAAATGCATCAACCAAAATATTTAATGACTCTGTTAGTTATGCCATGTTTTTATTCTGAAAAAATAGCAAGACTAAAACCAAAACCTATATAATTCTTAAAAACACCTACTTAACAATTGTGATTTCAAATACATTTTTTAATATCAATATGTACTTCCCCTGTTTGTAAAATATGTTCTTTAAAAACATCTAAAATACTTCCCATCTCATTCTCTGTTTAAAAAAAACCCCAACCCACTCATGTATAATTTTGGGTGATTCAGTTTAAGATGAGGGTAACCTGTATACTTTGGAACAAATTTTTACCTGAGAAATTTCAAGAACTTCTATTTCAATTGACTATATTCCTTTAACTCTTGTTCTTCAATACATTTTGCAACCCTTTCCAATTTTAAAAGGCAGTATTGCAGTACTTCACAGTTGGGTGATGAACTGCATGGTTGTTGGAGTTTCACCGTTTTTCTTCTTTATTAACTTATTAAAGAACATAATTTCCAATTAGTGCTCTGTTTTAGATTTCCTTGCTCTTTGTCAAATTATAAACAATATAATTTTTATTTTTAATCTCTTTTGAAATTAAATTTTTAGGAAATCTTCAGTGAGACAAATATTTGGAGAAATATTACTATTGGTTTAAAACAAAAGTTTGTAAATTAGCTATTTTATTCTGTGAGTGTTGATTATTAATAATATTTCACAGTAGTTTCTGGTGTTAAATTGTGTTAAACCATATTATTTAGGATGATGCCAATTTATAGACTACTAAATACTGATGTGTTATATATCAGCCTAAGAAAAAAATATATTTAATTTTATTTTAATGTGGTTTACATGGGCTGTTAATTTCTACTCAGTTTGTGTTAATTTATTTGTAGATTCATGTGTTTTCTCTTTCTCTTGTAAGGTACAATTTGACACTTTGAAATAGGAAATTGGATATTCTGAATTTTTGTCATAGTACCAGTAATAACAAAAATAGAACTATTTGCTGCTATCATCAGTCTCCGCTGTACCTATCTGCATAAGGCAAGATTTGTGCCTTTAAGCACTAAAAATTTTATTTCTAAATATTTCAACCATATAATATGAGAATGGACAGGGTGCTGTATAATGTCATCTAGGCTCCTTTTCCCACAAGAGGCTGGACCAGATGATCTTTTGAGGTCCCTTCCAGTCTGGGCTGTTCTATTATTCTCTAAGGGTAATATATTTTTTTCAATGTCAGTACAACAATGTAAGTGATAAGGCATGACAAGTCATTGTGCAAAGAATTTCAAACCTATTGTTATGCAGTGTCAGGTAAAAAAGCAGAGCATAGGTAAAATCAGCACTAGGTTTGCTGAAAAATTTTATTTTCTTCTGTAAAATGTAATTTTCCAAATGAAAATACTTAAATACAATTTAAACATGTTTTTTTCCTTTATAAATTTAGTCAATTTTTGTATGATTTAGCAACAAAACCTACCAATCTAGGCATTTCATTTGTTATATTTTTTTTTATAGAAAAGGAAAATTGTCTGGAGAAGAGAACAGAAGGTAAATTATTTTGAAGAAAAAATAATATTTCTGTGTCTTTATTGCATCTAGTGGAATGTATGCTAACATCTGACTGGTGTCTTTCCTATATTCTGTAATATAAATAGAATACTACAATGATTTTCTAGTGAGTAAGTGCTGATAAGTATGAAGGAAAGCATGCCGAGACACTATGGCAGAAGGTTTCCATTTATCTAGCATGATTTCTGTATTGTTGGAGGATTTTGGTCCACTAAAGTCAAGAGGTTTTGCAGACTCCATAGACCAAACATTCTGTGAGGATTTTACCTGCGTACCTGCTAAACCAGCGGATTACAGTATTATATTGTGAGTTTATTTAATATCTGTTCAAATCTTACAACTCCCTGGACATCCCCTGTCCCATAGATGGGTCAGTCCATGGTGAGGGACTTGGGCTCTGACTTGGACTTTGGCCTTGGGCTGAGACGAAATGTGGCCCTGGACCATGGGCAGGGAGCAGGGGGGAAAGGGACGGTAATGCTGGCTGGTGCCCTCAGGGCCCTGACACTGACTATGTCCTTCTTATAGACATTACTATTTAGAGTTTGTTGTTTAGGAAAGTGGTAAGAAGGTCTTTTTTTTTATTTTTCTTAATGTAGTATGAATTTTAAAGAACATCCAGATTTGGAAATAAGTTTTTAGGAACACAAAATGCTTGGAGCAGATTTGAATTTAAACCACTTTAAACATTTTGACTATCACCAAGCAAATTCTCATTTCTGACTAGAACTGATCAGATAATACTAAGAAATTACTAGCCATACAAATTTACAATATTTCTCAAATAAAATATACAACAACCTTTCCTGTGTTATCAACTTTGGCCCACTCATGGCTCATGCATAAGGATCAACGTTTCACTTGCAGCCACTTATAAAATTCCTTGATGCAGTAGACATAGAATGGCTTATCCTTTTTTCATTTTCCACATGGTACGTGCTGTCCTGCATCAATAATTGATTTGCTTATGGCACTTACTAATTTTCAATATTGTGCCACTTTTCTAACAATAACAAGTAGAAGCATGAACATGAAGGTTATTTACTAGCCACAGCTCAGTGCACCATATAATCAAATCCTTTGTCAGAGCATCCTGCCACATAATCAGATCTTGTGAATTGTCAAAGGCAATTTTATAAATATATATATATTCATTTAAAGCCTCAGTAAGCTTGTCATGGCATGGGATAAGTACATTTTTCTTTTATTTTTGTGTTTTTCCAGTTCTTTATATATGTAGTAATTACATTGTCTTCAAATACAATTTCTACAGTGAGAAGTAACGCTATACATCTACAGCATGCTTGTGTCTACAAAACCACAGTTATTAAACTGGATAGTTGATTTAAAGGTTATTTTTTCCCAATATAATGTGGTTTAAAGATTTTTTATGCTATTTACCACAATATATAACAAGCAGTGTGATGCACTGCATAAAATTAGAAGAATCAGGAGACCCGACAAAGAGTGCATATCTTCCCCAATTTGGTGTGGTTTAAGACGCTAGCCTCACTTCTGGCTCTGGCAGAGTGCTGAACACCTTTGGAATTTTTATTTACAGCAAGGAACAGGTTGGAAGACTTGTCCATAAAGCTAATTTTATTGATTAGAATCATAAAGCCCCAAACTGATCTTAAACTCTGTGAAGAGATTAGGTGATTCAAGGTAGGAAAAAAAGGTATTAGACAAATGTTCTTAGAGGGAAAAAAGCCAGAAAACTGATGAAGGTACTGCAATAGATGATGTTAGGTGCTGGAGATGTTAGAAAACACAGTAATTTTAGTTGAAAGAAAAGATGTTATATAATGCCCTGTATATTAAAGGCATGTTTTTAAACACTAGGTGTGAACTCAGTGGTTTTAAAATTTCACATAAAGACATGAAATCTTTAGAGCTCTATTTTATCTGTATTTGAGGCTTCAGTATTTGCAGTCATATAGCCCCAAAGAGATATCCTCTAAAGTGCTATGGAAAGCGTTTTATAGTTCAAACATAATTCATGTCATTTAGTGTCTAGTCTCCATACATCCTCATTGACTGTCCTCTAATTGGATGATGATGATGAAGACATCTGCCAGATTGAAAAAAAAAAAAAATCAAGTAATATGTCAGCCAGAACAATAGAAAGAAAAATTGAAGAGGAAAGAAAAAAGCAGTAACAATATCCCAATTAAAATGAAGAACAAAAAAGCTGAAGTGCAGGTGAGTGTCAGCTTTCTTCAGACAGCACAGACAACGAGAGCTGTGCAAACACATCCAATGTATGTTTGGAAAAGAGGTAACTATATCATGGAAAAAATACTCCTTGAATAAGTAATTGAATAATATTGTCAGGATTTATCTGTAACAGATCAAACAGTACATTTTCTCAGATACATATCCTATGTGAATTGTCAAGGTCAGTTAGTGAAGGGTTAGATAAACAGTAACTGATTCTTGAACACAATTACTTTAGCCCTGGTTTTCCTCACAATCCTGGTTATTGGATGTTGTGGTATGTTAATTTACTTTACACAAAGAAGAAAAAAGGGTCTAGAGAGGCCGTGGTTCTATTTAATATATCTAATACTATGTCATATAAATAAGTGGTGCTATCTGCATTATGAAATCACAGGGGACTTTACTTTGATTGCCATTGCAGTAATGTTGGAGTGTGAGTAGATGGAGTGTATAGTTTTCTTGACACAATTCAGTCAGGGTATGTGTATATTAGAAACTTTATTTAGATGCAGGGGGAGTTCAGGCACTTCTGGACACGTTTCTGCATTGCAAAGGTCCTCAGGTATCTATTTTTAGGGTAAAATATCAGGCCAGATCTGACAGCCTAAGAAAGACAATGCTGCTGCAGCTCCATGCCCCAGGTTCAGGCAGTAGCAAGGCTGAAGGTGTGTTCCCATCAGGCACATGCACACAGAGCAGATGTGTGCACCACATACATATAGGGCTGGCCACTGATCACAGACAAATACGCAGAGCACTCACATGAACACAGACAGCACCAGCAGTCTCATCCCGCTCCCCTCTCTGGCTGAGGAGGACAGAGGTCTGATAGTGGTTTTATATGTATGTGTATATATACACACACACACACACACACACATATCTACAATGTGGATCCCTCCAGCAGCTGGGCTCAGATACTCAGTCTGCCCAGTAGCTGCCCCTGGATCCCCGTCTCAGCTGCTGGCACACAGACATATGAGCCCTTCAGACCACAGCCCCTCTCCCATTGCTGGTACGGACTGTTGCACACACACACAAATGCACATGCACACATGCACAGGGAGCTGCCTGGGACGCCCCTGGTTCCTCAGGGCAACCAAACCCTCTGTGCTCTTGCTCTTAGAGACACACGTATATACAGGCAGAGTCATGCCGCTGGGTGTCAAACCTAGAGACTGCCAGGGCCCAGCTGGACTCCCTTGGTCCCCCCAATAGCCAACTTCTCCCATGGTCTTGCCTGTAGACCCTCCTGCCACCCTGGCTCTGAGGCCACTTCACCTCACCATCTCACCCAGCTTGATCCTGTCTGGCATGTACACACTCTCTCACACACCCACACCTGTGTCAGATGCTGCACCATGGACACAGGGCTCTGGCCCCTGGTCCCACCTGCCTCTGCCTGGCACCTGCTGTCACTCGCTTGGGTCTCCTTGCTTACTGGCACACAGGCCCTCCAACCTGAGGTCCCAATCCATCTGCTGGCATGCAGACCTGCACTTTTCAAGGTGTTGGTATCATGGGCCTCTGCGACTCAAGGTGTCACTCCAGTTGCTGGCCCTCAGCTCCCCATACACACACACACACAGACACATCAAATACAGCTGCACATCCAAGAATAGAGCTAGTAAGGAATTTAACAAGATGGAACAGACTACATTGGTCAGGTTCAGGGCATGGACAGACAAGCATGTAAACATATTAACTCACCACCGGCCCCTTTCGTCCCCTCATTCCTCTATTTTCCCACTCTTCTCCCTCCCCAAATCACCTAGATCCCTTCCTTTCCCACCTTTGGTTCCTCCTCTAAACATCCCTTAATTAGTCCTGTGCAATTCCAAAACTCCCTTGCATCCTATAATGTGTCCCATGGCCCTGGACAGTGACCCCCTCAGTCCCAAAGATGCTCCTCCAGCATTGACTCACTTAGATGTGTTTTACAAGCAGACTTTCAGACTGAGGCTTTTCTGGGACAGCCCTGGGAGGGACCTGGACAGGACATCCCTTCCTCTGAATCCTTAATTTGGGTCCCTGTGCTCCTCTGAGTTTGTGGAGATGGGCCTTTGATGGGCTGATGGCTCCTGTGGTGGGCCTGGGAGGAGCCGAGGCAAGGTGTTATTTGGGGTCCCTCCTGCCATGGTCTGTCTGCCCCTTTGTGTGTACGTACATGAGCTTTTATCACATTCCTATATACCACAGGTCTCTTATGTGTCACTATGTCCACAGTTAAATATTTGAAGAAGTTCAGACTTGAGAACAGAGACAAAACTATCGGTTGGATAGTAAATAAGGTGAATCATGTACTTAAGTGCCCAGAACTCACTTGAGACAGCCTAGGGTCCAAAGTGACTGGTTTGTCGATGGTTCCGTCTCACAGGACATAGCAAGCTAGGGGAAGGTCATCTGGAAGGATATTTCTCTACTATTGTAGAAGGATACACCCCTAAGCAGTGTGGACACAAATCAATCCATTACATTTTGCTAGGAATTTGTCGCTACCTTTTTTTTATTTACCTTTATAGACGTATCCATAAGAGTAATGAAAAGAAAAGACAACAGAATACGCTGTTGAAGGTGTACTTAACAAATTGTTCCCTTAAAATGGGATTTTGTCAAATTGGAGAGTTTATTGCAAGGCTTTTTCCTGTTTTGGCACTACTTCATATTTAATTACTTGAGTGATGGAATGTGCAGTACACCTCGCTAAGTCTGCACGTGTTGGCAGGCTGGGAAGGATACCCTTCTGAAGGGCAAGGTTAGAATGCAAAATGGTCGTGACGAATTAAAATGCCTGTCTGAAATAAATAGGATGCTCATCAAGAAGGACAAGTTCAAAGTGCTGCGGTGAGAAGTAAACAGCTGCAGAAAGATGAGCTGAGGGATGTCTGGTCAAGCAGTTCTGCAGGTATGACCTGGGTTTATGCTGAGCCTTTACAGATTCACAGAATCATGCAGTTGTAGTATTGGTTGTAAGGACTTTTGGAAGGCACCAGCTACAGCTTATACAGGCTATCACCAGCACTAGATTGGGTCAACTATGGCTTTTTTTTTTTTTTTTTTTTTTTTTGTATGTT
>JAVJGG010000054.1:9213630-9242630 GCA_035590195.1 Aviceda cuculoides
TGCATTCATCGACAATCACAAGTCAAATCTTGCAAATTTTGAGGTTGTTTTTTTTTTAATAAATAATTATTTATCAGTTAAGATGTGTCTCATTGGAACAGCATCTTCTTTTCAAGAAGACTTTCTTACTGTTTATTTAGTTCTTAACCCAGGGACTAATAACTTTGAAATCTGCTGTGCATGTTACACTTAAAATGTGTCACAGGCTCAGAGAAAACATAAACCTTACAAATAAATGTTAATTTATTTTTTTTTTAATAGTTAGAATTAGATAAGAGAAAGTTAAAGCAAGACATTGTAATATCTGTGCTTTATTGTCAATGGTATTATTGCCACTGATAAAGCAGGCTTTTTCTTAAGTTACAGAACGTACAAAGCTATTAAAAATCTTTGTTTAAATGACATAGCTTACTTAGTGAAATAAAATACATAACAGACCCTGTGTGAATGGATTGCTGTATACTTTAATCACGGATATAAATCACAGTGAGCATTATTTAAAGTTCAGTAATGGCCTAATGTTAAAACACAGAATCCTAATGGTTTTATTCAAAATAATGATGAATTAATATTGAAGCTGCTTCCCCTTCCTCTACTTTCTGAGTTTTACTGTGTGGTATTTATAAATAGGGTTCATTTCTTCAGACCTGTTAATGGTGTTTTTCATCCTTATTTTCCCATGGCTTATTTCTCTTGTCTAATTATGCTATACTTTCTATGATCTAAAACAGCTCTATACTTAACAGGGAAAGGTAATAATTTTCTTCACTGTCATTTAATTTGGCACCTCCAATGCTTCCTGTTCTGTGAAAACATTCGATTTCATTTAAACAAAAATATTTTCCCTTGTTTGAAAAGAAATACCACAAGAAATTTACTTAAGAGCCTGAGAATGCAATAATCAGATTTATTCTAAATATAATTGTTCCTTCAAAGGTTAGAATTTTTATTACAACAAAATTATTTCCTCAGTCATAAGCAAGAAAATTTCCATTGACACACATACAAAGACGGATGAATGTGGCTAAGTACCTCAATGACAACACTGACTGATTTCCATATTATAACTGTAGATTAATTAGCATTTCTTAGGTGATGACAAAAGAAAATGCAAAGGAACTTTACATTCCTCAGTAAAATTCTTCCTTTCAGTTATAAAAATGTTTTCACAGGTAAGTTCAGTGACATACAAACACCCTGATGCCCAATACTTTACACTGCTAAGCAGCATGATCTCAGTAAAAGATAACAATTAAAAATAATTTTAGCTTTAAGGATTTGAACAATCTTTGTAAATCATATCATTTCAGCTTCTATGGGACAGTTCACATGATCAAAGTTCTGCACAACATCATGTTTTCCTGAACAGACTACAACCCAGAAAAGCAGCATAACATTTACTCCTGCAGATGGCATGTACAAAATAGGTAGACTCTTAAGTTAAGAAGGAGATATTCCTTTCAATTGGTTTTACAAATTAGGAATAAGAAATTCCATTCTACACTTTGCTTCGCATCCCGAGCCATGAATGGATAGTCATTTTTTCTTCAGAAGTACCTTGTTCTCTGTTGATCACTGAGAATTGCTTGGGTATCATTCAGCTGGAGAATAACAGAGCTTAATGTATTTATTTAAATGTCTCTTTTTTTTGTTCCCTAATTCATGCTCTGTTAGGAAAAAGAGGTATTTACTAATAAAACTGGAAAAAAAATTGTAAGAGATAAACACTCAGTTTTTACCTTCTTCCGCAGAACTGTTATTAAGGAAAATGCTCACAAAGAAGTTACCTAGAATATCTGAAGTTAAGGGTGAATGTAATTTCTTGTTGCTTTCCCATGTATAGTTTGTAATAGAGAACTTTGTTAGACAGGCCCTTGAGTGGCTGCCTGGGAAGCAAAACTATGAATTGCAGAGGAAGACAATTTTGTTCAGCTGTTCTAAGAGGAAAAGGCTGTGGATTTTGACATTTTTCCCTTTTAGTGGGAGAATTAAATTATTCGCTGAGCTCTCGAGGGACTTCTGAGCTGGGATTCCTGAAGTGAAAAGAGAAAACAAAGTACTGTGTTGTGCTGTTGCTTACCTCTTGACTAGACTTGTAGATCCAAAATTTAGATGTAGAAGTAAATTGCTCAAAAGCCCAATGCTTGTCTGTTTCCAAGTTTTGTATTACTCGCTAATGTTAAAAAAGAATCCTCATGTAACAGTATTTCTTTTCAGTGGCTTCCATCTATATCATAGAACTTCCATTCCTCCCAGCTTTTTCATTCATACATATTTTGTCAAAAATATTTCGTAAGAAAAGGAACAGAAAATACAAATTTCATGTTTTGCTTTAAAACATTTTTCCTTTGGATCCTATGTGTAAAATAATATAGAAAGTTTTAAAAAAATAAAAACCCTGGAAGATAAAAGCCTGCAAGTATTGTTCAGACTGAATGGAGGTGTGAGACCCAGGCAATCAAATATTCTAATTTGTGCTTACTCTGTCTGGATGCAGTAGGCATATTTCACCTCCCTGTCATGCTCTGATCCACTGTTGCTAGGGAGAGAGGATATGATGGTAAAATGACTTTATGTACTAAAATTGATTTAAATTACAACAGTCATTCTCACAATAATCCTTTTAATTGCTCTTAGGAATTATGAAATTAATTAAGAAATATCTTGTGGCATCCCCTCAATTTAAAAAATAAAATATTGATTTAACTCATTGAATGATTACTACCTTGTGGAAAGTAATAATCTTAGCTTTATATTTTTATGAAGAAAAAAACCCACCAAAAAATAAATGAAAGTTGAATGTGCCCAATAAAGAAATATTTCTCTTTTGAATCCATTTCACCATCTCATGCCTACCCTTATCAGCTAAACCAGATGAGATTAGTGGTGTCTTGAGTCCCATTAAGAGGAAGAAAACCTTTGTTTTTTACTTGGTAGCACTCACTTTCCTGTCATTTTATCTTTTTCTAAGCCTTTGTGCTCAACTTAAACTGCCGGGAAAATACATTAACCTTTAAAGGGAAGTGGCAAAATAATCTGTTATATGAAGTATAAAAAATATTTCCTTCAGCTATAGTACTTATTTTCTTTCTGCACTCATTAAGTGTTTATGCAGTGTTTACAGTTGCACACTATTAGCCAGATTTAATTAGGTAACATAGGATACAGAAATACATGAACAGAGCCCCAAAACAGCTGAAGACATACATATACCAGAAATCAGATGATGACGGGAATTGCAAGGGTGACATTAAACTCATATCTGCATTGCCTAGCCCTGGGTTCCCTGAATTCTGCAGTTCTTCCTCTGTAAAAACTTAAGAGTATCCTCAGTCTAATTGCAGATCACACTGCTTGACAATGACTATGAGGTGAGAAAGGATCGGAAGTTCTTGCCCCCTCTCTCATTTCTTTATTTACACCTTCTCTAGCAATAGTACAGTGACAAGGTAGAAATCATTAGGCTTTGTTCAGAGCACTGGAAAAGTCCCTTATTCTGGAATTGAGATTTTCATAGCAAATAATGCTGGTCAGGTTCCACCAGATGTGTGACACAAAATCAGCTATGCTATAACTAGAATCTAGATAAATGATTGTTTTTAGTCCAAAGCATACATTTTATTCATCTGCAATTCTGGTATCAAAGACAATGCACTCTGCATTTACATTAAATACACCTCTTTAAAGAATAGAAATGAACAAAGAAAGAATTATATTAAAAACATAAAAGTAGAGACAGCTGGCGTGGGGGGAGAAACACAGTCTGTTCAGTACAGGCAGGATTCTGTATAAGGGTCATGAATACTACTTAAGCAATGGGCCATTAGGGCGGTGTGGTTATCATGAAATAATCTCACCCCTGGAGAGATAACTATGGACCAGATGCAGCCATGTGCTTCTAAATACCCAGGGGTGTAGTTATCATGATAATCACACCTGCTGATTTTGCTTCATTGCCACTATAAAATTTCCCATATTTCGTCTCAGTACAAACATAACACAGTGTTTAAGTGTATTATTCTGACCACAGAAAATTGCCAATTAATGTAAGAATAGTTAAGCAGTTTAAGCTACGACACTACTGCAAAACCACATAAAAATGTGGTGGAGACAGTAGGAAGTAATACTTGTAAGGCAAGCTTGAAGGAAATGGATCTTTGTTTCGGAGGAGGAAGGGTACTTTAACAGATGTTTAAGGTATTTGAAAGGCAAGACCCCATGCTCCACTGCACCAGGACAAAGCCAGAGCTCCCGTCTTGTCTTCCCCACTTGCCAAAAATGTGACCTCTTAATGGTAAAAAAGATAACGAAGGACTCTCTACCTGTAGCAAAAAGCTTTAGGTAACTTTTATTCCCCCAAAACCGAGCCTTCATCAAACCCCTTTGGTGCCTATCTCCTGAGAAATCCCAAAGATTTGAATTCATCGCGTATGCAGCAAGGACCCCACTTTCTTTTGTCTGGAGACAATGGCTGGGATGGCTGTTGGCAAAATATTCACAGTCCCCGCAGGGAGACGAGCTGTCAAGTAATAATAAGGCAGCAGGGAGCAGCAGGGAACAGGGTCTGGGCTTCTGTGGAAATACGGCTGAATCTGACTTGTTATAAAGGCTAGGGGCTCCATCTAAAGAGTATATGGTCTTCTCTCTTCGCTGAAGCAGTGTAACCTTACACAAAAGAATACATTAGAAAAAAAACCAAACAGATGGAGTTTCATCTTCGCTGCTTGAACCAAATGAAAGGGAAGAAGGGGCTTTGTTTTCTTTTCATGATCAAGTCTGATTCTTTTAAAAGAAGCAAATTTCTGTTGTCTGGAAGAGGTCCACGTAAAAAAGCTGATTAAGCCTGGACAAAATGAAATTAAATGTTTTCAGTTCACTGAGTTTTTATGACACAGGATGATGTTTGAAGTATGCCCGAAATTTTGTCAACCTCATCAAACAACATGATCTGGTAGAAATTAGTGCTGTAGGTTTTTCAGCTGAGAATCCTGTGACTCATCTAGGGTGTAAATTTCAGTATACATATAAGCTAACAGAGCCAAAAGTTAAGTGTAAATTTTATGACAAATGTTGATGAAACAAATTACTTTATAAGAAGAAATTTTACCAGAGATAGCAGCCAAATAAAATATGTGCTGTGTGCAGATGGTCTCATCTCAAGTTTTTGAAGTATTACAAGCTTTTGTGGCTAGCTTTCTAAAGGTAGGATGATGGGCTCTCAAGTCACATGTTACAGAAAGTACTGTCAACCACATTAGGACAGCATGATCAGAAGCTGTTAGTCTAAGACTAAGCATGTGAGTGGACTGAAGAAGATTATTCTTTTCTTTTTCTTTTTTTTTCCCTTATCCATATTCTGTAGTTAATCAAGATACTTGCATAAAAATTGAATTTTAGGAGGATACTATGCACAGGGAAAGCACGTATGAGAGGACAATCATTTCAGATTACTCAAGGATGCATGGACAAAGGAGAAGGTGACTCAGTAAACCATGAATAAAAGACATGAAGGAGTAGACAGAACTGAAGACAAAAACTAGCAACACAGAAATATAAAATATATAAGGCAGAATACCACTAAATATTTTTAATATAGTGTTTTCATTGCTTCTTGGCTGTCTGGAGTTCATTAGGAGAACAATAACAAAGAAAACCAAATATTTCTGAGAAATAAGCAGGCAAATGGCAGAGGAAAGAAATAAGCTATAAGGCAAAAAAGAATGGGAAGGAATCAAAAGCAAATAAAAATACTAAAGACAGAGAAAAGAAATAAAATTGGAAAAAAATAAGGAAAATTAAACAACAAATAAATAAACTAAGGGAATTCTACAAAGAAAACTGTTATAAAAAGCAAGAGAACAATCACATGTAATAAAAGGGGTAATTATTATTTTCCCTTCATCTCAGTGAACTAGTGGTGTTCACATACTGTTAGAACTGTATCTGAAATATAATTTATTTTTGTTTGGAAAACTAAAATACATTTAACAAGCCTTTGTAAAAAACAGAGTTCTCACTTTTCCACATCTGTAGCTCTTACAGGAATTGCAGAGGTAAAGGCATAAATCAACTCGATCAATAAATGAAGTTGTGGAGACAGAATTACAAATATCTTGAGGAGTCATCAGTTTTGCGTAGACTGTGTTAACCCCTAACTGCTTCTATACTTTGAATAGAAAACAATTCTGAAAAATGATCACCTGAACATTTAATGACTCCTCATATCTTTTCCAGATACAAAATTCTATTTAAACACATTATTATGTTCCTTTATCATACGTTTAGACTCCTTTTAACATGCTTTTCATACTTAGAGATTATTTTTTTCTGAAAAACATTCATATGCTTACTTGCTTGAATGTATCTTTATGATTATTTGTGTTTGTGTGCATGAATTTTTGGAGTTTTTGGTTGTTTTTTCTTTCCCCCAAGAAAACAGTGTGAAATATTTCCTCAGGAGAAGACATAAAAGGAAGGAGCCAGAACTGCTGTTCTTAGATATTATTAACATGATCCAAAAGTGACTTTATTTTAATTCTTCTCAGAAGAATTTAGAAGAAAATATCTGTATCTAAGGAGGGGAAACTAAAGCTAAGTACTATATAAAAGTATGTAAGGGATGATCTGTGCCGTGCAGGATGCAATTCATAATAAGACAATGTTAAGGTGAATGGAAGAGGAAAAGGAAAGGAAGGACATATAATTTGTCAGTCAAACTCAGGCCAAGAACTCATCTAATCCTGTGGGCTTTAGCTCATGAGCTCACCCTCATTTGACCATTAAGTTTGAAATAAAAAAGGTGTGAAGGGCTCTACCACCGAGCTGCTAATGTGCCAGAAAAAAAAGTTGGTAATTCCACAGCATACAATTTTCAAAGTCCAACCCACAGTTCTTTGCTTTTTGAGCAGGGAAAGGGAGAAAACGTTCAAAATTTTATGGCTGAGCAGAGTTTAGGCTTTTGTAATAGGAACAGGGAAACTTGGAAGTGACATGCAGTTCTTCTTTGTCTGTCTTCCTAGTCAGAAAGCAAAGTATAAGGGGTGAATAGATTATGCAGGCATAGCATATTTTATGGCTTTGTTAGCCTAGATGAGCCATCTATTTAAGAATCCTTGAGCAGTAGCTTCATTTAGCCTGATCAGAATTTTTTTAAGGATGCTTAGTCACCAGGTAAGTTTCTAGTAATTTAATAGTATTTTAGAGTTAATTTAGGTCTTTCCTTCTTCTCCACATGTGTTCTTCAAAAGGGATTCTGGGGGATAAGGAAGAAGAATCTAGTAAGGTAATTTCCTTAAGAAAACAGGCAGACATAAGATTTTCTAATTAACTCCTCTTGCCTATTTTAGCTTATGCAGATGTAAGTTATCTAATTGCTACTTTATTGGCTCTGCATAGATTGGATGTCTTTTAATGGCATCTGTATGTTTTTTGCTTCACTGGCATTATAGGACCCATTGCTGTGATCTATACAGGAAAGCTATATTGCCTGAGTTTGAGATAGAAGAAAATTACGTACTAAAAGCTCAACACACAATCTCTTATTTTTGGCTATTTAGTGTAAGAACTAGAACATGCAAAGCAGCTCTACAATGTAACTTAACTGCTTCTCCTATAACAGGCTGATTTACCTATCTGCTTATACACACAATGCCCATAGTGCAGGAGCATATAATTGGTTTATTTTGTAGTAAGAAATAATATGTGCAAATAATCTGATGAATCCAAATATTCTACAACTCAGATTATTTGATAATGGCATTAGTCATTACTTTATTTTCCTTTGTCTTATTTCAGCATGTCCTCCTATTACAGTTCAAAATGCGAACACCATGAATAGCTTTCCCAGACATAACAGGAAAATAATAACAGAGGACAGAAAAGTACGTGTGTGAAAAAGTGGAGAGAAAGCAAGGATCTTAGCAAGAGAACAAAACAGAATAACCCTATTGGAGAGAAGTATGAATGGGAG
The DNA here is from genome assembly GCA_035590195.1 of Aviceda cuculoides. NCBI lineage: Eukaryota > Metazoa > Chordata > Aves > Accipitriformes > Accipitridae > Aviceda > Aviceda cuculoides. Next base: position 9,221,600 of record JAVJGG010000054.1, read on the forward strand.
AATAGAGGGAAAGGCAAGGCATGGAACATTATGAGTATTAGTAAGAATGGGAAAACACTGTGTTTCAGCAATAAGACATGCTGAAATTGAAGGTATTTTCAGCTCCTAGCAAGATGGGAGATTAAATGCAAGTACAGTTATGTTTGATATAGTGTAAAGAATTTATGAGACTGAAAGATCTGGGAAACTTGTAATGACAAGATAAGAAAAAGTAGTGCTGAACAGAGGCTCTTTGATAAGGAGAGAACTTGATAGACCCTTCCAAAAAGAGAAAAAAATCTGTATAGAAGTGAGTTATGAGGAGAAACAGCATGGAGAAATGGGAATAGGGAATTTGAATGAAAATAAGGAGGAATAAGCAGACACCTAGAACTGTGGCAGTAAAGAAGTAGTTTTCAACAAATCCATGAAGAGAGTAGAAGTTATGTGAAATAACAGGGTTCAGAATCATTCCCTTGCCACGTGTTATGGGCAGTGTGAGCCTATAGGAACATGCAGTAATGCCACAACACCTTTTAAAGAATTTGAATACAACACTTGGCATTTCACCATTATGGTGAATGACATTGCTTTAGATTTGGGATGTATTGATTTTTAAAAGTTTGTGTTTAAAAATAGACTTCTTTCTGAATAAGCAAGCTGTTAAGGTTTAATTTGTTTAGTTCATTCTAATATATTACTCTAGTAAACCTGACACTTCTGCTCTTTAATAACCACCTGAAAAACAAGGTGTCTGGTGAGATGAGCAAACTTGTGGTTTAGTTTACTGGTTTTTATACACTACTATTTCTCCTCTGTTATTAATTTACCTGATTCATTTTTTTAATTTATTTTCTGAATTTTATCAGCAATCAAACCTGCTATCAGAACTGAGAATGAGTGGCTTCCTCTAAATCAAATTATGATTTGAACTACTACTGTTCAAGGACATGTAGTACTCAAAGAAGATTGCTTTTGTAAGTGACTAAATACAGAAGTGAAGCTCAAGTATCTGGCAGCCACAGAAACAGTTTTTCATGACTGTATTCTATTGTTACAGAAGGTGTTAGCTTTTTTCCTAGAGTTCAATGAGTTAAAATTTAGAAAATGAAAACAATAATAACATTTATAAACATTTAGAAAGAGAAAATAAAGGTGCAATCTGTCATACTGAAGTAAATTTCACATCTCAAATTTAAACAAGGGATGTCAGTGCTCTAATGATCCTCAGGCCTCTTATTCAGACATGCAAGAAAAGTGCCTTAACATAGATGGAGAAAATCCTTTAGGAAGAAACTCAGCACCAGCTTGTGTGCAAGAAAATGCTGTTCACTGTTAATGAGCTATCTGCTGCCAAATCATTGTTCATCCTTACTATGTTTAGGTTAGACCTCACTCAACCTGACAGCTGTAATCACCACCTTTCATCTAAGACAGGATAAGTAAGAACATGGTTAAACCACTAAGTAACTCCACCCCAAGAACACAGCTCTGTCCAAAGAAGAGCTTACCTAGGGAATGAAGATGCTTTTTTGGCCAGTGCTTTGCCTTAAGGCATAAAATCAGGAAGTGCCTGTTAAATAGTAAAGTCAGATTAATAATTTTCTGCCCTGATGACATGGTACATTATCCTCCTTAGTCATGTTTGTGGTACCACGTACTAAATCAAATCACTATAATGTTTTTGCTCACGATAATGTTTTTGCTTACAATATGCCACAGCAGTTGTACCTAGGCACAGAGAAAACAACCTGGGAAATAGGAATGTGGAAGTTACACACTGAGTGGGTGTACCTTTCTGTGAAATACATATATAGCAATGAAGAAAAGATAGCTTTGCCCTGAGCTAAAAAGGAAGCTAAAGAGTTTTCAGGTGCATACTACCTAAAAAGATCTCAGAGCTATGAACAAAAGTACTTCGCTTTATTGTTTGATTTCTGCTGTGTTCAGGGAATCAAAACTTTATTTGTAAAAAGGATTTAATCAAGAGAGTAATGCCTGACTGAATCATCATTTTCTCATCTTGAATAGAATGACTCACAAAAAAGCTGAATTTTGCTAGCTCTACAAAAGAAGAGACAATAGAATATCAGCTGCAACATTATGAACTGCAGCCTCTTAGGACTTTTGTGATCCAGAACTAGCTTCAGTTTCATGTGAGTTCTGGCTGTGCTGATGGAAGCTCTTGTTGATACTGCAGACCTTCTTGGAAGAAAAAATGACGCTAGCTTACATATTCAAGTAACCTTCGGGCAAAATGTAATAATCAAGCTTAAATTAATGATTCTCTAACATACCTCCCTGTTGTCCTTCCCATTTATCTTATTAAGGAGTGAGGCACTTATTACCAAGTCAGATCGATGACACAATGTTGGTAACTTGTTCATAGTGAGGTTCTGCTATGCCAGGTAGCACAATCAGATGAAGCCACTTGACTTCATAAACTTGAGTCCTATATCAAGAATCAGCTTTCAAAGACCCTATAGATACTTCCAAAGTGATACTAAGCATCTTCTAGAATCCTGTAGAAATCCTGCACTATGCTAAGTTCATCATTTTCAGCCCTTGAGGCATTTCAGAGCAGTGTCTCAGTCCTCTGCTTGTCCTCACTGTGTCGTTCTACAGGTTTAGTGCCTGTCACTAATACACAGTCACTATCGCATGATTTGCTTGGCAAATGTGGCCTCTTGACATGAAGAGAATGCTGCTGCATGCACATATTTTTCTGTGCAGATGAAAGTTCTCCCAAGCTAAGTGATAGAACAGTCACCATGAGAACATATTTACAGAATTCCAACTTGGGATAAAAGTAAACTATGAAAAAACCCACCACAACTGTCAAGGTAGGCTACAGTAGTCTCTATGTCTCTGTTAAAAAGGTAATTTCCTGTTACATACAGATTAACCCTATCCAGCCATATTAGTTACCACCGACATAAATCCTACTTTGCACAGCCTGTGCTTTTCCACAAGTGTGAATTTCATGCTAAACGTAAACAGTGTTGCTGTCTTCACGCCTGGGAGAATGACAGAATGATATCAAAAGCATTGTCAAACTCAAGGAAAAAGGCACAGATTGTAAAGAAGCCATTTGTGAGTGGAAGATTTGACTTTTACTTGCAATTTGAAGAATTGCTTTCTGATTACGAAGATAGATTCTTTTTAAAATTCAATAATTTAACAACAAAAAAACCCATATAATAAGACACATTTTGGCAATAACTCTCCTCATAGCATGGTTTGGACAACCAACATATGTAGAGAAGGAAAATTGGGAGCTGAACTTAAATATTTGTTGAATTTGAGGAAATGACATATATATCATATTATAAAGATACCAAAACATTGCAACTGCTTACACAGTAACTACTTATTCTGTCAACCAATCTCTTTAGAAAGGTAAGATGTGAATCACATTTTGGCCACAAGAATGACTGTGCAAAAGCAACATTTCCACTGTGTGAATGCACACATGGACATAAACACATGCATGCACAGCTGTGTCACAGTATAACCCCAGCCAGCAACCAAGCACTATGCAGTTGCTCACTCACTCCCCCCCACTCAGTGGGATGGGGAAGAGAATTGGGAGAAAAAAAGTAAAACTCATGGGTTGAGAGAAAGACAGTTTAATAGGACAGAAAGGAAGATAATAATAATGATAATAATGATAATATTAAAAGAATTGGAATATACAAAACAAGTGATGCACAATGCAATTGCTCTCCACTCGCCAAATGACACCCATTTAGTTCCTGAGCAGCAATCCCCCCCCTCCCCCCAGTTTATACATTGGGCATGATGTCACATGGTATGGAACACCCCTTTGGCCAGTCTGGGACAGCTGCCCTGGCTGTGTCCCCTCCCAACTACTTGTGCTCCTCCAACCTTCTTGCTGGCTGGACATGGGAAGCTGAAAAATTCTTGACTTTAGACTAAACACTACTTGGCAACAACTGAAAACATCAGTGTGTTATCAATGTTCTTCTCATACTGAATCCAAAACACAGCACTGCACCAGCTACTAGAGAGGAAATTAACTCTATCCCAGCCAAAACCAGGACAAGCTGTTACCCTCAAAAGTTCACATAGTTGTTCTGAACTCTCAGCTGCTTTGAAGTCATCCAGAGCAAGCCCAGAAATAATACCATCTGTATCGTCTGACCAATCAATACCAATGATATTTGAAATAAATGCTCAACACACGATCAACACATTAACTTAGTTGATAATGGCATAATTACTAAAAGATTTCAAAAATTCAAATAGGAACTCATTTGTTTATAATTTGTACACAGAAAAAAGAAACAAGATACATTACTGAGCAGAAAATCAGTGATCTCCAAAATGAGTAATACATAGAAAAACATTTTACTTTTAATATTAGTGCTGGATATGAAATTCTGCCTTGCTTCTATTTGATATTCTTCCTCTAAATGCATAGTTCAAAAATATTATTTTTAGGCAATTATGAATTACTTAGCCCATCTCCTGTACATTACGTATTCTGTGAATTACTATGTGTGCATACTGGGGTGTGTGAGAGTGCGTGTGTGTGGGCATAATTGAACATAGGTTTTATTTTATTCTTATTTCTTCTTTTATATCACTGTTTGGTTAATATTGTTTTGTTGCTGTACAGTGATACCCAAGAAAAGACATTCCTAACACATATGGAAGTATCATTTTAGAGTACTGAAGTCAGAAATTAGACATTAATTTTCAGTGTACAGTGAAGTCAAAAGCAGTTTTCTGTGGAATAAGAGATTTATTGAAATATGGTTTATTTTGCTTAATCGATCTTCACAGTCTTGCATTTAGGAGCCCTTTTTACAGGCACTTTACAAATGAATAGAGAGATGAGATTAAATGAAAATATCAATTTTGTATGGCAAATAGCCTGCATAATTCAGATGGAAGGTAAATTTAAAATTATATAGATGACACCAGAAAAACACTGAGTTGAAAATAAAACTGGCTATGTACTTCCTTAGTCCACATCTCTTTTTTTAACCTTATTTATCATGAAACATGAGTGGTCTGCTTGTGCATTAGTATTCATACCAATGTTTGTCCAAAGAAGAAATGGAAATGTACTCTACCATCTGATGTCCTGTTTTATATTCTTTTGCCTTGTTTTAGTTTATTCATCAAACACCGAGAGTAACAGGCAGTGAACAGAGGCGAAACAGCTATGCCACAGATTTTCCCGCATTGGAGCTGTACAATTGTGTGATGGCAAGTATTGATAAACTTCAGTGTAGTCGTAATTTTGGCACAACAATCACACTAAATTATTCTGCTTGACAGTGAATCAGCTCAGAAAGTCCAGCCTTCAAGGATTCCCACCTGTTAAATAAAATTCTGCTTTAGGTTCTGTCAGATGCTTTTTCTAGAGAATTAGAAAGGAAAGAATCCTGTTCACTGATGATAACAAATTACAAGCAAGTGTGAGATGACAGAAAAAAAGAAAATAAAATTGATCTTCAGTGACTATCTGTGGTGGAATCAGAGAATGAAGCAGGTTATTAAAATGACCAAATCGAAAATAAATGAAAAAAATATTCAAAGTTAAACTATTTTTCATTAAACAATAGCTCTAAACCGTAAGATTATTTTTATTCTCTACCTGTAGCTTTTTTAAGTCTTTAGGAAGAGTTTTTGCAATAAAGTCTTTTGGTAAATAAATTGGTGAATTACATTTTTCAGCCTAAAAGATTGACCCTATCTTTCCAGAAAGTACAATACAGTTCCACAAAATGAAACAAACTACTGCTACATTTCAGTATTACTGGAGCAGAATTTGCAAAGAGAATACTTTCAGGGCAACTAATGTTTTATTTTCAGAGTGTATGTTGGGTTTTTGTTTACAATTACCAGAAACAGCTTGAACAGCAAAGAATCCCAGGCATTGCAGGAAGTGAATTACCTGTACCTATGTAATTACATGCTTATCATAGTTACCATGACACCTTATCACAGAGAAAGATCAAAAAATGGAATTTCCATCTCTTTCAGGTTATAGTACTATTGTAGCAAAAATACTGCTTTATTCTTAATATGGCATTGCTACCCTTCTAACCAAGAGCCTGAACTCTATCACCAATGTCCCTGAATTTAGATTTCCCAACGTTGAGTCTGAGTTTGGCTTACATCCTGTCCTATTGGAACCATCCCATTTTCTCTTAATCACATAAGAGCTCAAGTAGGGGACTGATTTACTTGACAGTCCAGTGCAGCTGGGAGGATGCTGTAGCCCTTTATTGGACATCAGTGAAATTAGTTGAAACTAGATCTCATATATATTCATATATAACCATATATATTCATATATAACCATATATATCCATATATAAGCAGGCTTGTACTTGTTACGTGGGATTGTTCTCAATATCTGACAATAAAATCCATTGCAGGTCCAAAAAAAAACCTTTTAAAATAAAACTTCAGTATCATATGAATCTTATGAAAATAAGTTGATTTTTCTATTCAGTAACCGAAAAAAAATATGGGCCAAATCTGCCTTAAGGCCTCTAGTGCACATACATTATTAATGTAACTCTAATGAATAATATATTGTATATATGTAAAAAATACGTTTTAAATTTGTGGTTTTAAAGTACCATATTTTTTTCTTTTTTTACTCCCGAAAAAAGTTACCAAACCATTATATGAATTATTTAGTGAGAATCCTGTTTCTTATTCTGTCACATTAAGGGAATGTACTTATATTTAAAGACATCTCTGAACTTTTTATCTGACTTGAATACAAAAAGGCCATTGCCCTAATGCCAACTAACAAACCACAAATTCAGATACTAAATTCATGGCACAAATTACAAATGGGGAATTGCTCTTGATCTGTGTAGGAACAGGTTTAGAATTACTTGGTGATTACATTGCCTTTGTACAGTTTTCATGTTAATAATTCCAGTTATGTATTTCTTTGTAATGCGAAATGTTCTTCATATCATCAGAAGCTAATACACTAAAATCTCTTGATTTTTGATTACACCAGTTCTAAACATTCTTGATTCATCAAATAATATTGCTGTATTAAAGAGTAACCATTCCCAATTGCCTGCATACAATACAAGAGTAAGCTTCTGTTCCCCAATCAATACTCCAGCATGTTCAAAATGATGTATGAAAACTCTACATAAAAAGGAAAGTGGAGTTTTATTGGAATTGACCATAATAAATATACACTTTAAAAAATGTATTTATAGGGATATAAAAACATGTCTGTCTGAATTAGGAAAAAGGTATGCCTTCCTCTTAATGAAGTAGAGATTATTTTTGCTAGTATGAAGATTGATGCTGCTAGAGTTAGTTTCACCTGAAAGCTGTAAGTGATCTGCCGAAAGCACTTACTAGAATATAGTGGCAGCTTAAACCCAACCCAAGATCTTTTTCAGAATGTTTGTTAGGAAATAGAAATATCCACACTATCATTTGAGTTGAGAAGCCCATCTCCTAGTTCTTTTTTTTTTCCACTTGTTTGGATTTCCACATACCATTTCTTTTGATTTCCATATATCTTTGTCTGAGAAGTGGTATCCAGATTTTGTAGAGAGAAAGAGTATAAGTCCTTGGTTGCTGACTGTGGAGGCAGAGGGCAAGGCCAAATCTACACACTGTTCAAGAGCTTAAAAATTTTTAGCTGAACTTCATATTGACCTTTTTAGACCTGTATTTTGTGAATTAGGTCAACTGACTTAGGGTGAGATTTATCCCAGCCAAGAGTGTCCTTTTGACGCTTGGTTTTGGTACAATTAGGAAACTTTTTTCTTATCAAGTGAGTATGCATCAAGCTACACAGTTAGAGGAACATTTAAACTGTCTTATAGCAGGAGTGTGTAAGTTAATGAATGTGTAGGGGGGATACGATGTATGAACTCCAGCAGGATTTGGGAGAGATGGAGTAAAACTGATAAGGAAGATGCCTCACAAATATGGATCTTTAAAGCATTGGCTGAGTTTGTTGGACTACCTTGCCTAAGGAGGGTGAAGTGTTTCCTCACTGACTGGATGTGTGGCTAAAAAAAAAGTTTTGAGCAGAGGAGAAAAATGCCCCTCAGTTTCGTTTTGAAAAGGACCCGTGTCTGACCAAGGATATCACAAGGTATGACCACAGTTTTTAAAGTGACACTTATAAATTAGATGTTTAGACACAACTTGCGTAAGTGCTATTTTAACACTTTTCAAATTTGCTTTGGGATATCTTTGGCCAGATTGAGGTGAGAAAACCCAGCCCAACCCCTTTTGGCTTTTTGCCATAGCAATTCAGAGAAGTAGCAAAACAAATGTTTTGTGAGTCGCGCCTCTACTTTTAAAATCAGTTTGAACTTTGGCTAAAGAAAGCTGGTTTTGCATGTAAGTCCATTACCAAGAATTTTAGGGTTATCCTCTAATTGCAGTATTCTGCCTAAAAGACACGCTGTAAATATTACAGGGTTTTGAGGTTTTTTTCCCCTTTGTATTCTTGCTATGACCCTGACTGATTTGTCACAACGTTCAAATCATAACATATTGTGAGACAGTACTAAAAGAGCAATTAGTTGCAATGTTTGGAGCAACTCCAGATACTATTTTTTTGAGATAACTTCAGTGAAAACTAGCTCAATGCACTGAAAATGGTAAAGTAATTGTGTTTTTCTTCCTCTGCTTTTCTTTATTTTATTGTGCAATTTTAAAATTAACAATTTGTCTAAAAATCTTTGCATATTTTGGAGTTTAAAACCTATCCTGACAGGTATAGACTGACTTAAAGTTAGCAATAATTTCTCACTTTTGAGCAGTAAAGCACCCAGCAATAGTTCTGTGAGAATTTCTAAATGAGTTTGTAACATAGGAAACATAATGAAGGCTGAAAAATTATGAGAAAAACATATTTCATCTCCCTCCACTTACACTATTATATATAAACATACACATAGCGTGGAATAATCAAATACTGTAGAAACAGAAAGACAAAGAAGTCAAATATAAAGTAAATTTGACAAGATTAATGGCAATACCACTGCTGCAAAAGGCACAGTGAAAAAAATAGAAGGCTTCAAAAAGTCAGTGGGAATTAATTAAAATAACAATGGAATGCCAAATCCTAAGGTTAAATCTTGTAAATTTTATCCTAAAGCACTTTCACATTAATTCATAATATAGCTTATTATAGGGGGCAATAATAAAGGATGTTGGGAAAGTATGGTAAGTAGGGGCTCTACAGGAAAAAAACACCATGTGTTATTAGCCCCAAGTTTCACTGGGATCCAGCTGAAGTTTCACTAACATCTTTAGACTGACTGGCTGGAAGGTCCCTGGACAATCTGTCTTTATCTGCCAGATAAGAAAAAGTACATGTGTACTTGTTTCCCACTAACTTAGTACTTAGAAATAGTTCTAGAAATTGCTGCTGAGGTTGCCTGGCCATTCTCAGGGAGATGCAATCACATATTTCCTGAGCCTGAGAGTGTAAGAAAATCTAACCCTATGTAAGAACTCCACTTGTTATTCATATATGCATTGTGTTGTACTTGTTCATTTCTGTCAGCTGTTGACTTTAGGATTGCATTGGTTTGTTTGTCATTAAAAACTTTATCTTTCCAATCAATAATAATGTGGGAAAAGAAACAAACAAAAGAACAAACAAACAGACAGAGACCAGAACTCAGTGTCTAGAGAAATGTACGTTTAAAAAAAAAACCTGTTGTAAATAGAGCACCCTCATTCATGTTCCCTTTAATGATACCTGCAGCCAGCATCAAATACTTTTGGACTGTTTATTTTTCTAATTCTTTCTTTCCTTGCTGAAGCTTTTTACAAGTCTACTTCTAAAGGCATAATGGTCCTACCAGCTTCTGAAACTCTAGCCTTTCTGCAGAGCTTAGAGAGAGAGATTGAAAATGAATATACAGTGAAGAGAGATTTAATATTGTGAACCGAGAAGCTGATGTGAAAGAAACATTCTAGATTTTTATCTGATCTTCTTTCTTGTTTTGCATATTTTGAATAAAAACTCTATAGATCAGCCCAGGAAGAAAAATTCATGCAGTTTCTGCAAACAGATTTCTAAAATATATCTCTTTGAGGAGCAGTAATTTGGGAAATCGATGGCCAAGACATTCAGTTAATATTCCTTCTTTAGTTTTGCTTTGTTCATAGAGATCATTGTTTAGTCATTCTCTTCTTTCTCATTGTTAAAGGCTGAGCTATTCTTACATTGTTGAATATTTACTCATACTCCTTCCACTAAATGACTTATGAGAGCTTGTGCTTACCAGTATAAGAATTTCTACTTTAACTTAATATATTAGTACTTGTACAATGAGTAAGTTTTCCCCTAAGTGCTAATGCTTTGTGTGTGTCAGCATGTCTTTTCTCTCTGTGGCTGACCCACAAAGCTTTAAGTCTGCTTCTCTTCCAGCTGTCTACTCAAGTTTTATCATTGTAGATGAGAGATGCAACTGTGGAATGGGCTTTTATTCCAACATTAAACTCCCCAGTAGGTTGTACCAAGCCTGAGACTTTGATCACCAAATTTAGAATTTATTTGAATAAGTACATTCATTGCTGACTTTGTTGTCTGGCCTGAATTTAGTTTTATTTTAGTTACCAGTTAGCACAGGCTGTAATCACAGTTTAATGCTTTCCTAAGAACAATCTTGGACCACTCTTATGACAATAAAATAAGTCTAGGGTGTATTTTTCCTTCTTAGAAACAGCATGAGAGATTAATCTATAATATTTCACTGTAAATATTGCTGTTAACAAAGTATACAAGAGCCTCTGAGACCTCTGAACATAAACCAAAAGCTTTAACTTCTTAGGTCTGACAGGAAGACTGTACTGAAACTGAAGACTTTTAAAAATGACTGAGAATGTTGCTAGGGAGTGATTGTCCTCAGAACAGGGTGGCAAGGTAGTTGTACAATTCAGGGGAGATTTTGAAGGTGAAAGCAATACAGTATTGCCCTCACTCATCTTTCTGAAGATGGATGTTATTCTTTAAAAATTTAAGTCCTTTTGCATTTTTGTATGGTTCTCACAATTCTACATCTTCCTTCATTCCAATCTACTTAGAGAACATCCAGATGATCCTTTAAATTATTTTGGGGAAAAGTAATCATTTGTTGAATCAAAGTGGGTTTATAGAGCTGTCCAGGATGAGATGAGATCAAAGGCTAGAAGGTTCTTAAAGCAGTCACTGTGGTTACTACAGTCTCAGCAGGGATTGATATTTTATACAAAGTTGAGAAAAGTTGCAGGCTTTCACTTGCCTTTAGAAGGTATAAAGCTTATTTGACTGTGAGGGGTTTTTTGCTAAAACTTGAAAGAACTGTTGGCATTGCATTACTTACTTTTTAGGTCCCTTATATATTTAGAAACATTTTACCATGTGGCTGACCTCATCTGGGCCTCTTTCCCAAACCTCACTCTACTTATTAATTAGTTTTAATGCCAGAAGTCTAGTTTTTTTGTTTTATTATGTTAGTCTGATATAGCAAAGTTATACCACAAGATAGATTTATAAAACCTTAAGTAGATCTTAGCAGATGCTTTCACTGCCAGCCATCAAATTTATTCCTGTCAGTGTGCAGCCAATACTTTGTTAGAGGGAAAATACATCCTCTCTTGAGTTATTAAAGAAGAATTAGAACACCGTTTCCCATACCTACAAAATATTCTCCCAAAAGTTTCCTTTTTTTAGTTTCTTTCTTTCACTATTATTGTTTTGGTTAAGTTGCTTCATAATCTGACTGCTTTTTTAAGGTATCTATTAGTTAGTAGTTACTTTTAATACCTTGCCTTAGTAACTTCTAGACCCTATATAAAATTGCTCTAACTGTTCAGTGATTTTCAGTGTCTGTGGATGTTCATTAGTTTGCTAGACACCATGTGGTACAAGATTGCAAGGAGACCTGTATATAAGCTTCTAATTCTAAGTTAACCACATGATCTTCAGAGCCTAATATGACCTTTTATAATTCACAACATTGCTGAGATGTCCTCTTATTGAACCTTCTTAATAAACTTGTGTCCACATTTTTCCTTCCTGTCCTACATTTCAGCCTTTTTTAAAAAAGAAGAAAAACAGAAGTGGTTAAGACTGTACTTTTCTTTGATGTTTTATTTATTGTGCCACGCTTGCACTACAGGATGCCATTCATATACTATACTAATGAAAAAAGAATACTAATGTCTGCTGTACAGTACAAGTTTAGTCCCCATTTCTATTGGATATTAGGTTTAAAGTAGATGTGAAGTATTACTAATTTGTATTGAGCTACGTAAAATTAATTATCCCAAAAAGCAGACTGAAATGTTTTTTTTAGTTGAAGATCTCTCCTCTTTAAGTTATCACTGGTTTTAAGAAAGCAAACAAAATTCTAGCAGTCGGAAAAAGGAAATGTTTTTTGAAATCATAACATTTTTAGTATAAATATTCTTCTATTTAGTATTTTAACTATGTAATTTTTTTTTTTTTTCTGTCTAGTATACACTGTAAACCTGAAAGAAACAGCTTCTGGCTTAGGGAGCCAAGGAAATCAAGAGTGACAAGAAAAGGAAGTGAAAAAAATGTATGAATGTTAGCGACTTCTTGGAAGAGCAAGTAACCACGAAAAGGATGGAGAAGAGAAAAGCAAATAGAAAAAGTGAAAAGAAAATACAGAGTAAAGGATAATATGGAGAAAAGGTTAATGCAGAGTTTTGTAATGCAGAGTTTTTCCCAAACGAACAAGCAAAAATCCCAGAAACAAAAAAGGCAGGAATCCAGAGAGAACATGGGCTAGTATCACAGAATCATAGAATGATTTGGGTTGGAAGGAACCTTTAAAGGTCATCTAGTCCAACCCTGCTGCAATAAGCAGAGACAACTTTGACTAGATCAGGTTGCTCAGAGCACCATCCAACCTGACCTTGAATGTTTCCAGGGATGGGGCATCTACCACCTCTTTGGGCTACCTATTCCAATGTTTCGCTACCCTCATTGTAAAACATTTCTTCCTTGTATCTAGTCTAAATCTACCCTCTTTTCGTTTAAAACCATTACTTGTCCTATCACAACAGGCCCTATGAAAGTCTATCCCCATCTTTCTTATAAGCCCCTTTTAAGTACTGAAAGGCTGCAATAAGGTCTCCCTGGAGCCTTCTCTTCTCCAGGCTGAACAACCCCAACTCTCTCAGCCTTTCCTCATACTTAAGTGTTCCATCCCTTTGATCATTTTTGTCGCCTCCTCTGAACTCGTTCCAGCAGCTCCATGTCTTTCCTGTGCTGAGGGCCCCAGAGCTGGATGCAGTACTCCAAGCGGGGTCTCACCAGAGCAGAGTAGAGGGACAGAATCACCTCCCTCGACCTGCTGGTCACACTTCTTTTGATGCAGCCCAGGATATGATTGTCTTTCTGAGCTGGAAGTGCACATTGCCTGCTCATGTTCAGCTTTTCATCCACCATTACCCGCAAGTCTTTCTCCACAGGGCTGCTCTTAATCTCTTAATGCATCAGCCTGTATTGATACTGGGTGTTGCCCTGACCCATGTGCAGGACCTTGCACTTGGCCTTGTTGAACCTTATGAGGTTCACATGGGCCCACCTCTCGAGCTTGTCCAGGTCCCTCTGGATGGCACCCCATCCCTCAGGCATGTCAACTGCACCACAAAGCTTGGCATCGGTGGCAAACTTGATGAAGGTGCGCTCATCCCACTTTCTATGTCATTGACACAGAAGTGTGTGAGGATTATTTCACAGGGAAAAGTTTTCTCTAGTACTAATTACTGTAACTTGCACTTTTACTGTAAGTAGCAGGGTGAGGTTTTTTTCAGGTGTTCTATGTTTCTATTCAGGTATTTATTTATTATCCTCTAAAGAGACACATGTTCATTCTCTGTTTTGTTTTGGTTTTTTTAACTTCCTTAAATGTATTATTTCATATTTCAGTTTAAAATACAAAGTCATCTGATTCATTGTGTTTTTTCAGGGTCACATGGAGGGGGAAGTTTGGGGTCTAGCTACTCATCCTCATTTACCTATTTGTGCCACTGTAAGTGATGACAAAACCTTAAGAATATGGGATTTATCTCCTAGCCACTGTATGTTAGCTGTTCGCAAATTGAAGAAGGGTAAGATGCTTAGTACGAAAAAAATATTTATCTGAAATCAGTTGACATTTACTAGCATTATGAATCTTTAAAAAGCAAGACTGAATAAATTCCTTTCTTTGCTCAAATGAATTTATCGATGCTGTGTTCACAAGTTATGTAGCCCTTAAGCTAATGAATCTGTATGAAAAATTTCTATATAATACTGTTGTTAGGGTTATTTGCAATTGTAACATATTGAAGTCAGTGAATTTACAATAAAAGTTGAGCCAATTACATAAATCTGCCATGTTGCTTATAGTATTGCAAGCTTTTTTGAACAGTGGAGGACTTCAAACATAGAAATTTTTTGAAATCTTAGAAGTAATGTTGAATTTCTCTTTGTGAACATTAGAAGAAACTGGAATCTCAAGGAAAGAGAACAGTCATAAAATTCTTACTTGTTGTATACTGTCTAACTCAATTCTATTTTGACAGATGGAAAATCTGTTGTAAGTGACTTCATATAAGGAGTCTTTTTTTTAGGATTAGACGAGACTGGCCTTAACAAGCTTTTAATGATATATGTGCTTTGCTAGACAGAGGAGTACAATATCTGTTTGGCATTCAGTAAAGCATTTTTATCCAAACCTTATAGCAAGCTTAGTTGAAGATGATTTGGATTGATAAAGTAAATGTAAGAAGACTCATGAGCTGGCATGAGCAGGGATTAAACAAGGAAGTTTCCAGTTGGTGAAGTCTGTTCAAGTCTTAAAGCTGATATTTCTTAATACTTTTAAGAGTAGTTTGGGCAGAAAAATAAGGACTGCGATGACTTAATTTGCTGATGAGACCCATTTTGAGATGCGTTGGTGATCTCAAAAAGTGCCTGTGTACTGTACAGGAAGAGTTGAATACTTATGCAGACTGCAGTAATGGACATGGGATAATATTTGGTAATTAAAAAAGGCAAGACTCGATGACTATAAGAAAAATGTCTGTGTAGCTGAGGAGTAACTCAGGATCTTCTAGCTGATCCCAGGATGACAGTTACGTGTGATAGTGAGGTATTTTTCCTAGGACATATGGAAGCATTCACCTAATTTACAAGAGACTAATCACAATATTTTTGGTGTACACTTCTCATTTGTGTTCAGCTGAATGAAATTAAACTGAAAGTTGA
This sequence comes from Aviceda cuculoides, assembly GCA_035590195.1. NCBI lineage: Eukaryota > Metazoa > Chordata > Aves > Accipitriformes > Accipitridae > Aviceda > Aviceda cuculoides. The sequence goes on from JAVJGG010000054.1 coordinate 9,236,838, forward strand.
GTATGGAGAAGGAGGAGCTACAGGATAATGAATGAGAAGCTTTGTGGTGGAGTCAGCTAAATAAAGGGTTACTGTCTACAAGTTAATCAGAGGAACAAATAGTAGGGAAAAATATTTACACTAATGGAAAATTCTGGCATGGAAGCAAATCTATATCAGCTGACCTGAAATAAATTTAGATTGGAAATTAAACTGTTTTTCAAATGAAACTTGACATGTTTATTAAAAGGATTGTATGACATAGTGACCATGATGGCAAATGACTGGATTCTGTGAGTCTAGAAGGTCTTTTCCAGCTGTGTTCTCCTTACCAGAGCAAATGGTAACAAACAAGTGGCACCAGATACTAAGGAGAACAAATTAAAATATATAGACAATAGTGATTAATCTGTATTACTAATGTAGAACATATGTCAATTAATATGCAAATAAATGTAATCTAAGATTCTGGGGTTGTGTACTTGTCGATTTGCCAAGAGCTTCTGTGTGCTGTCACAGATGTAGAGCCTGGAAATTATCTTGGCAGCATCTAAAAAATTTCATTAGACTATGTACTATAAGAATAGCTTTCTTTTACCACTGGAAAAATAAATCTAAAAGAGGGATTGTGCACTGTAAATGTACCTGAATGCCACCTCTCTATTCCTCATAGGTGGTAGATGTTGCTGCTTTTCTCCTGATGGAAAAGCATTGGCCGTTGGTCTCAACGATGGAAGTTTTTTGATAGTTAATGCAGATACCCTGGAGGATCTAGTCTCTTTCCAGCACAGAAAAGATGTTATTTCAGAGATCCGATTTTCTCCTGGTAAGTGATTTAAAATTAAGATTTTTATATCAAGGTTCTTCTTTAAGCAAGCTTTATAACCTTTAAAAGATAAAGAAGTAGACATTTGTAGTACTCTTTTTACATGTAACAAGTCAGCAGGACTAATACTAATATTTTTTAAAATATTGGGTGTGAAGTCCTCTGTTGCTCATTTAAGGATGAGTTTATTGGAATAGGTTTGCTCATAGTAACCTCCTGAATGCAACAGTCAACTTTAAATCATGAACATCCAGCATCCTCCCTAGGTCCCTAGGGTTCCACTTTGAGCTGCATAAGTTTGGCTCTTCACTGAAGTTACTGTTAGCTAATGAGAATGCTTGAAAGGGATGTGTCAGAAAGGTCTGCCATCTTCTTTTTTCTTCTTTCCCCCTCTACAGTGCTTAGCACTCCCAGTGAGGCTAGGGTTTTTTAAGTAGTACAGCTTTTATTTAGGAACTCAAATGTATGACCTAAACTAATAATACTACTTTAGTGAAAATACTCTTCTGTAGGAGAAATTCGATGCAAACTACTGATACCAATTCTCATGCAACAGTACTTTCTGGTTACCTAAGCCTTGCCGCTCTCTGAGTGCAGTAGATGTTTAAAATTTCATCAGATATAGTTTTTATTGTTTGAAGATGTAATGATGTAATGTTGTATATTTCATGCTGATTTTGATTATGTGATATGAACATCAGTCTGTCAGGGACTATGTATAAATTAGCAAGTTCACTTCAAAGAACTCCGAGTTGCATATAGCTAAATTCCAGAATGTACTTGTGTTTAATATACAGAGCACTACAATTTTTGAAAATGTCTTGTGTTTCTACTGGTGTGTTTTAGGGGCTGGAAAATACTTAGCTGTGGCATCCTGTGACAACTTTGTAGATATTTACAACGTAATGAGCAGTAAACGGGTAGGCATCTGCAAGGGAGCCTCCAGCTATATAACACACATGGACTGGGACATAAGAGGTAAATAGCATTCATTCTAAAAATCTGCTGGAAGACTGATTACATTATAGATTAAATACAGTACCTCTACAGTACGAATTTGTGGTATCACTGACACCACACTGATTTGTGTATTCAGTTTATGAATATGCTTACAGCACCTGAATAAATATAAAAACATGATTTTTACTATTGTTTATACATTTATAAGTTGTGTAATTTGAAGTAGAATAGATTTTCTCTATAGATTGGTTTGCTTGAAGGTGTTTTGTTTTTTGGGGGGTTTTTTTTGGTTGTTATTTTTTTACATGTGTTTATTGTTTGACTTCTATTTCTTGAATAATGTACTGCATAATGCAGTTGCATCCGTAGCTCAGGAGTATGTATCCTTCTTGTCAAATATAGCAGAAAGACTGGATTTCCTGTCTTCCTGGGTCTTAATACGTGTTTAATTTAAATACTAACTTTAGTCCTGTCTCATACAAAAGCAAGTCACTGCCATCATGCAGTCTGTTAGTTCCTGCTCTTATTCCTTTACATAACCACTTTTGAAACAGTCTAATTTAATTTGAAAGAGTGTTACAAGTTAGCTTCTTCTGAGAATTTTGAAAACAGGAAGAGGACAGAAACATTAATGAGAATTTCCCTCAGAAAAAAAGTTGTATAAAGCCAAGCAGAAGTCAGCTGCTTGGAAGCAGCCATTGGCTAGGCAGCCTGTGTGCTTCTCAATCCCAAAAGCACGTGCATACTGGTCAGCCAGATGTCACAAACAAGCTCTGAATTAGACTCATTACATGTTGTCCACCGTCTGATGGGACAACCATAAACAGGAGAGAAAAGCGATGCATTATTACAGTTTTTCAAAGAGAGGAGGAAGGACTGTGAATTTAAGGGGCCAAAGGACCATACTTCCAGATCCGCTGTTCATGTATGCAGCTTTTTCCAATGGAAACAAATAATTTGTGTAATGCTGTTAGCAACAAAAGTTTCAAAATAACCTTTTTTCTGTTTTTTTTGGTTTGGTTTGGTTTGGTTGGTTTTTTGTTTTGTTTTGTTGTGGGATTTGGGGGTTGTGTTTGGGTTTTTTGGGGGGGTTTTGTTTGTTTGGTTTTTTTTGTAAAATGAAATATTCTATTTAATGTCAATATACAATATGTAATATGTTTTATAGGGAAGCTCTTGCAAGTCAACACTGGTGCTAAAGAGCAGTTGTTTTTTGAAGCTCCTCGTGGGAAAAAACAGACAATTCCTAATTTGGAGGTGAGGAAGTAGACTGCCTTCTTAACTTGTTTGGACATTAGAGTTATGATACAACCATCTATACCATGTAAGAGAGAATGATGTATAAAACTATAATTTTAACTGGTCTGTTGGAAAAACTTCCGTTTAGGCATTTGCTGTCCTTGATCCTTTTTGCAGCCTGTTCAATTAGATAATGTAATCAGAATGATAAAATACATAGGGGATTATCACATTTGTCTCTTCTGTTAAGAATGGACATCTGGCTGACTTAGGCACACATGAAAGTCTCACTGGACTTCTGTATGCCTCTTTTGGTGCCTAAACACCTTTGAAAATCTATTTGCAGATTACTGAGCCCGAATTTTACTGTGGAGGACCTCATGTCTAACTCTACATAACAGTACAATACAGTATACATAATATATATAGGCAAGTGTAGTATATTGTAGCTATAATACTGATTTGTTTTCTCAGACATAGAGCATTGTCATAGGGCAGGGAGTGAAAATGGGTAATTTTCAAATAATATTTTCTATGAGATTGAAAGGCAGTGTTGAAAAATGTAATTTGTTTTCTCTAGCCTAGAAGGGCAGGTAAAGTAAAAAATTTTTAAATACTTCTAGAGCTTTTTGAACTGGAAGTTAATAGAGGTAAAATTAAGGGTCTTGAATCAAATCCTGAATAGTCAGAAAATAAGTGGTTAATATGTTAAAATAGTATATTTTTTATGTGATGTATCTTTCAATGCAAGGACTTTTTCTTGAAATCAGAGATGGAAGAAAACTGCCTGGGAAGAAGCATGCTCTGTCTCAAACAGGTTGTTTTTGTAGGTAGAAAAGATTGGCTGGGCATCATGGACAAGTGTTCTGGGCTCTTGCTGTGAAGGAATCTGGCCAATAATTGGTGAAGTCACAGATGTAACTGCTTCATGCCTCACTAGTGATAGTAAAGTATTAGCCACAGGAGATGATTTTGGATTTGTGAAACTGTTTCGATACCCTGCTAAAGTAAGTAATTTTCAGCTGTTCGTAGAGAAGATTGATTAATAAAACTGCCTTTTCATAACTGTAAAAATTCGTCACTCAGAAGAAAATAGCGCTTTCATATTTTTGTGATCAAAGAATGCATTCAGTATTACACTGCAATTTGCAATGCATTAAACTTCCAGTTAGTAAGAATGACCATTCCATGTCAGACTAAGGAGCCATCTCATGTAGTGTCCTGTCACCAATAGTGGCAAATACATAGGGGAAAACTGTAAGAATGGGAATGGGAAAGGCACTGTGTAATAATATCTTAGGCATTAATATCCTCAGTGTGGTTTTTATCAGTGTCATTTTTAGCCCCTTAAGCTCTTGTTTTGGAAGACAATGAACACTTCTTCCTCACCTTCATTTCACTCATGATTTTATAGACACCGTCCAACCCCTGTAATTTTTCTCTTAAGATGAAGAGATCTAATATTTCATTATGCATCATAGAAAAGCCATTCCAAAAACACACTATATTTTTACTGCTCTTCTAGAACCTTTCTAGTTTTCCAGTATATTTATCAGTAAATATGGCTTCAATTTTGAATATTTTGCCATGCTAGGGATGGTAACAATGCACAAGTATTGACTCAAAATATTCTGTGCACATTTTATTCTTAATCGGTTAGGTTACCTTCTCTTTTAAGAAAAATGATGCAGTGTTTATTGCTGGAATCTGTTTTTAAACAAATTCTTGCATGCTTGGTATGGAAATATGGTTAACATTTCATGAAGCTGCTATAGTAGAGGAACTTGGCAAATCATGTGATTCATACTAATGCAAAACAGCTGAAGCATAAACTGTAAAGAAGTTAGGAACATGTGCACTGGCAACTTATTTCAGTTTTATCTAGCAGACTGGTTAAATCTGATATGTGCCTTTTCTTCTCCCTTCTTAGGGAAAGTTTGGAAAATTTAAGAGATATGTTGCTCACAGTACCCATGTAACAAATGTCCGTTGGACCTATGACGACAGTTTGTTGGTCACCGTTGGAGGAGCAGACACCTCTTTAATGCTGTGGACTTACGAGGTGGAAGGACATCGGGATAGCAGGCAGTGTGACAGTGAAGAGTCTGATCTAGATTCTGAAGAAGATGGAGGTCAGTAATAATTTGTAAAACTAGCTGGATTATGCTATCTTCATAAAAAGACTCTTGACGTCTTTTAAATGAAAAAATATTAAGTGCCAATTATAGGTAGCTTCCAAAAATCTATATAGAAAAATACACTCATCACAGTTTGAATTGGGGCACTAATTCTAATGGAATTATGTTGAAATCTGTATAATGTGAGATCATAGTTACCTTGATGTTACAGCATCTGTTTCTGTAACATGAAAGCATAGTAGACTGAGGTAGGCTGATGTTCATATATGGAACAATCTCTTGGAAGATCATAATATCAATAGTTATAAAGTGTTAATTACATTTCATAGAACTAACTTCCATTGGTTTTGCCATACTTAATGTTTTCCTTTCCATGTTATAATTCCAAGGGTTCATGAGCCTCCAAACTTGTTCTCTGTTCCCGAGTGCAATTTTTTGTCCTTGTCAATTCCTCAGTCTTCAAGCATTTTTAAAGTATCACTGCTACTCTTTCAAGAGTTCTGTGAAATAAATTAACTTCAGTTTTCACTAAAATCTGCTAAATGACCAAAGAGATAATTTAAATATTAGAGGCTGTCCTGGTTTCAGCTGGGATAGAGTTAATTGCCTTCCTAGTAGCTGGTACAGTGCTATGTTTTTGAGCTAGGTATG
>JAVJGG010000054.1:9250726-9313380 GCA_035590195.1 Aviceda cuculoides
GGTGGTGAGCAATTGCACTGTGCATCATTTGTACATTCCAATCCTTTTATTATTACTGTTGTCATTTTATTAGTGTTATCATTATTATTAGTTTCTTCTTTTCTGTTTTATTAAACTGTTCTTATCTCAACCCATGAGTTTTACTTCTTTTCCCGATTTCCTCCCCCATCCCACTGGGGGGGATGGAAGCATGCAAGCGGCTGCGTGGTGCTTAGTTTCTGGCTGGGGTTAAACCACGACAGGCACAGAAGACCAACACATGGATTTATACATTTTAAAACTGTGACTTTAGAACAGGTTATAAACAACTTGATGGTTGGCCAAGTGTTCTTTAACAATTCATAAGCTACTTTGTTGGTCCACTTAAACATACCTTACTAAGCATTCGGAAAATTTTTGTAAATAAAAATTAATAAAAGGTGCTATAACATTAATTACCTTTGATCCACTGTAGGCAGCATTTTTGGTACATATGGGGTTAGCATTCCTGTAATTTAGTTTTGTTATACTTTCCTTCTACTGATGCTTTTTACACAAAACATTGATGTAGTATTTAATCTTGACAATCTGCTAAGAATTATGGCCTATTTTTCTGTTGGAAACTTCCCATGAACAGTTTAAGGTGTTTCTATCAAATGGTTATCTAGCAGTTTTTAAAAACCTATTTTGGTCTGCTATGAAATCCCAGCTAACAGGGAGTGCTATATTTGCAATATACTATTTGAATTATGTGAGCAACCATTTATTTCACATGGTGAATTTTTCATTCTGTGGTTGAATGCTCTAAGAGAGAAGATCCGCCAACCAAGAAATTATGGGTATACTGAATCTTGTAGGAAATGTGCAATGCATTTGAGGATCTAGAAAAAGAAAACATGAAGTAAACAACTTTGTGTCTGTGAAAGCTTTACCAAACTTTATATGTCTCTCCTTCCCTTAACAAGTAAGTAGAAGTATGCCTGAGAGACAGCTTCAGCAGAAGTCTCCACTAGATTCACTAGGCATGAGGATCCCTTTGATTTAGCTTTTCCCTACTTGTGTTTGTACATGTTTTTATTAGAGCTTTCCACTTGTTCTTTAAGTCCATTTTTGGAGTGGAAGAAGGAAGCATGTTTTCTGTGTATTCAGGTAGAGGCAGCAAAATTGTATGCTTCAGCAGAGGCAGGCTAGAGCAGATGAGCACTCAGCCTCTGTAGCAGAAAAGCACCTGTATGTACTGATCACCCACACCTACATGTTATTTTCTCACCAGCACACACTGCTCTCACACAGTGGTAGATATGAATCCATCCATCTATTAGACAAGATAGAGAAATCAATGTTCCTTGACTTCAGTAGCCCCAGGGTGGCACCGTGAGTTACACATATGTTTTTTCTGGGCGGACTTCAGTGAGGTGAAACTCAGTGACTTCAGCCTCATGAAACCAAGCTCCTGTTTCACCAGTTAGTCTGAATGAAGAAGAAATACTCACCAGGTGAAGAATATCAACACTGACCTCATTTCCTTGCATACTTGCTGACAACGTCTTTACTAGATCTGTCCATATATCTTTGTTCTACAGGGCAAGTGCCATAACAATATAAAGCAGCATCCTATTCCTCAGTTGCTTTAACCAAAAAGCAGTAAGTCAGCTTGGAGAGAGAAGCTTCATACAAGATTTTCCCAGAAGTAACATCATCCCAGTCTATGGCAGGCAGCAACCCCTCCGCTTTTTCCCAACTCTCCTTTACTTTACTCCTGAAAGTGGGAAAACTTTAAATATGGCACTAGCTTTTATTTCCACAAGACCAGCATTTGCGACTAGGAAGAGTGGATATTCAGAGCTAAAAAAAGCATCAGATTTTTACTGGATCTTGTTTGAAGTAATGTAGTCACGGTCTGGCCTTCTAAAAACTCTCACTGAGAAAGTGTGTTGGATTTACTGACCAGCACTACTAGAGAATTTGATGACAGTTGGTTTTGTCCTATAAAAAATTGTTCTGAAAATTTCAGTAACAGTAAATATAATCTCTTCAAGTATCACACTGTGCTTTTCATTTCAGGCAGGCATTTACAGACTCTAACTTCCCATTGTCTTGTGACAATTTTTACACAGGTCTATATGACATCATAATACACACACACACACACGAAAGGAATTGAAATGTCAAGCATGCTTATAAAACAAAAGAACAGCCTCTGAGTGAATTGTCTACAGTAGGAACAATTCTTAGGGGTACTTTAAGAAAAATACTTTTTAAACACAGATATACATTTTCCAGGTCTGACACATTTCCCTCTATGCTCTTAAAATCTCTGTGACCTTAAAATCTTGATCTACTAATACATCACGTAAGATTTCAAGGCTTTGTTTTTTAGAAATAAAAACATTTCCTTAATCAGCTTTTGAAATATTGGCAGTAGTTTAGAATCTACTTTATGTCAGCTACTGAATGAACATGGATTTCTAGTTATTTAGAAGACTGGTTAGTTCAAATTTATGGATCATCACACTTTATTTAAAATATTAATTCCTGCTAGAATCATTGTCTGGAGCTCAGCACAAACATTAAAAATAGCAAGAATGCAGACAGTCAAGTGTGTACATACTTTATTATTCTCCCTGTGCAACCATGTGTCAAGTCTACCACACCAGTGGTAATAATTAGCAGATCTATTGTTTATTCCTCTGCATTCTAGGAGAATCTTTTCAATCGTAATTTTCTTTTTCTGGACAAGGGACAGCTTTCAAAGGAGAATCACACAGTGGCACTGCGGTGCATCTCTGACGTCTGTAAGAATGCAGAAGACATGTAAATTCAATCCGCTCATAAACAGATTAAACATTGCTGTATTTGGTTACGGTCACAGTATTTAACTCTTTTTCAAGAACCTCGTTGTTGAGCTGGATTCATCAAATGAGACATATGCACTTCACAGCTGGGACTGACTGACTGAGCACAGATGTGTATCTACTAAATTGTTTGTGACAGTGACTGTAGTTAATTGTGATGGGTGACAGGTACGTTGGAGGCCAGTCAACTCAATGAACTGTTGAGGAGTGTGGTATGAGACATGGTATATGTTAACAGCAATCGGAAAATTTATGTCATCCATGACTGAAAATACAAAGCAAGTGCAGACAAGTAAAGCAGATTGGAGCTGTTCATAGCCCTTTTCCTTGCCTCTACTTTCTTGCTATCCTTAATATTAGAACAAAGCATTTTGTATCATTTTGTCCAAGTGTAGGTTTGCAAATTTCCTTTGTCAATGGAGATGACAAGTGATTTAACAAATTGCCACAGTTTATTTTTGGATGAAAAGATGTGAGATAATTTTGTTTTGACATTTGCTGAAAGCAGTTGTAATCTGTTTCAAAGGCTCCTGTTTTTTTAATGGATTTTTTTATTTATCTTAAAAGTAGAATATTGAAGTTTGGAAAAAAGCATTATACCTTTTGCACTGAAACTACTACTACTACTACTACTACTACTACTACTACTATTATTATTAAAATAATGGTTTGGTTCAATCCACACAATTTCTTCCTAGAGTTTTGTATGCTCACTCAATCAATACAAGAAGAATGGAAAAAACGCCTATTTACACAGCTTTATTTACACTTTACCTGTGTCTGTTTTCTCAGATTAAGCCTTTGTGCCTTCTTTTCTGCTCCTTGCTACCAGTTCTGCATTATTAATGTACTGAAACATCAGATGAACTCTCTTTCCTATTGTGAAGTAAAAATGGTGCAACAATCACATTTCATTTTGCTAAAACTGAAGTTGGAGACCTTGAGGTAGAACAGTAGTCATAGATGATTCATTGAGAACCAGACATGATAGGTTTGGAGAAGCTCTGAAAGAAGCCCTGTTAAATATTATTACCAACAACAGAAGCTCATGTTAACAACGCTTAGGACTTAGACTCTGAATGAAGCAGGGCTGTCAGACCCATTTTGAGGGACAGAAATGTTTTGACTCAGAGGTCTTTTCTTTTGATATAGCCCTGAGTAGCACAGAAGTCACTTTGAGGTTTCCAAACTAATCCCTCGAGAGGCCCCATAGCGTGCTCCCTAGTAGCCTGCCGTAGCACTGAGATTTTTGCCTTATTCTAACACGATCAGATGCTACTCCACTAACGCAGAATAATGTTAATGCCAGAGTTTTAGAAATTAATGTTTCTAATGTTACCAAAACTGTTAGCTGGGAAGATGAGTAAGAGGGCTCAGCCTCAGTGAGTGTGAAATGCTCAGCAAACTGATGGACACATACAAAAAAAAATTTACCTTTATTTAGTTGCATAAAAGCCTCCACAACAAACTATTTTCTGCTGTCTTCTAAGTCCCTACAATCCCTGAAAACAAAATGGATATCCCACCAGGTCACTGTGTTTGAACAGAATAATTGTCTGATAATTATTATGTGAGCTAGGTACCTACCTGTCTCATGCATGTTTCCTTCTCTCATACAATTTCTGCTTAAACAGATGATCTGAAGTTCTGCCATCAAGCCTTGGGAATTCAACCCTTATTTCAAGTTGGGGCAATAAGAAACTCACCCTGCCATTTCTCAGTTCCTAGATACACATTGTGAGCAACACCTTTCTCCTCCTTTTGTACCAGAACTTTTAGATCCTCCTAAGGCCACTGGTTCTTCAACAATTCCTTGAGGTTGTGATTGTCATGGCATTGTAGTGGGGTGAATTGTTATTTTATGCAGCCTTCCCCTGTGTCATCTCCCATCACCCAGTAACAATCATTATGGATGTGGTCTTCTGCATCCAAAAAGTACAGTGAGGAGGTAGAGAACTGCCTGGAGCTTAATCTTCCACTGGAGAAAGAGATAGTGCTGATGAAATGTGTTTCTGTGACTTTCAATCTTTAATGGATTTATAAAGAAAGCATAGGACACATTTCTTAACACCTTTTGGAAGTATGCTCTCATTGAACAGAGAGCCGTATCTGGGCTGGCATCTGTACAGCTACTAATCAGATGCTGTTTACCTACAGAGACCATTTCCTACAAGATGGAGGTGTAGCAGAGGATGATGAATTATATGAAAGTCTTCTCCAAAGATTCATGGAGCTAGCAATGTCAATATAAAATTGGCAATTAGTTCCAACCAAAGGGGATAATGTTTCTGCTGCTCCTTCTCTATCCATGCCTCACTGGTCTAGAGATGCTGTATCTGAGGCAACAGATAGATACTGTAAGGAACTAAACTCCATGCCAATAACTTCTGGGCCCTGGCACATCAGAGAGTTTCTAAAATGCTTGCTGTCCAAATTGTGAGGGAAAAGAAGGCTCTGTGATACTGACATTATCTGCCTGCTGTTCCAGCTAGGTCATGCTCACTATGCTGTGATAAGTGCTCCAAGGCCAAAACACTGTGGGATTCCAGAAATTTGGCTGTCAGGACAATGCCAGGTACACTGTAAAAGGACAGGTTGGGTGAAGCCAAAGATAACTTTTCCCATCTGCATTTTGACAAGATTTGGTTCCAGAAAAAAAAAATGACCTGGAAGTCCAAATAATATCTAAATCCTATGTGCCAGAATGACATTTACATTAAGGTACAAGATTAGAACAAACTAAAATCAAATACTCTTATACAGCCCTACAGACTTGAGTCTAGGTTGGTGTTCAGGTGAGAAACTTATGCCCCGTAAAACAAGACTCAAAATGAAACAGCACAGATGTTTTGAAGAACTGTATGATATACTCAGTGTCAATGGAAGGAAAAGCATGACCAAACTGCTCTCTTTTAGTTTGATTGATTAGTTGAGGAAAGAGGAGGTTTTTGTTACTGCTATCTGATATGATGGCTCTGTGGCACAGCTCTCCATATTTCCTTATTCTTTTGTCTGGGCAGAGCTGTGCTTCCCTATCGGTCCATATCTGGTCCAGGTGGTACGGCTGCAGCGTGGTGATTGCAGAGAGGAGCACCAGGATGGCAAAGATAAACGTACTTGTACAGTGAAGCTTGCAAAGTGGCATGCCCTTCTGAGTACATTATATAGGAAACTCAGTAGGGGATAATTAAGCATAAAATCAGTGTTTCTTTGTGGAGTGAAAACAGTGTTTTGAGAGGGGATAAGAGAGGACAGTGGCCACACACAGAGCAGAGTGACTCTCTCCTATTAAAGCCAGAGGGAAAAGGATTTCGTCAAGAGAACAAGACACAAATGTTTTTACATGAGGTTGAATTTTCAAGGAAAAGGGCAGGAGTGCCCAGCCGGGGCCAGGTTGCTGTCTGTTGTTATGGCAACAGAGGGAGATGTCTCTTGATTGCCGAGTGGAACAGGGGGAGTAGGAGGGCAGAAAGAAAAATTGTTTCAGGAGGAAGGCCGGGGGGGGTGTGAGGGTGGGTGGGTGTTGAAAATGGAAAGAGAATGAAGCTGAGTGTCAAGGCCAGGTGGAAACAGTAGCATCAATGGCCACGATGCCAGAAATGTCCTTACGGACCTTATGCACAGTGATCCCCTTTGCAGGGGTCAGATTTGCTGGAGTGACTTCCAGAGTCATCATCTGGCTGGAAGAATGCCACCGTGATGCCCACTTCAGCTGAAGGACTTATATCTACTGTTGTGCACTGCCTGAGTGTGCATAATACTTGTGAGAAGAACTCTTTTCTGTGCCAAGTACCCCTGCATCTACTATCTTTTTATTAAATTGAACTGATCTCCAATAGCCTAGCATTAAATTTCATTTTCTACTTGGGGTATGTTATGTGATGAAAGCTACGTCTTCAATGTGGGAAGCTCCCTTTCTCCCCTGAGGAGCAAGCTTTCTAGTTAGACGGCTACTCCCAAGATGCACTCCGAAAATTCTGGCTCCTAGGATGTGCAGATGTCTTTGTCAGAAGTAATGCTTTGATACCTCATGGGTCCAGTACAGGGAATTATTTTTACTTGTAGCAAGGCAACCCAGTAAGACAGAGTGGAAGAGCAGCACAAACCAGGCAACTGGCTGGCCAGGGATGCAACTTCATGCCTTGCTAAACAGATTCCAAATGAAATCTCTGTGCCCAGATCACCAGAAGGTAACATTATAAACCAGGACTAAGTAACACAAAACCAAGAGTTTTCTTTCAGTTTTCATAACAAAAAAATGGAAGGAAAACAATGAACAAATCAGTGAAACTTTCCTAAAGGATAATTTCTGTTTTCTTTCCTTTTTTCCTGCCTTCTTTCTTGGAAAAAAAAGTTCATGTAAGTCAGGTTGTTCATGTGTCAGTGTAGTTGTGAGAGTATGGCAGTCCCTGCTCCTCCAGCACTTCTGAACTGGCTGGCCAATTTCTATTAAACATGACAGAAAGATAGAGTTTTCAGGTATTACATTCTTAGAAGTTTTGTGAAACTAGGGACAGGAAAGAGGCTATAGTGATACCTACACTGAGGGAAAGACCAGAGTATGAACTGAACTATTACTGAAAAAAACACATTCTTGTCTTGAAGGGTATAGATAGCAGAGAGAGGTTAAAAATGCTTTAATTCTTGGAAAAGCTTCAATCAAAGTTTGAGCTTTATTAGACATCATCTCACTATCATCCTTCTTCTCTCTTTCCCTCCTCTTATGAGTTCTCTAGTGTTTAATAAGGACAGGAAAAATGCTGCAGGCTTAGTTTACTTCATTTAAAAAGCCATTCAATGAAACACAAATCATTTGGAAACACAACTCTATTAGTTCCAGTGTTTGTGGAACTATTTATTATTTAAAGCAAATGATAGTTCCATTACACTGTCACAAAAAAAGTTCCCAGTTCTCTCTATTGTCTTTCTACCCTTCTTCATTTCAGCATTTACACTCTCTTGTCTAAAATATTCTTCTTTTCCAGAATTTTCCCTTAATTGTAGTTTTAGATCACTCCTTTCTCCAGAAGACAGTGTGAACATCCTTCTCTTCTTCCCCCAAAATATTCAAGTTTGAAATGTAACCTCAAGATGAAAACCAGTAGAATTCTGAAGTCAGTGTCTATAATCTTATTTCATTAAAAATCATGCAAATTTTTTTTAATTTAAAAAAAAATATCATCCTTTCTTCTGCCATGCCTCCTACAGGTCTCTCGATCCTCTGTAGTATCAGCTTAGCCCCCCGGTCCACCACCATCACACCCTTTTTTTTAATCTTTTAATAGTGGTAAGAAGCCTTTTGGGAAGTTAATAGAATCCAAAGTGTCCTCTTTGTATCATATTATGCTTTCTTCACTTTACTTTCCAAAACCAAATTAATAGTGTTTTCATGTAGTTCTTAATTTCATCAGTAGACGTGCCTATGTTTGCCCTCTACTGTTTTTTTTAAATTTATTTTCTTGAATTCTATAATCAAAAAAAAGATGATATATGTGCTGGTTTGGGCTGAGATAGAGTTAATTTTCTTCATAGTAGCTGGTATTGGGCTATCTTTTGGATTTATGCTGAAAACGGTGTTGATAATTCAGAGATGTTTTCGTTACTGCTGAGCAGTGCTTACACAGAGCCAAGGCCTTTTCTGCTTCTCCCACCACCCCACCAGCGAGGAGGCTGGGGGGGCACAAGAAGCTGGAAGGGGACACAGCTGGGACAGCTGACCCCAACTGACCCAAGGGGTATTCCAAACCATATGATGTCATGCTCAGCAGATAAAGCTGGGGGAAGAAGAAAGAAGGGTTGATGTTCAGAGCTACGGCGTTTGTCTTCCCAAGTAACCATTACATGTAATGGAGCCCTGCTGTCCTGCAGATGGCTGAACACCTGCCTGTGGATGGGAAGTGATGAACGAATTCTTGTTTTTCTTTGCTTGTGTGCATGTCTTTTGCTTTCCCTATTAAAATGTCTTTATCTCAACCCACGATTTTTCTCACTTTTCTGATTCTCTCCCCCATCCCGCTGTGGGGGGAGTGAGTCAGTGGCTGTGTGGGGCTTCGTTGCTGCCTGGGGTTAAACCACAGTGTATAGTACTTGGACTACTTGGAATAAAATAAAAAATTGCAAAAGGAATTTGGAGGCTTACAACTGGGATGTCAAATGTTGAGGATTGAATCTGTATAAAGCTGGCTTGATGAAGACTGTCGCTCACCATCAGAAGAGATAACACTGCTCAAGACGTGGTATCCCTGATGAACTACAATCTATTATACTGTTAATTGTACAGCAAGAAATTAAACATAAATCATTCAACAGAATACAGTGATATAAAATCAATTAAGTCATTGCACTGGAAAAAATATTAAGTGCTCTAGATTAGGGAATATTATGCAAAAGAATATAAAATTTAATAAACTGTTGTTTGGTGCTCAATACAGTCATTCACACAGATTTCTAAAATGTGATTGGGTTAAGGCCTTTGATTTTGAATCAGAAAAGCAATTCTGATATAAGCTACTAGGGGCAAATAACTAAGCAACCACTGACTGTCAAAGTTGTATGAGTTTAGGACCACATTTAGAACTATGTAACAGATGTGTAACTATGTTGATTTTCATCATATTGCATAGGTGCAAAAGGTGCAAGAAAAAACAAAACCTGGCTTTTTAAAAATCTCATTCTCCCCCTTACTTACCTGCAGGGAGAAAATCCATGAAGTTTACTTTCCAGACTAATTTTAGAAACTGTCTAAATTTGGTTGTTGTGTAAGACCTGAAAAATAGATACATTTTCTATAATTGCAGTATGCTGGCTGTTTCTCACTCTGACAACAACTGTGTCCTGACAAAGTTCCCCTTTACTCCATCCCCAGTTAGCTAGCCTGTTCATTTTCACTCACCCTTCCGAATATTACTTTAGATAGTTTTTCTGGTTTTTGGCAAGAAGATTTTGGATATGAGAAACTAGTTGAACCTCCTTCTAGAAGCAGACTTTTGGAAAGAGGGACAGACCCATATTCTTTACTCAGTCACTAGAAAAACACAGATGGGTAGCAACTTTTAAACAACCCACATCTCTTTCAGAAAGACCGTGGTGCACTGCTTAAGGACTGATGAAGAAAGCCAAGTGTATTGGTTTATTTTGTAAGTTCTTAATTTCACTTTCCAGTAACATCTCAGGTGACACTGACCAGATACATTTGCCATATGTCAGAATCTGGGGCCCAAAATTATCACCCAGAAATATGTCTCCCATAAAAATACTCATGTCACCAGTTAAGTAGATATCTATGATACCTTTATTTATCCTTGTAAAACCTATTTGCATTTTACATATAATTTTACATATATACCCCCCACATACACACAGACAAGTCTATATATAAAATTACCCATGTAAAATGTGATACCTAAGGTCAATTTTTACAGTTTCTTTGCATGTGATGTTTATACCAGTTCCAACAAATTAAAATCTACAATTGATGATGTTACTCCTATGTTTTCTAATTTTAAAATTGATATCAATGTTTCTTAATGTAATTTGTTTTTTTTTTTAATAACAAGCATGCTGAAAACAACCTGTCATTAGATTTAATGAGGATTCCATAAGCCAGCTCAGTATACAAAACCAAATTAAGTCTTTAATGAACTTATTAATTCAACACAGCATTAATTGTTAAACTTTTATCATTACTTTCAGTAAGTGCAAGTTTTAAATGCACAGCCTATCTTTACTACTTGGGAATAGCTCCTGGAAACATGACAGCTGCTTCACCCTCCCTGCCCCTCCAATTCTACTGAGAATCAAACTATTAATGTACTCAGGATCGCTAAGGTAATTATATGTTTTAGTAGCTTCATTAAGAGCTTTGCAAATATATTTCACTATAAAATAATTTCTGTTCTCTTCAATCTGTCTAAAAGATGAGGAATCTTTGGTAAGAGAAGGCTAAGGTGCTATGTTTCTTTACTTTAGACAACAACCTCTTACAAATCAGTAGCAAATGATGCACAAAAATCCCTCGGTATCTTAAAGAGGGAAAAATTACATAGGTAAACAGATAAATCTTTAGTACATTTGTCTTTATGGGAGCAGCTCCTGCTGTTGGTCTCTAACCTGGAGGGCATTATTCTTTTCTAAATTGCCAGTAGTGTCCCACAGCACAGTGATAAATAGAAACCACTGAAAGAAATAACGTTCATCCTAACACACAAGAACTTTCCAGACAGACATTGGCCTCTGAGAACAAACACTTAGATCAAATAGATTAGTTGCAATTGCAGAATATATCACTCTGGGTCCCTGTGAACAGACATTATCCCAGCTGTGCAAATAAGTGCCTTTATGACAATCATTAAGTAATAAATACATTTAAAAGGTAGTCTAAAACTTTAAGGAAAGGAGAGGAAAAGCTCTCTCTACATCAGCTATGTTTTGTGTGAAGCCAGTGGTATATTCCCAAGTGTTACTTTAAAAAATCACTAATAATGTGGGTGCTTGTATGTTGTTTTGTGCTAGCAAGTTTCCTTTACCAGACAATTAATAAATCAGAAAAGAAACAAGTGTTACAGAAATGCAATTAAAAGTACTAGATTAATAACAAAACAGAAAACTCCCTAGCAATTTTCCTTCTTCTTTATCATTTCACTTGAAACACATATGCTAAGGCAGAATTTTGTTTATTTCTGGTCACACTAGAGTAACATTTAGCTATGGTGTTTGTTTGCTCGTTAACTGTTTCCAAAGTCTGACTAAAATGTAAACTGCCTTGAAAAATATTTATTCTGCTTTGACTGCTAGTTGCATGACATGTGGACTGCTTTCAAGAACTGATGTCACTAAGAAGATTTCATTTTTGTGCAGCCAGAACCATAGGACGGTATTGTCACGCTACCAGCCATTTTCCCTACTGTCCTTACCCTAGCCACGAGACTCTAAAAATTCAAGTGCCTGGGATGGGATGAGCTCTGTAGTGCAACTAAAGCAACCCCTACCCTACCTAGTCACCCTGTCCAAAAATTTTCTTGCTTCTTATATTTAGGCACTAAAAACAGGCAGAGTCTTCCTCAGTCCTGTGTGTCTGGAAAGGGAAGTTTGGAGATGAGGCATGGGGGGAAGACAGCACAGCAGTGAGGCCAGGGAAGGATGGTAGGTGGAAAAAGATGACAGGGTGACCACCACCAGGAAAAGGGGTGGACATAGCGAGGAGCTAGACAGTCCTTGGATGGGCACAGAAGTAGCTAAGAAAACTGTGTAGTTGCATGTCATCCCCTTTCCTCCCAGAAGTTACATTTTCTCTCTGTCATCCTTAGACTCTATTTACAACCCTTTATGTTGTTTTTTTTTTCTTTTTCTTTTTTTTTCTTTTTCTTTTTTTCTTTTGGATATAGGATTCAGTACAAAAACTGTACTTCTATTGACATTTAGATTGAATTAATGAGATGGATTTTATCTAGGACTACATACTTGAAGGTTAATTGGAAGCTATGTCTATTTTTCCTTTGTGGATGCACTATTGTTCAGCAGGAGGCACTGGAAATAGAAACGTCCCTTCTATATTTGTTTGTACTGGTACCTCAAGTTTTTCATAGAATTATATTGTTTTAACAGCTGTTACATGTGCATGCTAGACCTTTTAATTTATTTGATTATAATTTAAAAATTATACTTTCATAGTAATGATTGTATTATACTAATACTAATACTAATACTAATACTAATACTAATACTAATACTAAGAGAACTCCCTCTTTTCTTAGCCCCATAGTTTGACAGTTGTTTTAGGGCAGTATAAACAAGCATTGACTGCCAGAACAGGCAGTGGTCTTGCTTCCCTCCCACATCTGGCTGTAGATCTCAAAGCAAAAGGCACGGTGAACTAGCTCAAAATGAACCCATCAGCACTGCCCCAGAAAACTGATAAAAGGCATGGAAGAGGCTTGGGGAGGGAGCAGGAACAACTGACCATCAACACAAAGGGAGGATACACCCTGTTCTCTCTGCAGTTTATGTTGGTGCCAATATTAATTAGATGAAACAGACTCTTAAACATACATGTTAGATCCAGGTCCAAAATGTAGAACAAAGGAAATGTCTGTTTGAGTTCTGTGGGCTTCTGAGGCAGCCTGCAACCTTCCCTGACCTGGTTTCCTGGATGCTTCTTCAACAAACAAATAAGGTGAATATGGTAACTGTGCTGACTGGGACTTTTTCATTTTCCAAGATGCTGCAGATTTCTTAAACTTCTAGTTGTTCTGTCTTCATCTCCTTTGATCAACTTTTCTTCTTTTTTGTTTTACATTTTTTTGTCCTTCCTTTCATTTTTATTTTCTTATCATCTTTCCCATCCATCTGCTCTGGAGTAAAGAATCAAAGCCTTTTCTCCTATTCACTTGTCCCTAGAAATATCAATCATCGCAAAGACTACAGTAAAAGTTTTATAATTCTCTCTAACTATATACATCTGTTAATCATACTTTCAAAATACTGCACAGGACACTTCTTTAGCAGACTGTATAGTACTGATTCATATTCACTTACTCCATGTGTGACTGCAATTCATTTAGAAATAGCTGAACTGGCAATAAACTAGCTAGTTTGAATACTGTGCCTTCACAGACTTCCAAAGTCATCTGTGAAATTATGGAAATAGTAAGGATATTTCTTCTCACTGAAGCCTGAGCTGCCATATTGATACTCCTGCATGTGCTCCGTGGCCCCACTGTTATAAATAAGCTAGCTAATAACATGAATTGAAGCATTGTTATAATTTACACTCAACTTTGACTACAGTATAAATTGACCCCTAATGACAGACTAGAGTGTGTATTTTGAATTTCGCCATAATTGGGATTTTAAATCAGGAACTTCATGGGTAGTTAGCAGCTGCGTTGGCTACGCCTACAATTTTCTCTGATTTATAAGCAATAGAGTATGTACCACCAAAAATGTGCAGAAAGTATTTATATATACTTTAATTGACAGCATTCACAGATTTCTTGGAGCATGGGGTTCTATGTTTTTTTTCATATTATTTTTTATTTTTCACATTTTTGGAATTGCGTTAGTACTTGGCTTGGAAGAAAGAGAAATGTCAAAACTACATGACTAAGTTTTTGTAAAATTCACGTTCTTTTGTTTGACTGTGTGGATCAAGAAGCTTTGTATACTCATCCTTGGGGGAGACAAAAATTCCTGTATAATTTTAAGTGTCCATATAATTTTACAAGTCAACAGTGAATACGCCCAAAGAGGTATCTGCACAGTAAAAGCTCCATCTCTACAGAACTGGTCTGATAATAATAGTTTCCAGTCATTAACAGCATTTTGTGGACAACTCATAAGAGCTAAGAACACAGGTTACTAATTCTAACTTACATTTTATTAACCGGAAGTGCATGTTATGTATGCATTCCTGCCTTATCTGTTTACTCTTTTAAATGCCATTTCAAAATCTGGTAGTCATGAATGCAGTTTACATCCCGGAAAATGGGTATACCAACCTGAATGATTTTCAGTTTCAGAAATATAGTAGTGGTTACCAAACATTTACCTGTATGGTGATTATGTCAGCACATGCACAGTAAGAGGGAGAAGTCTGGGAAGCGGTGCAGACAGAGAGTCAAGAAGAATGGAATTAAGGAAATGTGTACAAGTGTTATCAAAATTAAATAATTTAATAGTAGTAAGCAACCTGATGGGAGAATAAAAAGGTTAATGATAACTAAATTTGTGTTGATCAAATCTATGGATGATTTATTAGTTCTTAAAATATTGAAACTCTGCTACTTTTTTTCTAAACAAAAATCTACTCAGGGACTCTGATAATAATAAAAACAGAAAAGTATAAAACCAGCTGATTTAAAATGCAGTATTTAAGTAAGGAATTAGTGTATCCTGATATAATAAAATACAGTTTTAAGCATGAAAATACCATATGAAAATGAAATGAACTTTCATTTAACATATGTCTTGGGAATACGGCTCCTGGTAATGAAGCAGAGTGGTTGGATGTGTTGACCATATCAAATAAAAAGACTGTTCACGAGCTAAGAAAAAAAATAATGATGATACCTATTTGTCATGGTTTAACTCCAGCCAGCAACTAACCACCACGCAGCCGCTCACTCATTTCCCCCCTACCCAGTGGGGTCGGGGAGAGAGTTGGGAAAAAACCAAAGTAAAACTTCTGGGTTGAGATAAGAACAGTTTAATAAAACTGAGAAGAAACTAATAATGATAATAATAACAATAACAAAATGACAATAATAATAATAAAAGGATTGGAATATAGAAGTGAGGCACAATGCAATTGCTCACCACTTGCCGACTGACGCCCAGTTAGTTCCCAAGCAGCGATTCCTCCCAGCCCCACTCCCCCCAGTTTAGATACTGGGCATGACGTCACATGTTATGGAATACCCCTTTGACCAGTTTGGGACAGCTGCCCTGGCTGTGGCCCATCCCAGCTTCTCATGCCCCTCCAGCCTTCTCGCTGGCTGGGCATGAGAAGCTGAAAATTCCTTGACTTAGTCTAAACACTACTGAGCAACAACTGAAAACGTCAGTGTTATCAACATTCTTTGCATACTGAACTCAAAACACAGCACTGTACCAGCTACTAGGAAGACAATTAACTCTATCCCAGCTGAAACCAGGACACCATTTCTTTTCAATTCATCTAACTTTAAAACAGAAATCTAGTGGACAAAGACAAATGGTTGCAAAATAAAATGACAGATATTAGAGAGATTTTTACTGATTTGAAAAGAATTATGAAATACTCTGTGAATGCAAGAAATAGTGGAATTACTAAAATATAAGGACAAATAAGAAATTCTCTGCCTCAGTAAGTTTTATTGGGAATAAATCAAACCTAAATCAGATCCAGCAAAGTGTGAAAACTAAAGATTGTCTGGTCTTTGTGCAGTACTGTCACCAGTTCCTGAAGCAAAGCAAGTGAACACAAATTGGTCTAGCAAGCATAGAGCCAGGGAAACTGTCAGACACTGAACCCAAGGGAGTACATGCTGACTAGATTATACATGAAAACCATTCTTTAGGATAACCCATCAACCCAGGCATTTTTTTTCCACATATAAGCACCATTGCACACTAGAAAAGGAGATAATTCAGTAGTTTCAAAAACAGGTTTATTAAAGATGTGATAGTAGCTCTTCTATTTCTACTAAAACCCTGAAGACCCAAGGGAATATTCACATGACATAACTCAATAGTTTCAAAGCCAAGTTTATTGAAGATGTGATAGTAGCCCTTCTGTATCCACTAAAGCCCTGAAGAGCAAAGGGAATATTCTTGTGAAAATCACATTTCACCACAAAGTAGTTTGGCATAAGTCTTTTCTTAATCCAATAAGACAGAGAAAGGACAGTCCAAGAAACTGATTAGTGAATGAAAATGCAGGGGGACATGGGGCTTGCAGCTAAAGAAAAGGAGTTTCATGGACTCTGCGAAGACAGAACGGTTGCTCAATATATTAAGCATAACTGGCTTAAAATCTCTGGGATTTTGTGGTTTCACAAATAAGACAGTCAGGATATGGTAAAACTAACCCTAAAGCAAAGGTTGTCTCATCTAATTCAGATTTTCCTCACATTTTCATGTTAAATAAAGGACACAAAAGAGTCCAGCAGAGAAGAAAGATTTGGCCACGTATTTGTTAGGCCTGTTCACATGGAACCAAGCTATGTCTTTTAACATGTGTAAGTTCAGTTGAAGTCAACATGAAGATGGGAAGAGTAAACACAATTTGTTTTCCATCCTGAAAGAAGTTCATATTTTAAAATCTAATTTTATCTGTTCTTCCCAAGCCAAACAAATGGGTGACGGGGAAAAAAAAAAGAAAAAAAGGAATTTGGACCTTTTCGTCAATATTCATCTTGCCTCTTATTGCATTGATTATTATATACTACTGTATATAACACAGTTAAATGCAATGCAATAACACAACCAAGACCAAACATGTTCAAACAAAAAATCTTGAAGACTGGAAAAACAAAAACCTGAAGTTTGTGGTTTAGGGTATTGTTAGGACAAATTCAAGAGCAGGAACACTCATTACCATGAATTCGTGTTACGAAATGAATGTACTTATGCATTACTTCGAATAGAAGCCTCTAGTTGACACAACAGAAATTTAAAAAAAAAAGAAAGAAAGAAAGAAAGAAAAAAGAGAGAGAATGAGAGAAAATG
Organism: Aviceda cuculoides; assembly: GCA_035590195.1. NCBI lineage: Eukaryota > Metazoa > Chordata > Aves > Accipitriformes > Accipitridae > Aviceda > Aviceda cuculoides. The sequence goes on from JAVJGG010000054.1 coordinate 9,267,766, forward strand.
CATTCTTTCCCAGGGAGATAATTATGTCTCTATAAGCTTCTGAAATACACAGGAGGACAGTACTTTTGAAATAATGTAGTGTATTTGATAGACATCAATACTCCAGCTATCATTTCTGTACATAAACACATTTTAATAAGGCACTTTTGATTAGTACCTTCAGTATTAACAAGACTGAACTTATTAACTAAGCACCTTTTTTTTTTTTTAAACTAGGTTTTAAAGTCCAGACTTTAAACTTGTAAGGATCTTCTAATTTAAAGGATCTAAAGTCCAAACTTGTATGGATCTTCTAATCCCCTGCAATTTGACATTCTAATTTAACACTCAAGAAAGCTCACTAAAGTCTATTAGCTGAAAACATCATGAGATTTTCATCGACAAAAAAGCATATGTTAAATCATAGTTATTAAAATAATATTAAATCAAATTAAGGTTAGTCTGAAGACAATAATAGTGCTTTTTAAAGTATATTGTCAAGTTTACAACTTGTTAAAGGTCTACCTGAACACAGTAAATTGCAGAATAAGGGTAAATGAGACACTACTGAATTGCTGTCATATTCAGCTACACTGAGCTATGATGTTTCATCAAAACTGAATGTGTATTGTAACAAATTTAATTGGGTCTAGAGAAACATTGGAAAACAGCTTTTCTCATTTTCTTTGGAATCCGTACAATGCTTGACAATATCAAATTCTCAGAAGATTTTAGACAAATTAATTAATTTACTAAAACTCATTTCTGCAGCTGAGTAGATGTGAAAACAATGAATGTTTCTTTAGAAATGTGTTGACTTTATCTGTGTCCCGCAGAGATGCAGGCTCAGCTTGCCTCCCTTCCATGCAAACTGGAAACCACAGAAACAAATAAATTCTAGGCTAGTAAACTCTGTGAAGCGTTAGGGCCCATCTCTCCAGCTTTCTAGCTCATCTTCTGTATGAAGGTGTTTCCAGATGACTAAAATTGCAGATAAAAGTGAGAGCAGATCATCCTCAACATAGTTTGTGTATTTCCTTGAGTGCACTTATTAATCCAAGAACAGACCTGTGCTAAATTGGTGAGATGGCTTTCATACCAAAGCTGCCCTGTCTATCTGTAACTGCCTGTCTGGACTTGTAAGTATATCTTACTTTTTAGTTTTAACATTTTCTAAATAAAAACGAATTCTTTTTCTTCTGAAGTAACAAAGTAATGGCTTGTGCGGTCACTGAAACATTTCAGGGATCCTAAAAATATTTTTCTGTTTCCTTGAGATGAGTTAGAAGGGGAAAGGAAACCCAAGGTAAAGCCCATACTCTTCATGTTGTAGGACAGACCAGTGTCATCATAACTTGTGACCTCTTTAGCAATCCACTACAAGTTACCTGCAGAAACAGGAACACGTGCCTGACTTATTACTGTCATAGCCAGGGTGCTGTGAGTAATATCGTCACACCTAACAAACTGAAATTGAATAACAGGTCTGTACAGCAAAAATGTATCTTTTGCTGAGATCTCTGGTGAGGTGGATTGAACACTGGAGAATATATTGCAGGACTGTGATATTTTAATGGCTTTACAAAGCTGAAACTGACAGTTTTCTTGATGTTCATTCAAGCATACTATAAGAACTAGATGAAACTAAGAAATAATGAAGCCACCAAAGCAGGAATACTTTGCTGGTCAATATTATTCAGGATGAAAACCAACAGTCTTCTGAATCTCAATAAGAAATAAAAGTGCAATCTATATGACCTTCTATACAATCTCAAAGGTGTAGCATATATGTAAAGAGGGAGGGTTGTGGAAGTCAGGTGAGCAAGTCATAGCTATGACACCATTAACTTGTTAACAAAGAAGCCCTCAAACTTTATTAAATTTTTGATTTTTTTTTATTTTTTTAATTTTCATGGGAGTGAAGGATTGCATTAGATAGAAAAGTGAAAATTCTACTACTAAGGTAGTTCCTCCATGTTTTATCATTTTAGGCATAGTACTTTTCTTAAAAGCAGATATTATTAGTCATAGCTGTCAGAGCAAATTTCTGGTTCCTATACTTAGATAATGTGTAACTGAATTTATTTCTGAGTGGCTTTTATTGTAGTAGTAAATTCCTATTCCTATGTAAAATACTTCTTTACTTGCCTCTTCATTCACCATGATGATTTTTTTTTAAGAACACTTTAAAGTTTTGAATGAATAGCTGTATGGAAACGCAAATTAATTGGTAGTGCAAGCCCAATATTAGTGTCACAAAACAAAATACACTTAGAATTCACCAGTAAATTCTGGGCCAGCTGCAGGTTTAGGCAGCTGTAGATTTCAGGAAAACAAATCCCCCACTGTTTAAATTGATATTTTAAATAGGATGCTGAGAACATTCCCCACAATCAGGTCTTGTACTATTTACATGTTTCAATTGCAATAATACCACTACACTAAGTTAAAAAGACCACAGAGAACTAGAGTAGTAAATATTGCTTCTTATCTGTAGTATCTCTGTAATCAGATTTTCTAGAATAATGTCTTGAAAAATCTCTGTAGCTAGACTTAGAGACTTTTAAATAGGCCTATCTAGTTCCAAAACCAGAATTTCTCTCCTGCAATTACCTTCCATTATTTCTACCCTCTGTGCTGTGTATTAAATTAGTAGATCCTTCCTACATTGTAAAAGAAAGAATTGATCAAACTATCTCTTCATTAATTTACCTGTTCTTATCTATATATAACTAGCTTGGCAGACCAAAAGAAAGAATCCATGACACAGCAGTATTATTTTGGAGATGGCGACTTTACTCATTTTGGTTATTTTTTAAACTTTTTGAAATAGCAAGAAAAATTAAGAGCCTCCTCAACTGTGCCTTTTTTTCCCCTCACATGCAGATGAATCCTGAATCCTCCCTACTTTGATGATCGACATAAGTATTGAAAATAGCTGTTTATAACTAGTAATATACATCATATACAGAATATACAACAAAACTTTCTGACTAGAGTCTTCCAGCTGCTGTTCCATTCCATTTGGTATATTCTCTAGACTTCTTCAAGACTGAGGACTTTTTATAATAATTTGAAAAGTACAGGCCTTGAAACTTACCATGGCAGAGCCACAGTAAAGGTGGCCAACAGTAATGCAGAAAGAAGACCATATATTTGTTCGGTTCCTTTTCAGAGATACAACTTGAAAAGACAAATTATGAAAGTACATTTAAGTTCACTCATACCGATGTAATTCCAGGCTCCCTGGTCACAAAGGCTGCTGATGCTCAGAGCTGACCCTGCATATGCTAATAACATTATTCAGAGATCATGAAGAAAAGACAAGTTCTTTGTTTCATGCAGCAATACCCCTTTCAATCAACCTCATGCTGAGAACCATTTATTACCATAACATATGACACAGAAAATCTAAAGAGGCAGTAAGGGGTAAATTTTCAGATTATCACATGCCATTCTAGCTGTGACTTTCTCATTAACTTTAAAAGAGTCATGTGGCTTAGATCAGCTCAAAGCTGTGAAATGTACCCCTACACATGCCCCAGAATAAACCTTTACAAACATAATTTTCCATGTTTCACTTAATTTCTATAAAACAACAGAAGCCACCAACTAAGCAGACTGTTCACAAATTTTCTTCAAACTGTAGACAGCCTCACATTGTTTAAGGTGACCTTGTAGTATGCATGGGCACAAGCCTCAGGTCTTCAGCAATTTCAGGTGAGTAAAGGGAGATTAGAGAGGAGAAACTTCTGGTTACAATGCACCAGTACATGATCCTACACCGTACAGTTAGTAGTGCTTAGTATTTATTCCCTTGGACTCAAAGAAGCTTTGCAAAATGCAGTTAATGAGAAAAAAATATATATCTCTACATGTGTTAACTAAAAGAATGTGGACATAAATATGAAGGAGCGATTTTTTTATTAGATATGCACTTTGAGATGGTGTACAGGTTTATGCACTCTAAATGAGGATGTAACAAGGATATGCCAACTTTTTTATCCTTTCTGCTCAAATGGAAAGTTCTTTACTCCTGCCCACCCAAAGCTTGCTGTCTATTATATACTCAAAGGCCATAATTATTTCAAAAATAGACTTTTGAGAAAACCACATAATTAGTCCAGTGCAGCTGGTATAAAAATTACTGGCAGGAGTAGCAGTATCATTAAAAAATTGGAACTAAAGCATACCAGCTATACTCCAGGGCAAGTTAAACACACAGAACCTCTAGTAAATATTTCAGAATCCAATATAGTACACACTGAGGGCACCCAATTTTTTTTTTAACACCATCGATCCAGACTCAACAGAAAAACCTCTCTGCCAGAACGGAACTGTAGTGCAGTCTGGTTTATATAAGTTTAGTAAGGTGATTTTCTTTGATTCTTATATAGACTTAGCCTGCAGTAGAAGAAAGGCAGGTTTGGTCCTTAGTCATGCAATGAAGTTAGAATTCCAATTTTCATTTCAGATATTTTCTTCTCTCATAATTATGAGAAAAAAAGTTTGAAATTATGAACTGGAATGAAAACTAATTTGTAATATTTGCATGACTTTGTAGGAAACCTGATATAGTAGCTTTCTCAGATAAGAAGTGTCCTCTTTAGTTGTGACTTTCTTAACATGATTCAGGAGCCTAACATGGGATGATCTTAGAACTGAGATGCCTACATCCAAAATTAAACTTCTAGATATGTCTATTTAGATGCCTCAGAGAAACTGTGCATCTAGAAACACTAGCATCTTATGTTTAGATTTCCCAAGTGCTTGAATCTACTTCTGGCCATGTGTGTAAGTGCATAATTTTTTTTAAAGCCAAGAAATTTCTGGATTTGCTAGGGGAAACATGGGATTGCTGCACCTGAAAGGTCTGAAGGAGTCAATCTGGAAATTGTATTTTGAACTTATCTATCTGGTCTGACACCAGTCTGACACCAAAATCCCAGATAGAAAGAGTGCTAGCTTACACAGCCTAACTACTACAAAAAATAGTCTCAGTTTGGGTTCAATGATCTTCATGGTCTTCAGATGTTCAGACATATACCTCAACAGTGATGAGAAGGGCTGAAGTGAAGGGAAATTTCTGACTGAAATTTTTGTATGGTGCCATGAATAGCTGGAGATTCACTAGATGAGAGGGAAAGAGAGTGTCACTTTGGGTATCAGGAATCTTATGGGTTAGATATGCAGTTTGACTGCCCCTGCTCCTTATTGTCCTAAATACCCTGAACAGAGGGAGCAACAGCCCAGGAAGGAGGGAGGACAAGGAACCACAGCAAAGCAAGGAAGAGTTGCTGTCCCCAGTGGTCAGTTAGGAGACACCGAAGTGAGCAGTCCTTGATTTCAACCACACCGTATGGATGTGTTCTAGAAAGTATACATATTGCTGTAGGCCCCAAATCTCTCTTTGTTTAAAACTGGTTATTTTTAAAACAAAGCAGGGAAATCTAAGCCTAAGCTATGTATTTTTAGATTTTTCTTCCTCCCCCTCCCCTTATTTATACTAAAAAAATAATATCAATTTTGCTTCATCTCCTCTTCCATCTATTTGTCTCTTCATCCTACTTGCTTTCTGATTTCTTCCTCTCTTTTCCTTCATACCTTTTTATATATTCATACCTATTTTCTTCCCCATCTGTGTCTTTTGTGTGTGAACATTATTATCCTTGTCACTGCATTTTTACTGCTCATGAAAAATAAACACTTGAGAAATAATCACTGTACAGTGGCCAAACAGAAGGCAATCCTTCCTGTAAATACTACTTTTGTGTAATAGGCATGGTCAGATCAGTGCTAGAAATGTAGTGAGACCAATTCATCTACATCAATTTTTTTCCTCTCCAGAAACATTGCTGTGGTTCTTTCATACTTTAGAGTCCATGTAGAATTAATCTTTTTTTTTTTTTAGCTCCTACTCTTTCGTACTTCTACTTTATGAAAAACAGACTTCTGTCATAAAGACTCTCTCAAAGTCATCATTCATCCATGTGTTAAGACTTGTCTGCAAGCTTTCTTTTTCTACATCAATGACACAGTTTTCTTTTGACTCTTGAACACTTTTTGTTCTTCCTATTTTATAATGCATGCACAGTTGTGTTATAAAGACTCATCAAAGTCACTACTGTTCTACATTTATCTGCATTGAACTGTCTTTGTCATTTATTAGTCTTTTAAATGTTCTCTGTATTTTCTATCCAGTTACATTCTCCTTCATTATTTACTGTTCCTCTATCATCTCTTTCTGATTTACACTACTGTACTCTTCATCTTTAATTCTCTGGGTCTCAAATACTTTCAACTAAATCTTCAAAGTCAAAAGTCTTAGCACTGATTTTATTGTAAGTTACTAATGTGACTTCTTATTAATTAATATTATTTGAATCAACACATCCTTTCCTTCTTTGAGAAGCTAAAGGCAGGCTTTTGAAGCACTGTATGAGGGTATATCCATGAAATTCCCATTGACTTTGACAGGAATTATAGTGCTGTAATCCTGAGATATGCTTTGGCACTTCAAATTGAGGATCTAACAGCATATTTAATAAAATGACCTCCCACTCTAGATCCCAAATGCTAAATTCTGCCCTTGAGCCAACATGTACCTTCCAGTGGTTCAGAGTGTGTGGCATGGCAAAACAAAGGGAAAGTTTTGCCCACAGAATACGTAATTAGGTTTACAAGATCAGTCACTTTCATTTGCTTTTCTTTAACACTAGCAAGAATTACTCAGACATGGATCAGGACAGTAAACCTTTTCAATGATTCATATTTTTTATGCATTTCTTTATGATAGTAGCAAGCTCTGCTCAGCTTGCTCATCAATCCCTTTAACATGTAAATAGAAAAATAGTTCTGTCTCATTTATTAGTTACTCTGTCATGTAGTCAGTGGCAGATGACCCTGGGTAAAGTAGTTCTGCCTGGCAAGGTGGACTATGGGAAAGAGCTGTGATGTTACCCTTCAACAAAGTAAAACCTATGAAGTAAAAAACCAAGTAGGAAGTGTATTTACACAGCAAGTACATTTGAGAACATTTCCATCCATATTGGATTTTATACTCAGTCGTGAACTTTACTACAAATACTGTGCCAAAATCACAGTATTGTTCTGTAGTCTCAAGGAACACTAAATTTGATATGGGTGACTAGAAAAATAACTTCCTTACGAGCCTTGCAGATGGGACAGGCATTTGAGATCCTTGCTCTACTGTAGTTGCTTCCTTTTTTGTGTATGCATGCATGCTTACACATGTAGACAGTCACAGAGTTCGTCAGTCAGAACAGTGAAAAAGCCAAATATATTAGCAACGTTATTTTTTTCATCCATGACATTTTGCAATTCTCACTTGCTGATTTTTGTCTTTTAATTTGTATCCTGCTGTGGTCATAAAGAGGTTGTGAGAAGATGGAAGGTACCTCTCACTTCCTTTGCTGTGTCTTATTGCAACTGCTGGGGTGCAACTCTTCTCTCTCAGTTTCTTATATATTTATTTATTTGTTGGCTTGTTATAGCCAGGAATGCTAGCAAAAGTATTACAAGGATTGCATAGTCCAAAGATGTATCTAAGAGATGATCTCCTTTTCTACTGTGATAAAGAAAAACAAGCAGAAGTAATACAGACTCATACAGTTCTGGAAGACACAATATTTTTTAGTGTCTATTGTTATTGTCAGAAGTGGTTTTAAAATGTTAAGAAAATTGGCATGATATTTACATATAAGATGTAAGTTGTTGGATAGAAGACACAGTGCTGTTTTTTGAAATCAGGGTGTAAATATACAGCAAAGAATAATGTGGTACTGGTTTCTGCTATGGTTTTATAGAAACTAAACAAGAATCTCCAGAAATCACCCTTCTGAAGCTTCATTTTTTTCACAAGGATTTTAAAATCAACCTGATTTCAGGTAGGGTTTGTAGCAAAATTTGACAGATTTCCCTCTAATAACTGCTGACATGAATGTCATATAGAAGAAAAAATTGTGTCTCTAAGTATTCAGGCTTCACTAAAATTATTGAAAACTTGGTTATTATTTTCAGCTATATTTTCAGCAATATTTTCTAATAAATCTATAAATTTTATTACCATTTAATTCCTACTTTTTACTGCAGCAAAACATTCCGTAACTTTAGAAGGTGTGAGATACACCACCCATTTCAAAAGCACTGAAACCATTGAAAACACAGCTTATGAAGGCATCAATCCATTCATTTCCTCAGGTATTTGGTGAGAATTCCTGAGTTCATAAAAAAGTTTAAATGCCTCTTCCACACTAGCAGGATCAAGTGGATGGTGGGACCAGGGGAGGCATTGCTGTAGGTTTAGGATAGATTTGTGGATTCACTAACTTTGCCACTCTCTTCTCAGTAGAGAAGTTGTGGGCTGCAGATGTAGGGTGCAATATTTGTCATGAAGAATCTTTGCTGCTACTTTGATTCCTCTTGACCTCTTCTTTTCCTTCTTTTGGGACTTCTTTTCAAAGCTCAGCTAGCTGTGTTTAGTATGTGCACATGATTAAAGTAATCTCCCGCTTTTACTGACTCCGCATGTTTGAAGGCCAACAAATCCAAGGATTTCCTTGTACCTCCCCAAGAGTACATTCTCCTTCATTTTCAGGATTGAGCAAAGAACATTTTCAGAGAACCATTCAATAGTTCAAGGAAAATTAATTTAGATATTGAGCCTTATTCTTCATGGCTTTCAACTTTCCATCTTCCAGAGTTATATACATATATTTTAATCATCCATAGGACTCAAGTTATAGACAGTAGAAACACAAATGTACTCTAGAACCTAGGTCTACTCTTATCCTTGAAATTGAATGTTGAAAATCTTATCTGTGAATTTCTTAGAATAGAATTTCTTAGAATACAATAAATTCCTTAGAATACAATAGAATTCCTTAGAATACAATAGAAAGACTAGACTGGACTAGACTAGAATAGAATAGAATATTTTCAGTGGAAAAAGTCTCCCCTTCCAAGTTTAATAATTAATATTCAACAGCAAAATTCTATCATCAACTCTTACAGAAATCTTTTTATAAGTGAAGTTGGTCTTATTACAAAAGGAAATTACCTCTAAAACCTAAGATTTCTAAACTAGGAACTATGTCCCTGAATTATTAGAAGTATAACATCTGATATGTGTTGAGTTTCACAAGGTCTCAATTCCTTTAACAAAAATATGAATATTTTTTGAGTGTTTATATCATATGGTACAATGAGAAGGTTAAAAATTCTACACAGTCCAGAGAATTAGAAACTGTATAACATGCAGCTGTACAGGACATAATTTGTAAATAGGAATCAATATTCCCCTGACATGAACTTCCATAAAGAGTTCTTTCTAATAAAATTTTTCAGCCCAAATTATTAGGTAGATTCAATACCCAGTTATTGCACTCTCTATCAGTTGAACAAAACAGCATAATTTTAAAGTAAAAAGATCTATGTTGAACGATTATTAAAAGAACCAAGGACGATCAAGGGTTAGAAGTTTCTGAAAAAATGCTATGCATTGTGCATTTCTTCTGAAGATGAGGAAAAGAAAATTATTGCTCAATTAGTTTTTAAAGAAATTAATCACATTCATATTCCAGCTCATAGCCATACTAAAGAGTGAAGATGGAAACCAGACCTTTTCTGAAAAATCTCTGCAACAGTGAAAAATATCTCTGAGCCCAGACCATGCAATATAGGATTAATTCTTTGCCTATGCAGTTGCAGATTTCATATGGACGTATTCAGAACTTGCTTCACCCTCCTTTTCCAAAGCAATGGTTAATAACCAGTGCAATTTTCCTTAATATAATGTGAAACAAGCTTAGTAGTAATGATGCTCCCATCAGTAGTTAATGGTGCTCCACAGATAATAGTGTCTACTAGCTCGTATGCAAATATCATTGAGGATATTTTGACTTTCAGTAGGTGCCTGCACTGTGTCTCAGCTTTCTCTCTTCATATCAAAGTTTGGCAATGAACGTTGGCTTGTGACATTTAAAGTCGTACCTACTTTTGGTCTTACAAAGATGGAATGTCTTAGCAGACACTTATTAAAGACATTTGTCTGTCACCATTTCAGTAAGACATATAATTGCATGTTACTTTTAACTCTAATGGAATGAAAGATTTAAACATTTGCCTAAAATTAAGCATATTTATGTAGACTGCAAGTGAACACTGTGAAAGAAAGACACCCACAGACAGAAAGCTTTAAGTTGATTAATGCACATTTTAGCAATTTTTTTTTTCATTTTTTAAAAGAAGCTGGTATTAAATAGCACATATTTTACACAGTAATAAGTCTGAAAATTAATAATTTACTCATATTATGAGACAACAACAGTCATCAATAACTAGTTAATTTTTTAAGTGATGCATATGTGCATGTTTGCATGTGTGCACGTATAGTGAGGAGGCAAATAATAAAAAAAAAGAAAAAAAAAGCTTTCCGTATACCAATAATTTCCAAATAAAATAACCAAAAAGAAGTACCTGTAAGGACTATAAACCTTTAGCGTTAATTGTCTTATTGCACTAGGTGATTGTGAAAGAGAAATGGAGGAAAAATGAGTTTAGTCTTCACAAGCTCCTTCCTAAATTCCCTCAAAGAAATGCAGGAGCTACCTGGGTCAGATGGCATTACATCAGTTTTGCAATACAGCTGCTGAACTTGTGAGAATTCTTATGAAAGCAAATGTGAGGGTGGATGGTGTGTGGCTGTCATATAAGATAAGGTTTTAGAAATTTGTACTTGTCCAAAGGGAAAATGTAAAATACTCCTTTTCATGGCCACGATATCCTATTTCTTAGGAATTTTCATATTTGCTTGCCTTTATAACTACATCTTTTGTGATTAACAGAAAGATTCCCATAAATTCTTTTTATTACACTTAAAAAGTTGTGAGCATTGTGAGTGCATCAATTTGTCAAAAGAGAAACCAAAGGTCTGTATTGTTTTATTTCAACTAGAAGATCATTTATATTCTTATAGAAGACAAATACATGGATTATTATTATTTCTGGTATTGTAATTCCATTGTCTCCCCCTGCGTTCCAGTAAACATTCCCTTTTTACAAGACTTTTTGTTCTGGCTATTGCTGTCAGGCCTGCAACTGCAGAATCATTCTGTTCTACACTTTCTTCAGACAGCCTTTGTTTCTGACTGGCAAATAAAAATGGCTTTAATTTTTATTATGGTGTATTCCTAAGGACTGCATATTGGAAGTATTTATAGTTTATAGTTTCCAAACTTCACAGAGTTTTAAGAAAAGTAATCCAAAACCAAAAGTAAAACCAAAAAACCAAAGAATTTTCTAAGACAGCCACAGAAAGACTATTTTCTATGCAGGAGTGCTGGCATTCTATTACTGTCACAGTTAAAGCATATAAAATCTAATATCTATTGCTACAGCATGGAGAAAAACAAATACCCATAGAATCTTATGTTAAAAATCAAAGATTAATAAATAGATACAGAATTTTTTACACCTTCATAGTAGGAAAAATTCTTGCAGCTGTGCAATCTTCCAACACAGTTATATTCCGAAAACTGGAAAAAGTTAAAAAATAAATAAAATACTTTATTGTGGTAAATAGATAAGACCCATAAATATCAGTTTTAGACAGTCTGAAAATACACATTTATGGTCCATGGAAATGAACTGCCATATGGTGTACACAAATCAGAAAAGAAATAGTGTAAAGGTGTAAAACTGTTTCAATAGGGAAGTGATTGTCTGAATTCATGTAAAATATGTCCTGTACAGAATATAGAAAGCAAGGACTTTTCTGTCACCTGGCATTGTCACTTCTTCAATAATTCCTAGAGATAACACAGAATTTTATCTCTAGGAATTATTACAGTTCTTTATACTAGTTTAATTTTTGTTTCTTTATATACACGTATGTTTTTGCAAGTGTATACATTAACATAAAGTAGAAATCTGGGTCTAAGATACAGGTCATGTGAAACAGTAATATTGGTCAAAGTAATTCTTTTAAACACAAATTATGTTACATCAGTTTTAATAAAAAGTTTCTAGAATCTGCTGGTTTCCTTAAAGACGAGTTAGGGCTTCACTCCATCACATTTAATTTAGTTTATCTCATTTGAAGAAATATGTTATGGGTCTTGGTCAGGTACTGCCTTTTTTATTATTATTATTTATTCACCATAACATCATTTTAAGCAGGTAGTAATTATTTTGAGTGATTTAGTATAAGTGACTGTGGCTTTTGTCAGTTTCCATTAGTCAATGACAAAATGCAAAATTTGCCGGTTTTGCCATGATCAACTCATTACCTGTCTCTCTTATTCAGGTTTGATATAAGGTGTTACTAGCTAATTTTTTTTTTTTTTTAGTGTCAAAAACAATGACATTTATGTGACACATAATTTTCATTTTACAGGTCTTCTTTAACAAAAATAGTGGATATTAACATTGCTGTAAGTTGGTAGAAAAAAAGTAAAATTATGTGAGCATGAGAAAGCAAGGAGAATAATATCCTAAAGGTAGGGTTCTTAAATGCCAAATGCCCTTTCTCAGCCTCAGCCATTCATTCTGAAAATGGCCTATCAAAAAGGCTTAGAGGGAGCAGTTTAATTACTGTTCCTTTGACATATGTAATATATTTTCAGAAGCAGGCCCATACATTTATTTAAGGCCAAATGTTGTACAACAAAACTGTCCTCAGAGGTATTTCATTCTACCATCCTATTTTTTTCCACCTGGCTTACACTGCTATTTTTTTCTATAACTATGTCATTTCTAGAGACATTTAAAAATGAGTCTTAAATCATGTTCTCCTTTAACAGCACATAAGCTACTTGAGCAGGGTGGGAGAAAGAGAAAAAATAGCGTAAATAAACACAAAGTTTTTATTATTTTTTCTTTTTTTTTTTTCATAAGAAACCAACCACCAACAGCCCTATCCCAGCCCCTACACATATCCTGCCCTGAACTCAGCTAAAAAAAGCCTGAAATCCTCTCCTGGATCCATAAAAATAGGAAAGGGAGTCCAATATACTTCCACACACATACTTCTTCCCTCCCCTCTCTCAGGAATTACAACAATACATTGCCTGCTGCTTTAGTTTTCTGAGGTTAAAAAGAAACCTAAAGCAGGATGGAAGGAAGTTTTTTAACCAGTCAGCCCAGACACCAGCCTGGGAGGTGATGAGCACTTCCAGAGACAATCCAACTGGCACAAGCCAATTTCAGGAATAGATCTGTATAGATCTACAGAAGGAATGGAGCTGTAAAAACTTTCCGCTGTTGGCATGTACTGAGCAAACTACTGTATGTTCAGTTATCCATGCACAAGAAAGGAGTGGGGGCACCTGTTGGTTTGGACAAATGGTTGTGGTAAAACCAGAGTAAAATGGGTATTTGGGAAGTTTATATGGAGGTTAAATTTAAAAAGAAATAAAAGACTAAAGAGACATCTTCCCCTGCATGAACCTAGTAACTATCAAACAATCATAAATAAATCTGGTGTATTGCCCCCAGCTGGCACACAGATGCTTCTATGACCTAATCCTCACAGCTATTTCTGCAGAATTATTTTTTCATACTAATAGGTTCTATTTATCATATGGTGCTACAAACACATTTGTTTTATCAGCTTCTGTATGAAGGCGAAATTTGTCTCCAAACCTGGAGAATTCATCAATTAGTTTCTGAGCACCATAGTGCTGTCTCAGTATTCTGTGTGTGCAGAAAAAAAATATATAAATAGATTGTTTTCCTTTTAACTTATCCTGCGTAGCCAGAGTCATGTTCCCAGTAGTTAGAACTGCATTCAGTGATACTTACATCTGAATAAGTTTTATACTGTAATTGCAAAACTTATGGAAAAAAAAAAAAGAAAAAAAAAGGCCAATATTGCATCTCTTTCCCTTATTCAGATCTGCTGAATTTAATTAAATTGATTTTTTGCTAAATTAAACCCAATATAATTATTTAATATGATTTTAAAATTGAAATGAATCTTTGAAAAAGAAACAGGTATACTTACATTCTGAATTTAAAAATGAGTTATGGGGTTGTTTTCAAATAATAAAAAATAAAGCTAGCTGAAAGATAGATTTTCAGTTTGGTGCAAATGAGGGACAGTTAATATCCATTTCATCTTTTCCTTCATCCATGGAGAACATAATATAATTTTCTTTCTCTTAGACTGTCTAGCCCAAGAAGAAAAAACTGTTTCTTGTTGTGCTTTTCTTTTCCGCATGTGTGTGATGATTAATCACTGTGTGAGTCTAGACCCCATGGTAATCTCTGTCCCTGTTTCTGTCCCTACATTCATCTTTGGCATCATGCGTTTAGTTTTAATACAGTCCGATTGATTTGTTTGCAGCTACAACACTGTTTTCATTCTTTTCCACTCTGAAACATCTTTATAGCGCAAATACAAACTTGCCCATATTCTCAAGCTGTGTAAAATTGATTTGTGAGAACAGATTGCAAAACTTAAGTGTATGGTAATACACAGCCCAGATCTGCAATGCCTGCATTAAAGATGGTACAGTGGAGTTAAGAAGAACGTGATTTTTCAGGACTTTTCAAAAATTTCCATCACTTTTACTCATTTTCCACCCAAATGTCATGAAAGAAATGGGAATCAAAATAGCTTTGTACGGCATAAATAAAAGCGTCTGTATTGCATCCCATGTCTCTGTCATCTCTCTCTCTCTCTATATGTCTACACCACCTCTCTTCCACTGAGGAAGTCAGGAAAGTTAGACCCATAACCAGATGCTCCAATAGTTTACACTCAGGAAAACAATGGTTGTGTGACGTTAAAAAATTATTTAAAAGTTCCAGATTTTTCATTTTAAAATGGCACTGAGTGACATTTTAATCTGTTTTTTTGGGGGGGGGGGAGGGGGAGGGGGGAGGTAAGGCATCTGAAGGGCACAGAAAATTGCTACTTCCAATCTAAAATTTCTCTTAATTTTGGATTGATTTTTGATTGTTCTTGACCAAAACAACTTTGGTTCTTTATCAAATTGCAAACTGAAAGGTGCCTATCCCTGGTCCATTTAGTGCTCAAAACCCTTACAGCGGTAGCCATGTTAATGAGATGACTAGCCTTAAAGAAAAAGAGTCTTAGAAAAACTGGACAATCGTATACCCTTGCATTCTTATATGCATTTGATAAGACTGAAGAATCCCACAAAATTTTGACCAATTTTTCCAATATGCCTTGGTAATATGTGAAACTAAATTCATGGGCAGATCTCAGCCTAAAATTTGTCTCATACCTAAACTTTTACTGACAAACAAGGACACAAAAGGCTGTTTCTAAGAATCCTGAGATTCAGAGGGCTGATTTCTCTCCCCTTTCTCTTCTAGCAATATCCAGACTAGAACACCTTTCCTTATAAGCACTTCTATTTGCCTCAGGCTATTAATTATTCAGGGCTTCAATACCATCTCCCTGTGAAGTCAGCATGAGTTTTGCCATGGCCTTCAGAGGAGCCAGCAGGTGAGTAAAAACAACAAAATAAAGCATATGATCAAACCTGTGGGTAATTTTGGGACTGCGAACTGGAACCCCTTTCATCAGTCTTATTTCAGCTTTTACATATTTGAATGCAACTAATAATACTAATAAGATTCTTTTGATTTAAAGTAATTTGGATATAATCCGTTCAGCATCATTCCCCTGTTATTAACCATTCTCGTATTGTTTTCTGTGAGCTAGCTTGATTATTTTCTTTTTTCCTTTTTTTTTTTTTTTTTCTAATGGAAATATTACTAGAATTTAGAAATGTTGTAGCACATTGTAAATTATTTTACTGTACCACATAGTATTGTAGTAAAAATTAGATACTATTTTTCATAAATGAAAATATATGCTCAACAATGTCAGAAATAAATAAACTGCATAATTATTCTGTACAAATGATGAGGAGAGTGGCCCCAACTAGGCTTATGTATATAGAATGTATTGAATAATATCTGAATTTACTATAGATAGAAAATCAGCAAGTAGAATCAAATGTCTGAGCAACAGACTTGGAATAGCTTGATTGACAGTGCTGGTCACAGTCATTAATTTGTGTTGGAAACTATTTAATGCAATATTTCTTTAAAAAATATGTTGTTGTTAATAATTTTCTTATTAGTTTATATTTAAAAAAAACAGAGGAATGCTATCATTGCATAAAAGTAGAATCTTTTTTCTCTTTATCTAATTTCCTGAGTGCCAAGTTTAAGTCAACAAGATAAAAGTAAAATCTTGAGTTCTGCAGAATAAAAATAAATGTATGATCAATTGGACAGTGCTATGGAGGGAAAGATCTATTCCACTTAGGCACTGTGTTGGAAAGTTTTAGAACCTTCTGTTATTTCAAAAATATTCATGGACATGTAGAAGACCAGGTTCTGACAGAACAGAATGAAAGTGCACAGTAACTCAAAAATATGGTTTTAATAAAGACTGGGGGGCTCTGCTGACCATACTTGAAACAAACACCTGACTGCTGCATCTCAGATTTATTCCACTATAATCAAAACATTAAAAGACTTATGGTAGTTAATTTTTACAAAAGTTTTTGAATAACTAATGTAAGAATTATTTTCCTGTTTAAAAATACAGAGGATGGTGTTCTGCAAACACCTATAATCCAGAGTAGCTTTTCTTGAAAAAAAAAAAAACGGAGAGCAAGCTACCTGAACTACTCAATGCGGTGGTAATTATACTTAAAAATATGAGACTGTAATTGCACTTTGGGGTTTAGGAGTGTTGAAGGATTAGTTTCAGCAGTATAAGTTATGAAGAAAGTCTGAAAATAAACTTATTCTCCTAGGATTAAAGGAAGTTCTGAAGTGGCTTGAGTTTTATAAATTATGAAAAGCTATTGCTAAAGTTAATTGAATCAATCTCTAACAAAGAAAAGAACATAGAGTAAAAAGTCAAAAAGTTCATTTCCATATCTGAGAAGAGAAGGGTATGAACTAATTAAGCAAACTTTATTGGCCCAGCTAAACAGCAGAAATTGTAGCTATACCAGTTTGTTCACCATTCCCTAATTTCTTGGAAGACCAAATCCCTTTTTATAACACTCAAGAGTCTTACTGACAAAAGTACTGCAGAAAAAGACCCCGGGTGCAGTTGCGGTGTGGAGAGAGGGGCATAGAGAGAAACATAATGATTCAGTAAAGACACAAATAAGATGGGTTTTCCTGTACTTGAAATTGTCCCCATTTTAATCTTTTATCAAAAGAAAGAGTCGTGTTTCATTTTCTTTCCCCCTGATTATAGTCATCATTATAAGCAAAATTAATCACATAAATCCTACTACAGAGAGATTACAGGACGGTTTATAAGACTACAGACTATAAGAAGATTCATCCTTCATGACATCTATAAACCAGAAAATGGAAGGTATGAGGACTGCCTGTGAGGAAAGTATGGCTATCAAAATACACATTTAACAATCAAAAATACTGTAACAAAACTATTGCAGGATCTCTCACGTTTGTCTTGTGCTCTTACAGGTGTCAATGGGATTTGGAACTAACTTGTATTATGACTGTTCTGCCCGTCTTATCTTGTCATAGCAGTTGTCATTTCCTTCTGATGTACAGCAAAATTTTTCTTCAAATGTTTTCTTCTGTGAATTCAGTGTATTAAAACATACTAAACATTATGAATTCTTTGCAGGTTGGAAATTTATCTCAACCTAATTTGTATCAAAGTTTGGAATTCATAAAAAATGAGAATTTGAAGGCAAGTTAAGAGAACAAATACTGCTCTACTGAAGGCAGAGTTCAGTTCCCTCTTCTCTGTGTTAGTTTCCAATGCAATTTCCACAGATGTCTATCCTTCAGAGCTCTTGTATATCATGACTACCATGTAATCTCAATTAATAATCACTGGTGGGTCACTGGACATCAAGTCAAGCATTGTACATCTCTCAGAACTCATGGAAGATGATCATACTTCCTATTTCTATCTATGGCAATTATTACAGATACAGGTATGCAAACAAAAGGAAATTATTCCTACATCAGAAAAAAATCAAATCATTATGTAGGAAACTATATATTTCTTGACAATACAGATAATTCTGAAATTATATTATTCCAATTCCTGCAATTAAGATCAGCAAGCACTTTCACTATCATTCTTTCCACTAAACCTTTATAGTTTTTATAAAACACACTAACTAGAAAAAGTTCTTCATTTATTCATTAAGGCCAGTGCAGTATACAAATTGATTTTGGTGTCCACTTTAACTAAGGGCCTTCAAAACACAGTGGCCTTTGACATAATACTCAGGATGAAAAAGAGCATTTGAAATAAACAGAGTGACTATGTGAAAATATACACACTTGTAATTTCTGAAGTATTTTTCTTTTTTTAACAAGGTTTCTAAATGCTTTTTGTCTCAGGTGATATTTTTATCTACATATAAAATGGATTAGAATACACTTATGTGTAAAGACCACTGAAGTTATCTCTTTTCTGCTTATATAAAACTAACACATGGAGGTAAAAAATATAGTTAGTGATAGGACATTAGCCAAAAGAAAATGCTGTCCAAATTGATGGTTATCTCAATAAAGACAAGTGTATTGTTATTCTTCTGTCTCCCCAATACATATCTTGTATTGCTTGAAATGTTTTAGTTTTGATACTTTAGTGCCTTTTGCATATTCTTCTAAATAGAATGATTTGGTTTAAATATCAGACAAGATATTTTCTTTTTTAATGAAAAAAACTGCTCAAGATGTCACAAAACTATTGGAACTGTTTTTTTAAAAAAATAGTTTTACTACAACAATTTATTCCTGAGACCACTTTTGCAAAGCAGTTTTATTTTAAGGACACTTTGTATTTTAGTGGAACATATCTGTATTGAACTGTCTCCAACCTTACCCCCAACACATATTTCTTACTGTACTAGCTAGAGAAATTAGATCACTCCACAAAGACTTTTTAATCATTCAGTTTTGAGAAATCCGTGTTTTGCCCATTTCTCTCTCCTGAGCTTCACCTACCTGTTTGACTACCAGCCATGAGGATGTACAAGTATAGTGAATACAGTGTTTCTTCATGCTCTAAAGATATTAAATTCTACTGTATGCTGGCTTTCTTTGTGTGGGCTACTGACCAGTAGGAACACCAGTAACATCTTGCTTGAGAAGAAAGAGAAAAAGAAGAATATTTTTTGCATATTTGCTTTTTACAAGGTACTTCTCAGAAGCAATATAAAAGTGATTATCAGTTACCTAATTATAAGGGTTACCCACAGAATAATCATTAAACAAATCTAATTATCTTTACACAAATATTTCAAAAATGTTCTCTGATTAAATGTTTAGTTATGCCACAAATACATCTCTTTGCAACAATAGCTGAAAAGTTTATCAGGAAATTTGACACAAAGCCCTATTAACTTCCCAATTTTTTTTTTTTTTGTTTTGTTTTTTTAAAGGAATCAGAAGTATAAATTGAAAATTAATACCAGTGTCTTAGATTCACACTCTTAGCCTCTTTGTGACACTGGCTTTCCTTCAGTGAGTTCTTCTTTAAAACATTGTCACATACAAATTATGAGTTGTCATGTGGTACTGAGATACAAGGATGTTTTCTTTCAATATTCCAGTTAGGAACCCCTCTTTGTGCCTATGTAACATAAATTATTTATAACAATACCTTACTTCTTCACTGAAGAACTATAAATAAAAATGTTATCGTACTGAACTGACAAATCAATGCTTGTTTCATCATTACTTAGATGATGCATATTCCATTTATATTTAGAAGGAATAATTAAAGAACAGAGAGGCAAAAGCAGAATTATCTTTTTTCTGTAAAGTTGTTAATTTTTTCAAGACTTGAACATGAGTGTAAAGTATGTTCTAGTTTAATTTTGTAGACCTCGTTTGTAGCCCATTAAACTACTTTGATATAAAGAAATGGGACTTTACTAACAATCTTCAGATCATGGTAATAAGCAAATAGTTATGGGAAGTTTTCTAAGGACATCATGTTAAAGTCAGTCTGAAAGACAATATCCTCTGAATGTCATGTTGTAGTAACTTTTCAGTTTGCTCAGTAAAAGCTAGAATCAAACCAGTTGTTCAAACTATAAAAATGCAGTCCTGAATGGACTACTGTAACTTCCAGTGGTAACTTCAAAGGATGACAAAATCTCAAAAAGATCACAGAAAATAGAAATATTTTAATGGGTTTCTAGACTTTCTAGAATTCACATGAATTATTTTTGATCTTTTATATCAAAAGAGCAACACGTGGTTGTCTGCTAAAATAGAAGGTTCCAGTGACTGAGTATTTACAGAATATTTCAAGAGCGGGAAATTTATTAGCCAGTCAACATTTTTCTTACTATCTTAGAGAATGGTTTCACTTTATTGCACAGAAAAACAAAACAAAAACATGAGGTGATTTTAAATTCTCAGACCAGGCCTGGTTATGTGCCAAGATGAAGGCCAGCCAAAACCTCTATTACAGGATGAATTTTTATACATAAAGGTGTCCAAAAGAGAAGCCTAATAATCCAAGAATTATCAGTATCTGCCCTATATTTTTTTCATGCATTTTTTGTTTGTGGTGGTGGTGTCATATTAATTCATAATGCAGTATTAAAAAAAAAAAAAAGTTGTGGTTCATGTGCTATTCTTCTCATTAGAGCATGAATATCCATGGAAATACCACATGTCATCAAATATTTCTGTTCTTTTGCTTCTTCCTTCAGGCAATACTTTGCATTATCTTCCAGATGATTGTTTGGAAAGTCGTAATATGGATTTCATCTCAGGCTGATTGACTAAACCCCAGCTCATATGGCAGTATTTCCTAGAGCCAGGATTTAATCAGAGTGACTTGATAAATGTCTACTTCAGAGTTTTTTTCCCATGAGAAATGTTTTGCACTGATAACAAGACCATTTCAAACATATTTACACAACCAAATGAATTGTATTGATTAGCAACACTTAATACCTATTCAAGCAACCATTTCAGTGGTTGTTTTAATTTTCTAATTTTAAATCTTCTATATTTGAATTCTCAAGTCAATAGTCAAGCTTATTGGCAATGCATATTATTTTTGGCCACGGCTTAGAATACTGAACTGCTTAAATAGGTGCTACCTCTTGGGATTGAGATTGGTATCACCAGCTTTCTAATAAATATTCAACCATGGAGACAAAGCATTTTCTCAAACCTGCAGGGTCCCTGTTGTGCTGAATGTTTCATATTAATATGGCTGAATGCACTAAAACTTTGTCATGCTGAATATTATCAAAGAATTCCATTTACATCTGAACTATAACTTTTTCAATGTGCTTTTCTTGCTGCTTTGCTTCATTTATTCCATCAATTAGCAAACACAATATTCGACTATGTCAGTCTCAGTAATTTCAGCACATAAGGTAAATGTAAATCAAGTTAAATACAGCACAAAGACTCTAAACCCAGGACTTCATCGTCTCTGTCCCGTTAAGTGGTGACTCCAAAAGTAAGCAGCAGATAGATGTGTTGCATCAAAAAATGAAACCAAACTGATATGAGTCAGACATAACATAGTGCCACTGGCATGAAACTAAACACATTGGGGGGCAATTACAATGGCAGCAAAGTAAAGAAAACTGTTAAACTTAACAAAAATTAAAAAATTTGTGTTCACCCACTGAATAGCCAATAATAAAATAAAATTTAAAAAATCACAACATTAGAAAAACTTCTAAACCTTCCCATGGTTTTATATACTATTTATCACATCCCAAAATAGGTACCGATCTCTGAATATTTATGTATTTGGGGATATTCTCAATTTCTCATTTAATGTAATTCTATTTTGCTCAGTCCTATTTTGCTGCATTCTAATGCTTGTGCAGACATGGGAATGTAGAAGTCCTACCAAGTAAGCATCCTAAAACAAAGACCATGGTGTCATTCTGCTGCCTTTCCTTCCATAACACTATATATTAATGTTCTTAAGAAAGCAGAAAATGTTTGAACATGATGGCATGAGAGGGCATTTTCCCTGAGTACTCAGGAGTGATCGTATGAGACAAAAGTAGATTTTCTGAACTGCTTGTAGTGTAATATGAAATGTGTTTTTTAGTGAATTCCCAACACTGTCAATAAGGTTATACTAAAACTGATTTTGCAGTAATGTCCGACTAGACCAGCAGCAGCAGAGCGAATGTCTCCTTCACTGGTGGGTAGTCATGGCAACACGGAGCTGACTCACACATCGAGCAACAGTGACAAAGCTGATGTCACAGCCCTTGACCACTGCAACGCAACTTCTGATTTGGATTGGTGCAGGTTATGGAAATGGTGTACCACATGACAGTGGGTATGCAATTGAATCTGTGACTTGGGATCTTTCAGGAACAGGGGCCATGATGGGCATAAACTTCATTGGTTGTACATGATACTCCAAACACACCAAATAATTCTGTGTGCATAAGGCAGCTGAGCAGCGGCAAACATTCCTTTTCTCTGAAGAAGTATCTTGGTTGGTAGGCAATGCATGCCATTGTTTCTTTTTATTCTGTAGAAAGATAGGCTTCTTTCTTTGTTTTAGAACCCAAGACAAGGTATTAATATAATTGCTAGCATAATACTTCTCTTTTGCCTTTTTATTAGTCACAAAATCAAATTCTACAACTGCATGAAAGCTGGTTAGAAAACTGTGGACACACAGGTTATGTTAATTACATTGCTACTCCTGTTTAATCAGTCTCTACAAAACAGCATGCATCAAAACGTTATTAACAAGTTAACTTTTCTGTTACTAAAAGGTGAGTACTGCGATGCTGTAAGATGTGCCTCCATCCTTCAGAATAGAACTGGGGATCCCACACTAGGTACTTGTTATCTTTATATGTGTATAGAAACTAACAGTGAAAAACGCTGATCAGACAGGCAGGTAAAATCAGTATTTTTATTATGCAACAGATAGGTAGCAACAAGGAAAGGATGAAGGCAGAGCTGTGCCATAAATCCTTTCTTTCACCTACGTTACTGAAAACTCCATGGAAGCAGCTCCAGCCATTGATCTAAAGTCTCCCTGAACGTCAGGCATCTTTGCTTTCAAAAAAGGAGCAGAGCTCATTCTCTTCTTCCAAAATATAGCAGGTCATGGTGGCATCTTGTTACATAGTGATTATACCAGTTGGGAAGAAGGCAACTCATACTCAGTTGCCTCCCTGGGCATGTAGGACACAAACCTCAAGCCTTCACCTCCTGGGAGACTATAATACAGAAGCCACTCTGGGCTGTTCTAGGTGCAGAAATGTAAGACACTCACAAGGTCTTTTCTGGAAATTTTATCACAGTGCAGCAAAACAAAGAATTCAGTCTTCACTGGAGATAATAATGAATAGGGACAAAGAAGGAATGAGAAAGCCTGCCAGATCACCATGCCACTTACTGGTCAGGGTACTTGGATGGTGTAGGGTGCAGCGTTCGGAAGATCTCGCAATGTCACGGAATTAGTGTTGACCCCGACGTGATCGGTCGCACAGGCGACGATGGAGCTTGCGCAAGCAATTAAGGTACTAAAGGCATTAGCTGATGAGGTGGGTGCCTGCGGTTTGATTAGGAAGGGCCCCACGGGTGACTGCATTCAATGGTTGCTACATCGGGGGAGACATCGGGTCTCCTAGCAAAGATATGAGCCCCCCAAATTGGGGAGAAATTCGTGAGTCGTTGCTCCAATCTGCGCTCACAGAGCAGCTGAACGGCTGCAAAGCTGGGGAAAGGTGGAGAGGGTGGTCGCGGCAGGATGGGAGGCTAAGGCGTGCTGGTTGGTGGCGCGATTTGCTATGTCCGTGGGTGAGGCGCCGCCTCAGGAGCAGCGGGAGACAGTGCCCTCGGGGATGGTGAGTCAGACCCAGAAGGAGTGGGCAGCCGTGGATTGGGGTTCACAGAGTGGTCCGTCTCTGATTGAGAACGTGGGCATGGAAGATGGTGCGGGGGCGGAGGTTTTTCCTGTAGAGGCGGAGGCGTCTGCGGCTCCCACAGTGCCTGATGTACCCCCTCTGCACTATCCATGGGAGGAGCTGCGACGGGTGGTTCAGAAGGACTTAGAGGAGTGTCTCTTGGACTGGGTTCCAGGCAAGGATCTCAAGGGAGGTCTATACCGTCAGTTGAGAGAGTGGGAGGAGCGGCCTCCCGCGGAGGCGGTGGCTGGGAGTCGGCGGGGGTTGGAGTCTGTGGAGTAGGGGAGGACACCTTCTGGTGGGGGAGGTCGGATGCCCCCGCCGGGAGGGTGGGCCAAGCCTCCTGAGTCTTTGCCTGAGCCTATGCATGCTGAGCCGTCCCCTGCGCCTTTGCCAGAGCGAGTTAAATCTTCATCCGGGTCCTTCTGGAGATGGAGCGAGGTGCCAGCTCTGGTAGATTCCTATAGTTCTGGTGAGGAAGAGGCGAATAATATAGTGCAGAGGGCGTACACCAGGCACCGCGGGCACTGCGGGCGCCATTGCCCCTACAGGAAAAACCTCCACCCCCGCGCCATCTTCTGTGCCCATGTTCTCAATCAGAGACGGACCACTCTGTGAACCCCGATACATGGCTGCCCACTCCATCTGGGTCCGACTCACCGTCCCTGAGGGGACCCTCTCCAGCTGATGGCATAAAGGAGATTTAGCTTCTGGAATTATTTTTCTCTCTTGTAACAAACCGTGACTGCACATGGTGGCTGACACCTAATTTTGAAAGGACCACAGCCCTTTCAGTGAGTGTGCGGTGAGATTCGTGGCTGCTTATCCATCATGAAACTGCCACAACTCTCTTGGGGGCAGTTAAAAACAGACACGTCACTCCCGACTCAGCGCAGTGTTGGCCTGAACTAGCCACTCCACCTTCCATGCCTGCCAGGATAGATGTTACTGTGTTCTACATAAGCATGAACAGAGGTCTGGGGTGTCTCTGGGGTGGAAAAAGCCCCATTGTCTGCAAAGACATTTAAATTGCATTTTAATGTAACAGGATAATGTACACCATATAGAGCTTTATAAGAGCTCCTTCACTCCTCATTCATTATATGTATTGATATTTTTGTATGCTAAAATACACTAAGGAGAAACACTCCACCTTCTTGTGTAATCCTGGAGTGGGGAGAGCCAAAATAATTATTTTTATCTTGCAGGTATTTCAGTCAATTTAAATATAATGTGTGGCACCCCGCCCAGTGTAGCTGGTTCTACGACAGAACAGCCGCATTTCAATACTATGCTCTCTATTGAGGAGGCTTTCCAGTAAATTAAAAGTTTCAAAAAGCAAACAGAAAAAGAAAACAAGTGGTTCCTGCCTGAGAGTAGGAAATCCTTAATCCCTACTATTGGGCTACAACCCAAAACCCCTTAAACCATATTGTATAAAGTTATGCAGCAGTTTCATATCAGTGTCTTCGCAACAGTCTTTGTTGCATGATTCAGGTGATTATATTGCCACTTTTGGAACTCATTACCATTTGGGTAATCTTTACCATTTCTAGCTTGTTTCCATTTCTCCCATCATAATAAATTATTAAAAATCCCCTCTGTGTCTTCATTAAATGGCTTCTATTCAAATTGGCCTCTATGGGTTAATGAGGGCTCTAAATATGCTTCAAATGGACCTAGAGTTCATAGGTTGTTGATTTATTATTTTCCCATGACAGAACACTGCACTAAAAGCTATTTCCTTTCATTTATCTGATGTACTATGTTCACAGTCATTATGCAAAATACAGCAAGATGTACTCTCTGAAATTAGAGATATTTCTTCATTTCCAACTATGCATGAATGTGTACATGTATTAAGAACACTAGGGGGTTCATTTTGAAGGTCTTAGAATCATGATGTAGAGTGGCGAAACAGCCTGCAATCCCATAAGCTATTATTTCCATTGGAGATAATGGCTTATGGCCATGAAAACTCTTGGGACAAAACTGGCTATGGGAGTGATATTTAAATTGTGCCATGATGGCATATGTTGCACTTAGATGTCTGCGCATCTTCAGTGTAGTAGACGAAAAGATTATTAAGTAATCCAACAGTGAATAAAGTAGAAGTCTGCCAAAGCTTCCCTCTGCATTCATTGCTTAAGACAGAATTAATTAATAACATATACTCACTTTTTAATATTTATATTGGACTCTTTCTGAAAATAAGGTATGCATGCCATTTCCCTCCAGAAGTATGACACAATTAAAGAGTTGAGATTGAAAGAAAAGTTTTCTGAAATCTTAGTTTAATTATACTATGCCATGGTTTTAATAGAATGTTTCTACATTTATCAGACCACTCTTTATATTTTAGATCTATTATTTGGATTTCCAATTATTAATCTTCATTATCTTGATGAAATAAGCTTATAGAAGTATAGCTTCTAGAGTCACTCATCTTCCTCCCTTTCTGAAATTCTTCTGCTTTCCTGTGTAAAAATTTATTCTTTGTTTGCAGCAACTTCAAGACATTATGTACAGTCCTTGCTAAGGCTTTTCATGTCTGATATGAGTGAGATTTTTTTTTTATTGAATGTCTAACATTTAGCTCTGCTTCTATAAGATGATTTATAACAACAACTGTTTATACCCACTTATACCCTTTCAGTAACCAAAAAGACTAGTGTCCTGACAAAGTCAATCAAGATTAGGTCACTGAGAGGTCATTGACATAAAATGGAACTATTTAAAGTTTCTGTTATATCTTTTCAGGGCAATCAGTATGGCCTTGCATGTTTTAAGTATAACCTAAAGACTCTGAAATCATAGCTACTGCTATGTGTTGACAGCGTTGTCGACAAGGTTTTTTTTTAATCTGGGGGGTGGTTAGTGTTTTTAGAGCCCACCAGTGTCCCAGCCTTAGTGATTACCATACTTAAAACTGTGGCATGAACTCCTTTTACATGTGCATCCTGATTACCTCACATGAACTTTTTGGCACAAGTAATTCAAACAAATTTTGTTCTACTGCTAAAGCAGAGGGTCTACATAGATGTATTTATTTTATGTGTATGATTCTTAAATCACTTAAGAACTTAGGCTGAATGCTCTTTTAATGATGTCTGCATTTCAAACACATTTCTCTGAGTATGCTTTTTCTCCAATACTCAGTGGAAAGAAGCCCAGGTTTAGCAGAATAGCACAATCCTGTACAGGATATCTAGATGCCTTCAGAGTAATAACAGCATAAAAGGTTTGATATTTGCAAGCCACGAGCTGTATTGGGTCAGAAGGATCTCCCTGTATGCAAAGAGTTTCCTTCTCCTCCTCTTGTTCTTCTTTACGTCATAATTTTCTTCTCAGTTATCCTCTCTTCCTGGAAAAGCCACCCAATCCCTCTGTGCAAAGTGACCTTATTTTATTCTGGATGTCTCTTCTTTTCACTGCATTTCTTTTCACTGATCTCCATACCTCAATATCTGTGGCATGGGTTTGAGTATTCTGTACATCATATTTAGGGATATTTTCTTTGCCAGAATTCAGTGTACACAATTCTCACTAGTGCTAACTAAAAATCATGTTCCTGAAAAGGAAAACAATGTTTTAGATGACAAAAAAAAAAAAAAAAACAACCAAACAAGAAAAGACAAAGAAAAAAAAAATTAAGAGGACTAGTATCAAGGAAAATAAGAAATTGCTAAGTGTACTTCCTGTAAAATCCATCAATATTTTGATCCTAAATAAGCCTAACTATCGATGGAAAATAAAGTTAATAAATGAAAAAGAGTGTTATTTCATCTATAGTGTGATATCTGGAGTTGAAGCTAACTTAGAAGGATATAATACATAAAACTATTTAATGTCATACACCTTTCCTCACTTAAGCTTACCAAAAGATGGTGGGGAACCCAAGCACCACAAAAAGAGTGTCTGCTTGCTTTCTCAGCTTTTAGACTGTAAAGAGCTTGTCAAAAGCAAACAAAAAGAAAAAAGACAAAAGTTTGATAAATAACAGTCTTTTAGAATCTTCTATCTGATTAGATTGTATTACACTTAGTAATAATCTGTTATTATTTTTTTCATGTTGTCATTCCAGTAATATAGCAACAACTTCAATTCCCTTTCACAACCCATACAGTAGTGATACTTACATGAAGAATACTTTGCAAGAACTTAAAACCAGTTTTACATTCAATGCTGGATTTGTTTTAATCAGACACAGAAAAAAAATCTGCATGTTCTCAATTACATTCAGACAGTTTGCGAAGCAAGATGTTGTTGTTTATTCTTGACTGGTATTAACTCAAAGTTTCTTGAAAAATAAAATGTAGGTGAAATGTATCAACCTTGTTAATCCTGGTCTCATTAGCTGATGAAAATTTCAAGAAGTTTTTTGTTGTTGTTGTTGTACTCTTTCACTGCAAATGCCCACAGTAAGAAATATCCAAGCGTTTGAAGCAACACTTTAAAATGATCTTATCTCTTCTCATTAAATAGTGCTGTCACTTTTAAAGATGGTATTTTGTGCTAATGAAATTACTGACCAGATGTCATGCAGAGTGCAAAAACCGAGCAAATATTGCAATAGATAAATAATGGTAGCTTTTCTGTTAAATTCAAGTAATAAGATTCCTGGGTGTTGAGAAGGGAATGTTGAACATATAAAAGAGGAATAACAGAAAAATAGTTAAATCACGCACTGTTGGTTGGTCTGTAACTTTGTTACACTTCAGAGAAGGTGAAGGACAAAGAGGTGTATTTGGTCTAGTAAAAACACAATTAAAAAACTGTTAGACTGCGATTTTTTTTTTTCCTTGTTTTGGGTTTAGGTTGGGTTGGTTTGTTTATTTTGACAAAACTACCTTTTATTTTTGGTTTCAGTATTTTCCACCTGATTTTAAGGAAGTGATGCACTAGTAGTTATAGCATTTTCTGTCAAGGCAACTGTTGAATGATCTATGTGCAACAGGACAAATTAATTTTGGTATGATAATGTTCAAAAATAGCAAGCTGCATTTCAAGTGCAAAGTTGTATCTCTTCTCTAAAAGATTGGTTGGGGCTGGCAGGCAAGATGTTTAAAGAACAGTCCTGAGAAAAGGCTATTTTACTGGTAAGATTTGAGACAATATTTTTGAACAGTAGCTCTGCTACTCTTTGTTCAAGCTTATTGTGTATTCCTTGTTTATGATGGGCTAGCAGAGAGGTAGTAGGAAACCATTCAGTATTTCCTTTTCCCTAAAATTTACTTCATGCAGTTACCTTTTCCCTTCCCTGCAACTTCTCTCTCTCTGATGATGAAGATGATGGGTCAGAACACTCATGTGCACTGCACAGGACTTCTGTAGCTATACCATAGCTTTCAGAATGACAAAGAAAAGTGATTTAAAAAAACCTGAATAGTGTATAAGGAACTAGAGCTGCCAGCTAGAAAACAATCTGCACTAATGAAACCTTGCCCCTAAATCAGGGTTGCAGACAGATGTCTCTGCTTATTCAGCATTCAGAGACTGTGTCTAATAGTGCCACTTTGGACCTGTGG
The DNA here is from genome assembly GCA_035590195.1 of Aviceda cuculoides. Lineage (NCBI taxonomy): Eukaryota > Metazoa > Chordata > Aves > Accipitriformes > Accipitridae > Aviceda > Aviceda cuculoides. Next base: position 9,297,215 of record JAVJGG010000054.1, read on the forward strand.
TCTGCTTCAGTCTTAAATGTCTAACACACTCACTGACAGTACAAATTATTGTTCAAGGTCCCTTTTCACTTAAGAGTACTGCTGTTTCTTTTCTGTGAGGAGTGTTTTTGGCAGGCCTTGTGTGAGCCCTTCTTCTTGCATGTATATAAGCATCTTCTTAGTATTTGAGCCTGCTGCTTTAATTCTTCAGTAGTCTTCACTGAAACTGTCAAAGCTGCAAGTGTTTCTTTTAGATTAGCCGTGTTTTCTTTGACATATCCAGATTCACATACTACAGCTGGGGACCCTTGGAGGTAAAGAATACCCACACAGGCTGTCTGTACATTGAGTTTCAGTCTGTCTTTTTTAGGAACAGAAAATGGTGAGTGGTTTGGACCTTCACAGTGAGCAGCAAGGACCAATATGTGTTACACAGAGAGGTCAATTGGAGCAGAAAACTGCCAAAAAGACATCCCCTTAACGGCTTTCTTAGCTGAGCTAACTTTGGTGAGGCAGTGTACTTGTGAATTTTTTTACAGCAGAAGCAGCCTGGATAATGTGAGTAGTGGCTTCCTGTTTGTCTGAATTTTCTGTTTGCTAAATATGTGTTCCCCAAATTGTTTTGATTATGTTCCAAATTTGTATTTCTCATCTGAATGAGTTTATAGAAAGAATCCTAAAATGCACATATTAACTTGTTTTACTCATTTTTATCTTTTGCCAGAAAAACAGATATTAGCCATGTAACAAAGGACCCCAGAAAACACTGTTGTAATAAAGAAACTCACACTTTGCACCATAGCCAAAGATATACTAAACAGAAAGAGTACTCTTCAAGTAGCTTAAAAATTTCTGAGGTTGGTGTAGATTCTTTAGCCAGGACTCTTCATACCACATAATTCAAGAAATTGTTTAGATTCTGATAATTAAATTAATGTTTGGTCAGTACGTCTTTCACTGAGGCAGGTTTTATTAAGTTGTGCAAATATGGATATAATCACAGATTTTTCTCATGGTGGCTCAGTGATTTAGCCACCCCCGTGCATTTGAGTCCATTTGCTTTTCTGTAATAGCTTCTAGTTTCATTAATTGTTCTTTAACAATATGGAGATTTACAATGATGCTTTGTGAAACTGTCAGAGCAAAGATGCTTGTTTGCTTACAGCACTGATGTGACCCATAGCTTTTCTAACTGATAATATGTAAATATGTTGCTTGTATAGTTTGCTTTTGCCATCATTTCAGTTCTAATTTCTCTCCTTGACTTAGCCAAAATTGTTTAGAAAACCCTAGGAGGACTCATTAGCCCCTGCATTGCATATATAATTTGTTGACGCTTTCTTCAGTGTCACAAGGAGCTATCTGCAAGCAGTCAATGCAGTGTTACTAACCTCAGGCAGAATCTTATCCTATTGTTGCTAATCTCCTAATTTGTGTTTTGCTAAGAGGGAGATGCTAAAGATTTTGATAGTTGGATTCATGCTTAGGTATCACACTGTTGTCTGCTCTTAGGTGTTTACAGCTGATGATACAGCTCCTCAAACAGCAGATTTGTTGTAATCCACTGACAAAACTCCTTCTTCCCCAAAAACTCAACTGGGTACCTGTAGGACAATATGCTTCTGGTGATATTACCTTCATTTTGCCATTTCTGAGAAGTATTTACGTCATCTAAAGAACTGTGTGTTTGCCACATGTTTCAAAGTTTCTGTATGCTTCCCTTATGTTGGAGTTCTTGGATCCTCTGTTATACTCAGAATCTTGTTTATGGGCAAGGGAAGTCCACCTTATATATATAAAAATTAAGCCAAGATTTTGTTGGTAGCATAATGGAAATCTTAACAGTCTACTTCAGGAATCATCACTAGTCTAGATCTAACTATTACAGAAAAACAGAGAATTAATAATGATGCACTTAGAGTACTTATGTACAGAAAAGGTTGCAATAATATCAATAATACAATTAAAATTGTAACACACACATTTAGTTTCTATCCCTTTTCATGGTGTTATGCCCACCCTTCCACTGTTCCTCTGGGCACAAAGGTCAGTGGTTTCATGCTGATGTTGCTGGTGGGGTAGGGTTATGACTTTAGCATCTGGAGTCCTTTGCCAGGAGGAATATGATGTTCTTGGTAATGACTTCTCTTATGTTTTTTTCCCTTTACACTTTGGGTCATTTATATGTTTGCTAGCATGCAAACACATTACTCTTTCTTCAGTGGTCCACAGTTCCAGGTTAAATCTGCATTTACTGTATATGGTGCTCTTTATGTATGTTAGATACTATTCCTTTGTTCTCTTTCTCAGCCCTAGAAGCAGTTATGTCCAGCTCCAGCTCTGTATTTTTTTTCACTGACCGCTAGTGTGTCTAGTGGTCTCCAGTGTCAAGCCTGTGTCCCATCTTTTATCACCCCATGGCTTTACTCATTCACACCACACCATGGGTCTTCTCAAGGCTCCCAACATCATACACCTCTAAACTAACTACATCATTTTGTTAGACTGGTAAATATCTCATTCTACCTACAACAACCTTTTGTTACTGCTGTCTGTATGAAACTATAGCTGTTTCATACTCAGGTAAACAAAAGTAAAAGAAATTAACCTTAGACACCTGGTCAGTTACAGAAATTGCTGTCACAGCTAAGCCAAGTAAAATGAAGCTGTGTGCAAGTCAAGAGAAGTTCAGCCAGAACAAGCCTGACAAAAAAGTCTTTCCCTTCTCAGTATTTCCTTGTTTATTATCCTCCACCCTGATCTTCTGTAAAAATGGATGAACAGTAAGTTTGTAACCTCTGCAAAAGGCCTTGATTCTGCATCAAGGAAAATCCCACTGGGCATTTCTTGTTCGTCCTTTCTCCTTCTTGTAGGAGAAATAAATAAAATAGCTCCCCAAAAGATCATGAGAGTCAATGCTGCAGAGCTACTCTACCTTCCCATCCCAAAGTGATAGGTTAAACATGCATGACAACCTACATTTACACTGGCAAGAGTGTTCAGGTTCTGCTCAGACTAGCACTTAACACTAGCCTAAACCCCTATAAACTTCCAAACACTCTTGTCTAATTTGCTTACCAGTTATCACCATATGTTCCACATTATTAAATATTATAAGGTCAGTGGAAAAATTGTTCCTGAAGCAAGCCTAGATTTGTTTACTTGTTTATGTTACATCATGTCACAGCAACTGACCACACTAGACATTTTTAAATATTGAATAGGAAAATTTGTCTACTAAGTTACCTTTGTTTGTTCTACCTTTATTTATCTTTCGAAATGTGAGCCAACATCTGAAGATTAATATGACATTTTCATACCTCAGTACTTTTGTTCCTTAAAATATATCAAGACTAAAACAACATTAAAAGAATGTCTGAATTACAAGTACGATTGTATCAGGTTTGGAACATCATTTGGAACAATGTAAAATTGGCCACCAAACCATATTATGGTACCTCAAATAAAATAAAAATAATAAATAGCATATTTGACAGTGAGCATTATGCTTATTTTGTTGAACTTCGGGTTTCAAAATTAAAAACAGCAATCTTAATAAATGTCATATAAATTAAAGCATATATAAAAAGTAGTTTCCCTTCTCTTTTGTGTAAATGCAACCTTTAGGAATAGGGATACTTAAATTTTACTAATCTCAGAATCATGTGGTTTAAAACCAGTGATATGAAGACAGGTTTTAAAATATGAGGTTTAAAACCAAAGTTCATGGTAAACTCTAGTCCAGGGAATGTTTACTAGTGTCTGTAAAAAATTGGTTTTTATTGGCTCTGCTTTCTTTACAATAAAGACCAGGTAAAATGCGTAAAGACATTTCTGTATTTGCAGTAGATAAAATGAGATTGTTAATAGTTATTCAGCATTTGAATGTAAAGAAATGTAATCCATGGCACTGTTTTCATTAATGTTTGAGTTGCTAGCAACGAGTTCACTTGCTGGTTAAGATATCAGCAATGCCATCCTATATATCAGGACAGCAGCTTTCTTCTTCTGAAGCCTTCCTACTTGCATAATGATCTGATAATTTCTCTACTTTTCCAATGCTTCAGCAATCAGATCAGTCTAGAATTGAAGAGAACCATCTGACAAGTTTTATACAGATATCATTATAATGAAGTATTGTTGTGAATTCCAGTCTTACAATAACTTTGTTAGTCAACTATTTTACAATTATGGGGGAAAGCTTGCTGCATCGTACTTGTACCAGTAAGTAAGAGAGGCTACTTTGACAGATATTTTGTCACTTATCAATAAGATGTGTTTTAGTCTTTTTTTACTAATTTATAGAACAAATTAGACCTTATACTATAATAGTAAGTTTTGCAACTCAAAACATATTTTGATTTTAAAGATGTACAAACAAAAGTAAAAGAAGTTTTAGGAAAACTACTTTGAAAAAGAATTTGTTCTGTTTGTGATTCATCACAAAATCATTTGAAATGCTTCTAATCTTATTTTTCATTTGTCTTAAGGAAACAAAACCATAATATACCTCAGTGGTGTAAGGTGGGAATGAAATATTAGTAACAGGAAATTGAGCATAGCATTATAAACTGCTCTTGTGGCTGATCGAAAAGCTGCTATTTTTTTGAATTATTACAGAGGAACAGAGGATACAGGTTGGGTTTTAGATACACAGATTTTTCTTTCTAATTCGTGTTCTGTAAAGAAATGAGTCTAGTGATAGTGAGTGATATGATTGACAGATGTCTGTAGAATAAGCTGGGGTAGGAACAATCCATTAAATCCTTACAGAGTGTCTGTCTTTGAAGATGAGAAGATACTAATAAACCTCAAAGCTTATTTAGTCTTTTGTTTTCAGCCCTGATCCCTAGTTCTGTGAAATCCATGAGCATAACTCCACTAAATTTAACAGACATGGGTATTTTGTGAGTGATTAGCAACAGCAAGTAATGGTATGGGGTGGGATGAGCCTTGACAAGAGGAAGAGGTTGGAAACTTCTGTCCAACCACCTGCCAGTTCCTGTGGCAGCTCAGTAACTTGCTGATTCTCCTTCCTGAAGTCCTCAATACACACTTAAGAGCTTTTATCTTGCTGGTGTGCATATTTAGTGCAGTTACAACTGAGAATCATTTATGCTTAAACTAAAATAAGTGAAAATGCATCACAATGAAATATTTGTAAGTTACTTTCAACTTTGGAAAGATTTAAAAGCAGCATTTGTAAAGTGCTTAGTCTCTTGTTGGACCCTCCAACCTTTAATATGGATTTCTTCCTTGAATACTTTTTGTATCATTAATAAATAGATTTTTTCCTGTATACTTTTTATACTGTTTACATTACTTTTTACTGCAGTTTAATATTGGAACCATCACATTTTATAGCCCCATAAAGTTATAAAGGCTATACCAATTTGTAACATAATATTTTTTATGGAAATGACAAAGATTTTCCATGAAGTCAGCCTTCCAAAAAGGCCTGTAGTGCTTCTCTCCACAGATGGTAATAATAACAATAATATTTATTTAGTACCTTTCATCTAAGATTGGCAAATATTTTGCATTAAATCCTAGCTCTGTGTTTGCTTTAGACTATGCCACTGCATTTTGTCTCAGCAGGTAAATCAGAGTATTGCTTTTATAGATGCTATAGCCATTATGAGAGTATAAATTATACCCCTTTTGCAGAGATTTGTTCATCAGCAGTATCAGGCATCTTCCTTCTCTCATTATTGAAAAAAAAAAAGGGGGGGGGGGCACAGAACACTGACACACCACCCTTTACCTACAGTTCTTTTGGAACCCGCATGCATTTTTTTCTCAATTATTTGTGTCTCCATTGTCCTGCAAGGTAGGTAGATACTTTTCTACTTTTCTGAGGGGAAAATTGAGTTGCAAGAATTAAGGTGATCATGCAGGTTTGTATCAGCAGTGAGGGAGGGTTTGAGGTAGGATACATTGTTCCAAATGAATAGTTTTTCATTTTAATAATTTGATCAGTATCTTTAGAGCGTGAGTCATTTAACTTTGGTGTGTATTGGAAAGGCATATATTCACCCAATTTGGTAACACTACATATAGTGTAGGGTTTTTTCTGCATACAGCAGGAAACTTGAAATATCTGCTTATGATAAAAAAAAATTGACAAACAAAAATATTCTATCACCTCTTAGAATGGCTTTTTAAAATTTATCCACTGCCAGTTATTTATTAATATTCTTTTCTCTTCTAATCAAGTGAAAATAATTTACTTGTCAGTGATAGCCCAATACAATCAGGTTTTTTGTGCTACATTGGAATGCTTTAGTCAAAACAGTTATATTTTAGCAGTTTTAATTCTAGTAAGCCTTGATGAAGTTCAATTTTTTTTAGGATATAAAATTGGAAAGAAATTTCACACAGTATTTGCAATTTCACTTCTTCCAGATAGACCAAGTTTGTCCTACAAGCCAAAAGCTTTAGATCTCCTGAATGCAATAAGAATGTTGTTGCTGACTTGGTTTTGCAAGGATTTAATCCTTTTGTAGTGTGCAAATAGAAATGCAGTGCTGAAATATCTAGAAGAACCACTTCAGGCTGTTGTATTAGTAACATCAACTTATTACCATGGAAATGTCACTCTTCTAGGATTTAACTTTGAATATAGAAATTATAGTCTGTTCTGTGAAGGAAAGAACTGCTTTTTTAAGATTATTATTTTATATACTTAACATAGATAAATGACAAATAAAAACAAAGACCAGTAAAATGATTGATGCTGTTCCAAGTATATATTTGAGTTTTCCCCTCCTACTTAGTGTTTTCTTACAAAACTGTACAGAAGTTCTTTGAAAAACATTTTGAATGCTAGAGCTATTATGTGAATTCTCACAAAATATTCACTTTATTTCACTTAATGCCAGGACTAGATTAATTTTTTTTCTTTAAATAAAAAAGCTGAAATTATAATTTGGACACTTGTCAGTCCTTACTCAATAATTGGTATCATCTCTTCACCAGTTCTTCAGCTCTAGTCAAAGTTGCTAAGATAATTTTCCTCTTTACCTGACATATTACTGCCTCATATTTTAGTCTCTGCTTACTTGTTTATTTTTCCACTGCACCTTGTAGCCAGTTAAGTATGGCATTACCATTACTTGTAACAGGCCACAGGCTTTGTGCCAAGTTAACACCACAGACTTCAAGCCTGTCTGGACCTCCCTGGAGACTGTTTTAGCTTGTAATGCCAGTCGCTTAATGACCTATTGTCTACTCTGGTTTAGCTTTTGCTTACTTTAGTACAATTGTGCATCTATTGTTATGTATACTATAGCTAATACTGAACAAGTTACTGGCTAGAATGAACTATCTATGGGCCTAGCATAAAATGCAGTGTAGAGAACTGCACGGATGGGAAGATAAAAAAGGTCTTGAAAGCACATACACAGGATGATACTAGAGGTCATGGGGCTATAAACAACTCAGCTGTGGTCAGTTACTAGTCATAAAATGACAGCCTTGGGAGCTTGGCAAAATCACTGTTAGGGGTAACTAAGAGAACAAAGAACAAGTATACAACATTTGCAACACACATCTTATATAGTAAATTCAGACATAATGTGGGTTTGCAGGAAAAGGAGGAAAGGACAAAGTGTAAAGCATGCTAGAACACATATCAAAATCACACCAAGAGGATCCTACAGTCAGGGCAAAGAAATGGTAAACATTAATACCTTACTTGTCTCAGTGAAGGACTTGTGGTGCTGAAGACTCACTGTAAACCTCCCTTCTCATATTGAAGGTGTTGAATTTAGGATGCAGGAGGGCAGTAGAAGGCTGAACCACCAGAGAAAGGGGTAAGTACAAAAAAAGTTTGTGTATACATCGTTTTAACTGTGTCTAATTTGAATTAATAAAAATTCTTCCATGGTAGAAGAATTTCTATCCACTTCCATTTTACCATAAAGACTGGTAAGACTTGAATTAGGGTATGCGTGGTCCTCTTGTCTGTAATAAGATTCTGATTGTAAGAAACAAATGAGAGCTCAAACAATCTAGTCTGTGACTTATATGCAATGAATTGGTAATACCCTTCAGTGGAGTATTTTTACCCTTAACTCCCTTTCCCTACTGTTCTTTCTCCTGTTCTCATGTGCTGTCTTATGCCTTTGTCATTCTACCAGCTTATCACATCCATCCACTTTTCAGATTTTAGCTTTGACCACAAAACTCCTAATATACACTCCCTCAAGTGTTTATTATCAACTCATTAACCTCTCTTCCTTAAAATCCTTCCTTATAAACCATAGAAGATACAAAAGAATTAATGGTGAGTTGGTAAGCAGTGGGACTCTCTGATCTTCTGGTTGTTTTTTTTATTGCAAATAAATCCTTTAAAAAGAAGGCCTTTCTGTCTTCTGGATTGTGGTGGTGCATTTCTTCCCCCTCACTGGGCTGATCTACAAACTTGAGAAGTCTTGCTAGGCCTCAGCATAAGTGTAATGAGTTGGGTGGTTAAGCACCCTTTGACTGTACCAGGAACTCTTGCATGGCTAAGACGGGGAGCTGCACTGACTGTACCAAGGTATCCTGTTGCCTGGTGGAGGCTGGGGATGACGGTAGGGTTAATTTGTCATTTCTTGACAACCTTGGGACATATCTCAGTACTCTCCTGATAGCCTTGGAACATCCTGTATCTAAATCTTAAGTCATTCTTTGACAGCCTCAGAGCCTTCCTTATCTGAATCGTAACTTATGTGAAACGGTACCAGTGCTACTGGAATGCCAGTAATTTGCTGATGACTAAAGCCAATCATCCTGTAAACCTATAAGCAGCAGTACTAAGTGAGACCCTTTGAGCTCTCCTGGACCGCAGCAGGTGGTGACCAGCATCTCCCTCTGAGTGGGAACGCCTCTCAGAGCTTGCAAACTCTTCAGTTTGGAAGATCAGAGGTCTGTTGCTGAAAGCCGATGAGACTTGGGCTAATACTCTTTGCTCCTTAAGGCTCAACCCTTTGTCTGTTAACAAAGATGGCGAAACATTTGATGTGAATATTTTCACTGAACTCAAGGGGAATTTTTAACAGGTATACCTCTTTTACTTGCTTACATGTATATTTCTTAGTGTCTTTGTGTGTGTGTGTACTAACCTGAATATTCTATAGCAAGTATATTACAATTATTGCTTTTCAAATCTATACTTAAATTACTGTTGTGAACATTATTCAACTGTGAATGAATCTCAGGCTGCTATTATACTCATAATCCCTTTAGACACAAACCGTTTACCAAGTCTGGAACTAGGAGTTGATCCAGCTGCACCTAGACTCCGACAGGAGTTTAGAAAGCAAGGGGGTCTTCTCTGAACCTCATGACTCAACGGGAGTGTCTCCCCTTTTTACATTCCTGATGACATACATGTCTTACCTTTTTACATTCCTGATCTCTTTACAAATCACAAGGAATCAATTCTAACTCAATTTTCCTTTGTACATTTCTCTTTTACCCTATTGTATCTTTGGTCTCTGTATATATAGCTTTAGCTTGATACTAACTTAATTTTCCTGTGTATGTTTCATCCATGTATTAAGTAATAGAGTGAACCTTGCCATCGAATTCTGTAAAGTCGTGCTTTTTTTTTTTGTTGTTGCATGCCAGTTATAAGAAAGGATACTATGTTTGTCAATGGATTCCTGCCAATGTCTCCATGAAGGTGCAATAACTGAAGTGGCATCCTTCTACATGCCATTGTGCATATAGACGCAGAGTTCTCCAGGCTCTTCTTGCCTGCAACCTGTGTTCCCCATTACAATGCCATGCGAGCTACTACACTTCTTACATTTCTATAATTACAAGAGTGTTTTTCAGGAAGAGCATTCCAAATACATATAGAAATAAAGAGGAAAATCAATTTGAGCTTTTGCAAATCTAACTATTATAACATAAGCTTTTCAATAACAGAGTAAACCTGCATTATTGTACAGCAGCATGAAGACATAATCCTCATACAAGCCTCTGTTCTCTGTAGTCATAATGATTCAAAGTTAGAAGAACTAAACAGCTTTTACTCTTTTGCACTTTTTTTTTGACAATATGAATAATTAAAAAAATTTTAAAAAGAAAAAACAAAGGAAAAAGGGATTAATGGTCCTCTTAGATCATGGGACATAAAGTGAGTAAGAGCAAAGTTAGACTTACGGCATTGTTATGCATTAGACTTTTGGCAGCTAAATATTGGTTGATCAGCTTTTGCATTTTCAATGTCTTTGTTTTGTATTATTCTTATTTGCTTTTGTCTTATGAATAGCTGTCTATAGCTTATAAAGATTAAGATTTAATAACGTTTAATGATCCTACAATTTAAATAGCTGTGCATTTTTCTGTAAGGCTGCAGGCTACTGGCTAGACTAGCCTGTAGAATAGCAGTCACATTTTTTGTCAAATGTCTACGCACTTCATTATGCAGCTATTACCTTTGATTTATGTTTGTTTGGTCTTGAAGTAGTTCCCATTACATTTCCTTATATCTCTGCGAGGTATTAGATTTCTGAAAATCCAGCCTCTATGTAGCAGTTTTATTGATTTAAGAAATGGCATCTGTTAATTCAAACCCAGAGGCTACAGTTGGTTGCTGAGTCTTCATAGAGATCTGGAGGAGAGCAGTAAGTAGTAAATACTCTGTGTAGCTCATTGTCCATATGCTGTGCCTTTCTAGGAGAATATTATATGCACCCTTTAGAAAAAGAAAGACAAAGGGGGAGATGTTTGTGTGGCTGAGACACTGCGCAGGCTACAGAGTCTGCACCCTCAAGGTTGTGGTTCCTGTGTAAAACCTACTGGAGAGAAAAGACAGAAAAGAGTTATCACTTTCTGGGGCAGTCATGAACAAACTTTACACTGACCATTGTAAGGCTTATGCAGTCTACAGAGGCCCCAGCTGTGTTGTGTTAGTCTCGTCACCAATGAACAGAATGATGATGCTCAGGCTTCAATGAAGCAAAACTTCCATTTGGAAGAGTCATGCTCACATGCAGTGGAGACACCCCCTTCAAACTCTCATTGCATGTCTGTCTACAAATACCTGTGTAGCTTCTGCCATTCCTTCAAAAAAGTCTTTGTCTCATGAGATATTTGAGCTTTAAACAACCTAAGATAGTCTTCACAACATTTAAACTCACCATACAGCCCTTATAATTAGCCCTGTCTTCTTGAATAGGTGAAACTGTATCTTAACTAATCTGCTTCGGGTGAACATGTTCGTCTCATGAGAAATAGAAGAAGAGGAAGAGCTGAAAAGCAAATTATGGAAAAAATAAATCATACCATGCCACAGTGTCATCGTCCTGCTCCTCAGCCATTTTTCACTTTCTTCTAGTGTCATTGTAACCTTCCACACAAGGTTAAATGTCACAGTGTGGTTGTATCAAAATAGCAACACTTCTCACATATGAAAAATACCATTGACTATACCATATTTCCTGGAGAAAGATGTTACAAAGACATGTTAGCACACTAAAAAGAAAAGCTAGACTGATTTCTACATTTGAATTAAGATGTGTCAGTCATATGAAATTGCATAAATGTCACCACATACTCAGGCCAGAGATTATTTCTGTCAATATCCCAGGTTTCTTTGGGTTTTGTGTACAATCCTTGTATACAAATTTGTTATCTTTTAAATGCCATCAAATTTAGTTTAGCAAGCCAAAAATTAGAAATCAGATTATTTCACTTTGATTGACCCTAAAATAATACATATAAACAACAAAATAACTGCAGAGCTGATTAGTATGGAGAACAGAGGGGATGACTGTCTCCAGGAAATGAGAATTGAAGGAGAGGCTCAAAATACACAGGCAGATCAAATTGTTCAAAACAGCTTACAATATTTCCTAACAAACAAAATAATATTAATAATAGAAAGAGCTAGGGCATGTCTCAGACATCAGTGAAAGGTGCTCCTAAGCAGGGTCTTGTAAGGGATGCCATACCAGACAGCAAAATGTGGGTAACAATGCCCTATTTTACATCAGTATGCTACATGCTGGCCTCCAATTAGTCTTACTTCATCCCTGCTCTCTTTCTGTCTTACAGAGATTTTTTTGTCACCCTTATATGTCTGCTCTCTCTTCATAATTTTCTGTAACTCAGAATAGAAACATGTAGATCTAGAAAAATCTTGAGGTCTTAATTTAATTTCCCTGAATAAGGTATTCTTAATCCATCTCCTTACAGATTTTTATTTTAATGAAAGCCTTCTTTTTTTTAATTAATTTTTTTCAAATTTCTTAGACCACCATCTTAGGATTTCCAGTATAAAAACTTCCAGGATTGTTTCAAAAACAGTAGAAAAGAGCTCTCTCTTTACTAAATTTTATATTCATTTGATGCCTTTCTAGAAAGGGAGAAGCAAATAAAGTGTACATATATATATACATACATATATATATATAAACCCTCCTAATTTTATACATCCGGAAATCCCACATTCTCAGATGGGACTAAAATTCGCTTTTCACAAGAGTGTTTTGTGCTTCTGTTGTTCTCCCTACTACAGAGAAGGAGTGAATACAGCTTTTCTCCTTCAGTACCCCTTTAGCCAGTGTGGCCTTTCTCTACCTATGTTTCTGGTTACTGAGTGCTCTATTCATCCATTTTGTTATTTTTGTCCTTCATATATCTGTCCAGTTATTGATTTTAGCTAATACTTGCGTGGATTGTTAAAACATGGAGAGTTGATTTATTTAGCCCTTTATAAAACATTCCAGATAATGCAACCTGTACCACTTTACCTGCAGATTATCACAGAATTGAGTTTTAGTCAACAATCAAGAGAATAACAAAAACCATGTTTTACTAGGAAATTCCAAACTGCACAATTAATACAGCTGTAACACATTTTGTTTCCCAAATGTCCATTTTCATAGAATAATTCTAACCAAAAGCAAGTAGAAATTTCATTAATCAAAAAACCTGTTTTCTGGTATCTAGTTTTCTAGTTTTTTTTCTTTTAATTTATTTCTTAATTTGACACTGTTAAATTTATTGCTACCATTTTGTTCCTTCCTAAATCTTTTCTTAGCTTTGGAGTCTACAACCTTGATACAGATACAATGTTCTCACGTCCCTTTTCTGTTGTTTTTTGGGCAAGGTATATAGAGTAGCATTTCTCTTTTACATTTTCTCTTCCTAAAATGTTCTCCCTCATCTTTTGTTCATTTTTTGCTACTCCGCTATGAAATGCAACTCATTTGCCCCTTTACTCTTCTAGTACATCAGCGCCCAGAACAGAATGCAATATTCCAGGCTTAGTTGTATGAGTGTTGTGCTGTGAATGATTATTATTTCCTTGCTCTTTGACACCTCTTTGTATGAAACCCAAAAGCTCATTGGCCTCCCCTAATGCCATATCACTCTATAGAGTCATGCCTAATTTTCTACCCATTACCACCTCCATGGTTGTTTAAGCATAACTGCTTTCCAGGTTTTTCTCTCCCACTCCATAGCTATGTTTTGGATTATTTTTCTTCATATGTTATTAGATAGCCTTGTTCCAAATTGAATCTCATTTTGCTGTTATGTCCATGTTTCTAATATTGCTTGGTCCCTTCCTATTATTTCTGTGCCATCACTGGTGTTTGCAACACCTCCCAATTTAGTATAATATGCGAATTTCATTAACATGCTGTTTACTCCCACTTTCAAATCATTAATGAGGATGTCAAAAAAAACTGGAACTAACACTAGTTCCTTCAGTGCTACTAGACGGCTCCCCCACAACTTGATACATTGCTGTGTATCATTATCCCTTGTTAATGGCCCTTCAGTCACTTTTCAGTCCATATGACAGTGTCCCTATCCAAACGACTTTTAATTAATTTTGAGAGAGGGATTTTGACAGCTAATATGAAATGATTTTTTTTTTTAGTGCCTGAGACAGGGTTCATGCAAAAATAGATTTTATCTATTTTCCTTTTTTGTACTAAAATTAAAATTCTGTCGTCAACAAGCCCATCTTTTTTTTTTTTTTCTGACAAGTTCATGCTGCTCATTCCTTATGATTCCATTATCTCCTAGCTATTCAATGGACATTTTGCTCCTGATATTTATTTCCTTGCTTCATTCAAGTTGAAATTTAAGCCTATGATCTGATAGGTTCAGGATTATTCATAATTCTACTGCTTATTTGCTTTTTTGCTAGTATTTCAGGAACTCTCAAGCTCTCTCTGAACCTGACAGCAAAATAATTATCAGTCAGGCATTCTTTTCCTCTATTGTCTCTCCTCAAAATGCACGTCTGCTACAATTAAATTGCCTGTTACAATACCTCCAAGGTTTCCCTTACTGTTCCCCTTGTCAGTAACTTTGTGTATGAGTTGTTTTGAAACTGCCCAGCTTCTTTTGATTCCTTCTTAATTGAAAAAAATCCATCTCTAATTTGCATCACAGGTTTCCCCCATCTATATGCTCTGAACCCTTATTAGAAGGGATAGTGGGGGGTTCCTTCTCCCAATCATTTTTGATTGCTTTCTCTGTAACCAGTGTTTTTAAGCAGATTTCTTAGCACTTACAATTCCCCAGGAGTATAGATTCATAGATTATAAAGCTACAAGGGACCATTATGATCATCTACTCTGACCTTCTGCACAGTACATAACAGCAGTGGTTAGGAGAACCTTCAAAGCACCTACTGTGAAAGCAAAATGATACGTAAAATGTTTAGAGTAAAAATGTGCTCATTTGTCTTTATTCTGTTAATACTCCTCTATTATACTCATGACAGTAACACCTCCTGCAAGATTCAAGGAACTATCTGGTGGAACAGGTTTAATGTGATATATGCGTCTCTTTGCATCAGCTTAGTGGGGGCCATGGTTTATTAGAACACTGCACCTTTGCCCTGAGCTGTTAAAAAAAAAAAAAAACAACAACACAAAAACCACGGTGTGCTTACAGAACCATTTATAAAGATTAGGAAAACATTTCACTCGGGGGATCAAGAGGCTAAAGAGTTCTTTCTTTTCTCCCCAGCATAGCAATCATGTAGTACGTTGTGTTTTGTTTAAATGCTGAGTATACACTGAGCTCCATCAATATGTACAAAACTTCCCAGTTCTTTTAGGATAAGCAATTATCAGCTAATGACAGTTAGAGATGGGAATGATGAAAGATCCAATTAAATTACTGATGCACTGCAAGATCTCACATCAGATCCTAAATTATATTTCCATTGGCAGTTTGGGTACTGGCTGTGGTGGTATGCCATAAAACCAGCACATTATTTCCTGATAACAGCACCATAAAAGAGATTCACTACTACTCTTACCCTCACTGTTCACCAGAGTACATCTGTGGCAACATTCCAACAAGGTTGCAAACTTTTCTGCTTCTTTGCCAGTTTATGATGTTCATTTCAGGATTTTTAAAAATCATTGTTGTATAAATATATAAAATATTACAGATATATGGTGTCTACAGCTAGCTGCTTCTGCATTTGTGTTTGTATGGACAATCCAGCAATTTACATTGACTGTGTTCTATTCCATCTGTCTTTTAGCATCTAAACACCTAGGAAATAATCAACTGAAATTTAAAAAAAAAAAAATCTTGCTATACTTACTGCATTGCATTTTCATACACTACTTGGGGAAGCAAGTAAAAAGTAGAGAATCTTGGCATCTTTTTTCATGACTTGTTACAGTCAAAAGGAAGTTTTTGAATGATAATCAGGGCTGGAGCAGAGGTTGCTGTGAAGTGTTTTTTATTACTGTTTCAGAAAAAAACTGATATCTTCAGTATCCCCAAAGCATAGGCTTTCGAAGCTTTGAGCGAATATCCAGGGACCTAGCTGCTTCCCAAAAGAGCTTGACTGCACTTCTCACTGCATTTTTTGACTCAGTTAGGGACTCATCACTTGTCTCAATACACCTTAGAATATGTCCTCCAACAATGCTGCCTAAATTTAGAAACTTAAAAATGACAAAACCACAAATATCAAGACAATTATGTTATAGACCTATAACAGATTTATATAATAAAGTAAAAAATATGTTTTCTTAATTATCTATAGATAGTCCTTGATGTGTTATGTGTTTTGTGGAGAACATACATTCAAAAAGACCACTATTTATCTAGCTGTCCATACCTTGTTTTATTATAGAATCATAGAATCATAGAATCATTTAGGTTGGAAAGGACCTACAAGATCATCGAGTCCAACCATCATCCAT
>JAVJGG010000054.1:9329234-9345530 GCA_035590195.1 Aviceda cuculoides
GGGGACAGCCTGCCTCACCATGGTCTTCCCCATGGGCTGCAGGGGAATCTCTGCTCTGGTGCCTGGAGCACCTCCTCCCCCTCCTTCTTCACTGATCTGGGGGTCTGCATAGTCACTTCTCTCACATTTTTTTTTCTCTCTCACAGCTGCCACCCAGTGGTTTTTACCCTTTCTCAAATATGCTGTCACAGAGGGGCCACCAGTGTCACTGACAGCCTCAGGTGTGCCCTGCAGTGGGCTTGTTTTGGAGCCGGCTGGAACAGCCTTTGTCCAGCACGGGGCAGGCCTTGGTCTCTTCTCACAGGGGTCACGTCTGCAGCCCTCCCTCACTACCAAAACCTTGCCATGTAAATCCAATATGACTATTTTGGGGTTTCACAAAAATTTCAAAATAATATAACTAAGCAATAAATTTGAAAATGATCATCCTATGATCATTCAAATTGCACAAGAAGCCAAAATATGTTCAGGTGTATGGACAACGTACTTACAGTTAGCCTTTTTTTTCCCTCTATCCTCTTAAGTCTCTTTTTTCTACAATTCACCTCTCAACTAACCTTCATGAATACATTTATCATTTACTCCATTTCTTTAGAAGTTTCAAATATTCTTCGGTTTTCAAAACAACTCTGTTAAATTCCAATTTTTAGTTGGAAATCAGCATTATTCTTTAGAGATATTGACATTCAAAGTATTTTACTGCAAACTGCTTCCTGAATAGTTTTGCTTGATGATGGCTTAAAAGTATATTTCTGCTTATAAAACTGATTATTTATACCTGCTTATTAATGACATATTAAGAAATCAAAAATTCACTATACCATATCCAATGACTCTCTACAAGAGTTCAGTGATAAACTTATTTTCAACATTATGCTTTGATTCCTGACAACAACCTGTTCTATAAGAACATCGACAAAATATGGATTATTTGCTGAAACTGTAGACAGAATTTTATTACCTTCTGAAATTCAAGCCAGCAAGGAAAGTAACGCGCTGACACTTTTTTTCAGTCAGTTAGGAAACATGCTTCTTAAACCAAAAGGAATTTTAAAGGCAATATAACTGCAAACTCGAGAGCTATATTTTTCATACTTTCAGCTTTTATACATAAGTCCTTTTAAGAAGAGTATTTTATATACTACAATCTGTACAGTTTGGAGCTGCTCCTCAGTTATGATCATAACAAATTTTGCATGTGACTCATCCTCTCAATTCCAAAAATAAATCTTCCTTTTTCCTGCAATTTTGCATAATTGGTCTCTGATAAGAGTAAAAGAATTATGCAAACATTTGATATGCATTAAGGCAGCTGTTTGAGACATATGTGATTTCAAAACATGACTCATATTTCACTTTTGAAAGAGTAGCGCAACTTTGTCATCACGTATTTTTAAAGGAAGGCTGAGCCTAGAAGTTCATAACCTACTGCATTTAAAAGAAATTATGTAAAATTGGGTTCTGATACACTGTGTGTGTGAAAAAGATAGAAATATTTTATTGCATGAGTTTTGGATGAAACCATATCTAAGTAGAGTTATACTGAACTATGTCAGATATAAAACTGTAAAGGTAGTGTCCTCAGTCATACATAAAGCTATTACAAAAATTTAACCGCTATGAGAAACAGATTTCCATCAAAACAGAAACAAAGACTTGCATCAAAATTATCAAGGATTCTACAGAAAATAAATTTCAGTGCCAGAGTGAAATAAAAAATATCCTTTCTTAAGGGGATATAGTATTACGATGGGGGAAAATGTTACATTTTGAAACTGCATATTACTTGTATAGTTTCGCCAATTTAATTTAAAATGTTAAAAAAACAACAATAACATCAAATGTTTTGTTTCCTTTGATCCATTACATGTATTTATTCATTGTTTGGGCCAACAAACCAAAAAATCAATCTTTTGCACAGCTCTAGTTAATATAATATGCCTGCCCTGACCTTCCAAGGAAGCTGTGTATAAACAGGAAATACAAATTCAATTTATAACCACAATGATGAGATGAAAGAAGGCAATTCTTTAAAATGAACCCAAATAATTGTCCCTTGACCTCTTCTCACACTTCATACAACAGAAAGAGATAAAAAGCAACTTGTCTGATTGCTTATTGCTGAACTGAGTGTGGATACAGAAGCAATCAGTAAAAAGCTGCTCCTCAATTTCATCATTTTTGTAGTATTTGAATTGAAATACATGTCTGAGTTTTCAGTAGTGTATACACCTGAAGAATTAAAGAGTTTGTGTCATACAAGGCACACCTTATTAAAGCTTCCCAGAGACATTAGGATTTTTCTTAAAATTGTTGTCTTTCCTACATATATATTATGACTCAGACAGACCACACTATGTATCAGACAAAAGACATGAAGAGAGGTAAACTGTACTGTAGCATTTTGGGGTTTCCAGGGATATGCATTTAGAAGTTAGGAAATACCAGAATTCCATACAACCTTAAGTGATCATGAGTACCCCTCCTGCTCATTGTTGTACACTCTTTAGCTTCCTGATTACATAATAATGTTTTAAGATTCCTCTTTCATTTTGTGCACAGGATGGATAGCTCTCACTTAACAATATTCAATGCTATGCTTTGTTTCTTTTAGATTTTTGTAGTGTCTATCTCTAGTCCTTATTTAATGGAGCCAATTCAAACTCAGAAGACAGATTTATTAATTTCTGTGGCAACTTTTCTGTTCCAATCAGAAAGGTATTACTAGAACTCTTCACAAATATTATTCAATTACTGAATTTATGTTCATAATGCTCCCTTGAAGTAGGAGAAGTATTATTATGTCTGTTTTATGGATGCAGAAATGAGTTGTAGGGACACTTGGTAGCCAGAAAAATATATCTGGATGCCCAGTTGTTAGAATCTGATTTTCCAGTACGGTTACCATGTTATGTTCAGATTGCAACTGTTGTATGGTGGAGTCTTAATATTTATACAAATGTGGCTATAGGGCTTTCAGAAAATGGGAAAAGACAGGAAATGAAAAATCATTTTACTGCATGATGTTAGCTTTCACTTTTATCACAGCAGAATCTATCGGAAGTTAGTAAAAATAATGAGCCCAGCTGCAAACTCTAGTTTAGGTTTTTCTTAACCCATAGATTCCTAGAAAGTAATATGTCATCCCATTTCTCTGCAATGGCAGCCAAATCTTTGTAATTTTCCATGTTTCTTACATTGTCTCAAAATAACCACTACTGACCACGTTCAGAGACAAAATGGAGATTAACTCATTTTAACCATTCTTGCCTAACCTTTGAGCTGACAGAAGTGGTTGGTTGTCTTCTCCTGTGATCTTCACTAGCGATCTGTGTAGAAAGAAAGAGGATATTTTTCCACTGGTTTTCATAATAGTTCTGACTGAAAAACAAAGGTGGGATTCAGAAGCAGTTTTCTTCTGGTCTTATAAGGAAAGTAGGCTCTAATAAAAATAGAATTTTTGCTCTATTCTTCCCAAGTACAATATCACTAACTCTGTCTCTTTCTAATTGCCTTTGCTGACTTCTACTTCTCTTTTTTATGCCAACTCTTCCTACTTATGCATTCCCAGGCCCCTGGCCAAGATGTTCGTCCCACATACAGTACCAGTAGACCCACAGCTCCTTTCTCCAGAATTGCCTGTCCCTGTTTCAACATTTTCCCGACCCCATGTTCACAGGTTCTTCCTTTCAGTTTCTGTAGCCTCAGTACATCTCTTCTCTTGCTCCTAATTGCTTCGTTCCTTCTGTCTTGTCTGTTCCTCCAGTTCTTTCTCACCCATGCCCATTTCCAGTTACCCCAGTGTCTGTGGCCCTCATGCTCCTGGGATTCTCACATCACTATTGCTACACAGGTTCCTCCCCCAGTCAGGAAATACCCAGCAGTGTTCGGCACCGAGCTTGGTGCACTTCCAAGCACCAGGCTGAGGCAAGCTTAGCATGAAAAAAATCCTCAGAGAACTGTGAAAGATCCCTCTATCAAATTTCTGCAAATTATGCTTTTCTGTTTAATCTCATAGCTCATAGACAAGTTCAGACAGATTTCACTGTGACAGAAAAGGCACATACTGTAATAGTTTGCCAATTTTCAAGTTCAAAGCATGAGTTTACTTAAAGATCATCAAAGAAAAGGTCACTAACATTTTTTTAGTCTGGGCCAGCCAACAGATTTTTTTGCTGGTACCATTCTTGGAAAGAGCTGAGCCACTTTTGGCTGGCAAAATCCAAATTCACTTTGCAACAGGCACTCAGCATGAGAAATTTCAGTCTGACTGGTTAGCTTGGCAAAGTCTTAAGTGCCTGAACACAACATCTTGTAGTAGGAGGCATTGGCTCCTTAATGACATACAGTCTTACAGAGTGTGAGGGAAATAGACTCTCCTTCATCTCTTTGATTTCATTCACTTCTCCTCTAACTCTTCTGTTATTCTTAACTGCTGTTTCAAATTACACATTTTCTCTTTCCTTGAAGAAATTGCCAGAGTCTAAAGAAGAGAAAATGCTTAATATATACTGGAACATATGTTCAATTCTGAATGGTTTTTGTTTTTTCCATTTTCAACCCAGTTTTCTAATACAGAGTAGTGGGCAGCCCATACAAAAAAGCTTAGATTTCACTTACTGAAGCTTATTGAATTATTTGAAAAATGTGTATAAATTCTGCTAGGATTTTCCTTTTATTTATATTGAGAAAGCATAATATAATTTCCCCCTTTCTTGTCTCTTCCCTCTTGTTAAAAATCCTTGCCACAACTGTTCAGATTGATAAATGCATATAACAGCAGTAGGTAAAAAACTGCTGCTATCTACTTTTCTATTATATGTCCTAGATTTGTACCTCTAGTAAAAGAAACTACTTTCTTGTATGTGAATACGCAATTACTGAATTCTTAAATAATTCTTACTATTTACACTCCCGAATTTCTAAATTTACATTTGCATTTGGCATTCAGGGCCCATTTATAATAAATTGTACTGTATTGGGTTTGTGTGGTGGTGTTTTGGTAGCAGGGGAGGGGGCTACTGGGATGGCTCCTGTGAGAAGCTGCTAGAAGCTTCCCCAGCTCCATGTCGGACCCGCCTCTGGCCAAGGCCAAGCCCATCAGCAACAGCGGTAGTGACTCTGGGAGAATGTATTTAAGAAGGGGGGGGGACGACGGACTTCAGCTGGAGAGAGGAGTGAGAATATGCGAGAGAAACACCTCTGTAGACACCAAGGTCAGTGAAGAAGCAGGGGGAGGAGGTGTGCTGGAGGAGGGGATGCCCCTGCAGCCCATGGTGAGATGGCAGGCTGTCCCCCCCGAGCCCATGGAGGGGAGCAGATGCCCACCTGCAGCCCATGGGGGACCCCACGCCAGAGCAAGGCGATGCCCCCAAAGATGGCCATGACTCCATGGGAAAGCCCACACTGGAGCAGTCTGTGACTGAAGGACTACACCTTGTGGAAGGGACCTACGCTGGAGTGGTTCATGAAGAGCTGCAGCTGATGGGAAGGACTCATGTTGGAGAAGTTCCTGGAGGACTATCTCCTGTGGGAGGGACCCCACGCTGGAGCAGGGGAAGAGTGTGAGGAGTCCTGCCCCTGAAGAGGAAGGAGCAGCAGAGACAACGTGTGATGAACTGATGCAACTCCCATCCCCTGTCCCCCTGCACCACTGGGAGTGGAGGTAGAGAAATCGGGAGTGGAGTTCAGCCCGGGAAGAAGGGAGGGGTGGGGGAGAAGGGTGTTTTAAGATTTGGTTTAATTTGCCATTATCCTCCTCTGAATTGATTGGTAATAAATTAAACTGATTTTGTTTTTTCCCCAAGTCAAGCCTCTTTTGCTCGTGACCATAACTGATGAGTAATCCCTCCCTGTCCTTGTCTCAACCCACAAGCCTTTTGTTATATTTTCTCCTCCCCTTCCCACCTGTGGGGGAGGAGTGAGAGAGCAGCCTTGTGGTGCTTAGTTGCCGGCTGGGCCTAAACCACAACAGGTACAGTTATGTGCTATATTTCAAAAAGATTCAGAAGAGGAAACATTACACACATGGTTGGATATAGATAGCAAAATGATGCTTTCCCCATATAAAAAGTCCTGAACTCTCCTGCAGCTGAGGATTCTGAACATTGTCCACTCCCTCCCCAACTCGAACGTCCGCACCTCCAAAACACTTAAGATACCTGTTGCAATATGCTGCCTGATCTATTCCAAAGCATATGGGTGGAAACTTTTCATTGAGCTTAAAACTGAATATGAAAAAGCTTAGAACAGAGTCACCTCCTAATAAGAGGCCTGACAAATGTGTAGAAAGACAGCAGTGTCAGACTAGAAAATATATTTGCTTTTTGATGAAGTCCAAAATAGACTTCTGCTGAGCTTACCTACAGTATAATATACTGAAGAATGCATTTCTGTCATAACACTTCCTCATCACAAAACTATTACAAAAAGCACAAGCTGCTCATGGCAGCTTAGCAAATTTCTTTTAGAAGATTCACCTTTCAAATATGTCATGGAAATAGGAATGAAAAGAATTCCTGCAAATTAATAAGAATCAAGCATTCTCCCTGGTAATGGTTGTAGGAAACCCTTAAAACAGTCCTTGGGGGCAAAATAATTGCCTTCACTTCAAGCTGAAGAAGTAATGGCCAGAGAAAGTTTAAATCCCTTCAGACTATACTTGAACATGCTGAAACAAAACAGTGAGAGACTTGGCAAGAAGTTTGTTAAAACCTCTAGAAAGGAAGAGGGATTCATTAATTAAAATACCTGAAAAAACAAAGTAATAAAACTGGAAATATTATGAGTGTCTGTCTAGAAAAACAGAAGTGTGGTTTCTGTTCAGAAAATATCAGTTTACAAAAAACAGCATCCTATATTTCAAGATCAAAATACATAAAAATTAAATAGAAATAAGCATCATCTTTTCATATAATATAACAATACTTTTAAAATAAGCGGAAAGAAACCAGACGTTAATGACAGAACTACACTGATGATTTTTTTGGTAAGAGTAACCTTATTAAGAAGTATTTGGATGTGTTCACAGTACTCTTGGAAGCAAAGGAACCCACAGGTGCTATTAAATCCCTTAGAAGACTCAAGATGCTTCAGTTTGATTAGCCTGGAGTGTCAGTTTTGATGAAGCCTCTTTGGAAATACACATTTTGGAAATGTATGCCCTAAAACCAGGGATTGTACACACATTCTGTGTACAAGAAAAGACTGCTGACAACACAAACTAATTTCAGTACTTTACAAGATCTTCTGAAGCCTGACTTAAACAAGGTATATTTTGAAATGGTCTCTGTGCTATACTGTGACAGTCATAGAGGCATTGCACAACCTTAAGATAAATGTTCTTATCAAATGCGTTACCATAACCTTGTTTATCCATTGTAACCTTATCTCAAAGTTACAATTATAAGAAGTAATTTTACTGGGAAAATGAATAAATTATTTCTTCCATGTTCCATTTTTTCTCTCCTTCCTTCATGTACTCTTAGCATAGTCTTTAAAAAGAACTGTCCATTAATAACCATTCATAAGTGTTCATAAAGCAACATATGGTTTAAGTGTAGTTAGATTACCGCAACTGTCAAAACTATCACAGAGCTATCAGTTAGAAACTTATCTTTGAGTCACAACACACAATGAAGTTTGGCAGAGCATTATATAGTAAAGATAAATTTTGAAAGTTTTTCTAGGAAACAAAGTAAAAACACAATTGACCTAATTGGAATGAAAAATGGTAAATAAGGTGATTGTACTGGTATAAATCAATTAATATCATCAGTGTTTAAACATACAGTAGCAGTGATTATGCACTGGAGTTATTTCAGACTTCTGTGGCATACATGTTTATATCTGTAATGAAAGCTTGCAGGTATTTATTACCGTATGAACCTTATTATCAAATTCAAATGGGACCCAGATGTCTTCCATTTTCCTGAACACTTTTCAATTAACTTTTTAGAAAAAAAGTAACACTGTCTCAATTTTCCTCTAGCAGTTTTGTAAACAATTCAGTGAGAAAAATGAGTTTAACTGTTTTATAGAGGATAAGCAGCCTGCTTCAGGAGTAGCAGTAATTAAAAGAAGCAATAGACAAAGAGAGGCAAACACAAGAATCTGCTGGGGTGATAGAGACAACAAATTCTCTGTAAGTCCCTGGCTGAGTTAGACACAGATAGCAATGAATGTGAAAGTGAAAACAGTCTTGACGAGGTAGATAAAGAGAGGCAAGCGCCTGTTTCACATGAAAGGGTCTTCATCAGGAGGATGTCAGCTGGAACAGGAACAGAATCCATCAACTCTGAACCTGAAGATTGAGATTGGGAAAGGCAGTTTCTGTTTGTTCAATTATACTCCCCATTGGACTTCTTCAGGATTTCTTTTGTATTGCTGAAAATGTTGAAGGCTATATTAACCTTCATGGTGTAAGGCTTTGTCTAGGAAGTAAGATGGTCAAAGAAGCTACTTGATAATCTGTTGGTAGAAATAAAGGTTAGGAGAAATCATTCAGAGAGATCTATGGTCACATTTTGTTGCTGACACTGTCTGAATAACAATTACTGCCCACAGAGGGAGGAAAGGCAAAACAGCCTGTTTTGATTTAGAATGCAGAGGTTCATTCAACATATATTACTAATACTTATATAGCTACAAAAAAACCTCTGAAGTCCCACATTGAAAGCCCAGCTTTTTTCTTCTAAAATCTTCATGTACGTAACAAGGCAGTGTCATTTGTGCTTTGGGGTCCCCATTCCTCAGAAATGTTTATATGTCTTGCCATATCTAGCAGTTTGCTTTTCAGAAGTATGTCTTAGAATCATGTTTTCTTCTCAGGCCCACAGATGAACTGCTGAAGTTATAACATAATATACCATCTGTAGATGTCTGTTCAGCAGAGACCTAGGCTGGGCAAAAAATTACCTGTAGGCTTTGAACAACCCCAAAACATCTTTCTAGTTTAAGTATAGGAAAACAGACTCCTCATCTAGCCATTTGTATTGGCCATCATTCTGCATTCTGAAACTTCATTCTAGGATAGCAACTAGTGCAAATAATAGTTAGAAAATCTATTATTAAATCAGTTAAGCATATATAAGTTGAATCTTTGTCTACTACAAACTAGAGGAAGGTAGAGTCAGTGTGAATCTTTCTGGTCTAGGGAAAAAAAACACCAAACCTGAGATGTTAGAAGGGGCACAAATAAAGATCTCATATGACAAAATTTTGCAGTGAAAATGTCAATCCTCACACAATATCCCCTAAATGAGTATATACTGTATTTTCTAATCTTTGCAGCAAAAATATTTATATCAGTTTTTAATATGACTGAACTTTGTTTTTCTATCATTGTGCTAAACCAAAGATTACAAGAAGGTTATTAGAAATGTAGGCACCTTTTTCTTTATTTTCAGAAGAGTTAAGTAATCCATTATTGTACAACACATCTAGAAATAGTCCTCAACTCAGAGATTCCTACACAAATATGCCTAATATATTACCTTCAAGAGCAAACTACTTTCTCACGCAAGCACACATAACACCTGAAATATCTGAAGCTGTGTAAAAACTAGCCTTGCTGATTGCTGTATATTAGTGCCTAACGAAATCAGGAAGAAACATTTCAAAATAGAGACACTAACATTGAAGAAACAGCAAAAGCCTGAAAAAAAGTGTGTTTACAAAATTCACTGAAAGCTTTTCTTACTTCTAGTAGAAATAAAATAATAAATTCTTCATTTTGACTACTTATTCTGCTTCTCTTGTTACCAAATTCTGCCATATTGCTATTTAAAAATAGTGATTTTTTTAATTTCCTTTATTCACCAAGTTTAATTTTTGAGATTTGTGAGCTCTAAGAAGCTGTCATGATCCTTCTTATATTTGGCAGAAGAAAAATTTCTTAATGAGTTTTACTTTATCTGTCTGTGAGATAAAGTTGTCATCATGTTCTCATTAGGTATCTTTGTACATCGTAGAGAAAATTCAGAGGATATGAAATTGGTGTTAATGTTTTTTTCAGGGGCAGCTTGGTTAGTAACGTTCATAAAGAATCTATTTCGTAATCACGGACAACCAGCAATTGTAGTTTATTTAGAGCTGGTGCCCTCAAATCTTGGGTGTCTAATATTGAAGGGAAAACAATGTTTTCCAGTTACTTTTTTTTTTTTTCTTTTTTTCTATATAACTCCACAGTTTTAACCTTTTTACATGTCAACAATACAGCACATAATCTCCAGTTCCTTTGGAATATCACAGACAAACATATTACCCACCTGTGTGCATCACATACAGGAAAAGGGCTGTGTGGATATGCAATGAAGGAAATATATGGAATTTTGAATAGGACTTGTACTGCAGATTTTGATGGTACAAGGTCCGAGAGATGCAGCAGGCTAAATTAAATAAACTGTGGTTCTGACTAATCCCTGCTGAATCAAGGGACTACCATGCACCCCCAGTAAGCAACTTCCTTCATTGTCATGAAGTTGGAGAAAAGAGATACTGGTTAGCCATCAAGTGTATTCTGGACAAGAAACGGATTTATCAGGGAAATGAATACTCCTTCCTCCTATCAGACCCTGACTTTGGAGAACTGCTTACTGCACTCTCAATCTGATACCAAGAAGTTATGTACTCCTGGCTGCCATGCAGCTTTCCAGCTCTTCGGAAGTTGGAAACAAGTTGCAATAATGCATAGTGGCAAAGAACAAGGTATGTCCCATTTCTCCTCTTCTCCGTTCCACCCCATGATGTGATGGCAACATCACATGACTGTAAGAGGTGTGCTCCACTTTAGGGGGAAAATGTTTCTTCTTCCAGCTGAAGAGGGGTTAGTGCAAAGAAAAGATGGTGCACCTTTACATTTTTCATACTATTAAATATCTGTCAAAAATATACATGTATTAGAAATCCAGTTCACGTCTTAATATATTTGACATGTTTCATTTCTGTATTTCATTCAGCATGGACAAGCATGCTGTCTGTATAGAATGCCTTTTGCTATTATATGCATGCCACAATTCTGCAGTTGAATATTTAAGTGAACCAATAGAAGAGTTTTAGTAAAAATAAGTATTTTCTCTTCTCCTGACTATACACTGTGTTCTCTTCCTCTCTGAATGCCCCTTTCATTTTTTTTTATACTTTCTAATAGCATACGTAAATACTGGATTATTAACCTCATATGGAAACATGATTACCAATCAGCTCTCAGACTGTACTTCTTGGCAGTCAATTCAGAAGCTGAGCAGCCCTCTGTGCATCCTGAAAAAAAAAAACCAACCAAAAAACCCCCCACAAAAAAACCCAAACCAAACCAAAACAACAACAACAACAAAACAAACAAAGAAAAAAAAACCCTAAAATATCTCTATATACATTTTCTTTGCTCCTAAACCAGGCTAACCTTCTCATTTTTCTAAGTCCAGCTTTTTGGGGGACTTTGCGATGTAAATGGTTTGATCAAATCTTAAGGAATATCCATGTCTCATAGAATTGCTGAAATGCTGCCTGTCATAAAAGCAATCACAAGGGGAGAAGAAAAAAATGAGGAAGTTCTAGAGACATGCTAATGATATCCATCTGCTATGATAATGCAGTTTTGTGTGTAAAGATACATATTTATCTGCTTCTTGTAGATTGAACTGTGCTGTCTTGCCTAGATCCATAGCCTGTGGTCTTCATTTGTATACTGCTTTTGTCACATGAATCAATCATTGTTATACATGCTTTCTTTGAATGAAAAAAAAAAATCACGCATTATTACAGGTATGAATAGACAAACAGGAAAATATTGTTATTGATTTAAGAAGAGTACAGGTGCTGCAATGAACAATTAGGAAAGAAAATATATATATAAGCAGGAAAAAGAGGATGTATCTTTTCCCAAGAAAAGAAAGCATTCATGATGGCTTTCCCAAACATATTCCCTCTTAATAGGATGAAGTTATATCCTGAGGTGCATTCACACAGCCATCAGAGACTTGGAAAATTATGCTCCACGCAGCTGAAAGGGAATTTTTTTTTCCGAATGAGGACTTTAAAAATAATGGTATTTCTGAGGAAGAGGGACAGCTCAAAATAAGCATATTCATAAAGGAAGGATGCAAGGATCTCATTAGTTATCTTCCTTAGTACTATTGTCACTTAATACGAAAAGCAGCATACAGAGCATAATCCTGCCATTTTTTTATTACAGACAAATTCCCTGATGAAAACAATCACAGTTTCCTTAATTAGTAGTTTCCATTTAGGGAGAGAGGTTAAATATTACTGGAAGATCAAATTTCAGCGTGTATTTCAATCATGTAGACTACCTACCTACGACCATTTCTAGATAAAAAAGGTATATTGGATAAGACAGTTTCGCACTAGTCATATCCCAGTTTCTTTGTCTTTTTCTTAGGCACTGAAATGTAAATAAAAACTTATAATTTAAATTAGAACTGTTCCCTCCTTCTCTCCCTTATTTCTTCCTTTCAATTCTTAATTTTCACTGGAATGCTCTAAGAGCAGCACTTAAACTAATTGCAATTTTTGCTTTTGCTTCACCCACCCTTTTCACTTCACCACTTTGTATCTTCACATAAAAGGAAGAGTGACCTGCTTCCTTTGAAGGTGATGCTAATGCAGTTCAATAAATGGCAGAGAGAACAGGGCAACCTGAAATGGTGCAAGCCATATCAGAAAGGCATTTCATTTTTTTCTATTATGAAAATGAGATTTTCCTTTAAGTGTGTTTATTGAGCTGCAGTAACATAATGTAAAGTAACATAGACTTAAGCAAGATGACCTCATTCATCATTCTGGGGTCAGCTAAAGATGTTGGAAGCATTTTGAGCACTGGTTAAAGAAACACAATTTTTCATGGAAGAAATTTCCTAATCCCTTTGGGATTGACCCTTTACGGCACACCGCTGAAGGAAGAGCAGAGTCTTTACATTAGCTCTCAGCATTAAACATTTGCATAGCACCTGTGCAGAGAGACAGTCGTAGCTTGAAGAAATGTTAATATGGAGTGAGGCTCTACACCTGCTCTGCTCTCATAACTGGAACAGAGGAGGAAAAGTGGGCATCGCAGCAGGCAAGAGAGGTGTTTCACCAGGCTTTGGATCATGCCCATAAATTTTGACCGGAACACAGCTGCTTGTCTGCAGTTCACTACGCACAAACAACTTGAATGACCAGTATTTTTAGGTTTTTAGTTACTTCTCCTGCTAGCCAAAAATATTCAAATGTGCTTAAAAACTGTGTTTAGAAGGAATTGACGGGGGGGTAGACAAGACAGCCAGCCGCCAACACAGAAATGTGCCTACGGGTTCAGAGCAATCAGTACTTCTCACAACTGCTCCATGCCTCTGACCATATGTTGTTCATCTGTTCATCTCCCCAACCATTCATTTGGACTAGGATGCTGAACTGTGCCAAATAAGCTTCCCAGGGAGTTTTCCCTCAAAGATACAGGGTGAAGGGTTGTATTATCTGAGTCGAGCCAATCGACCTCTCCCCTCCAGGCATTTTTGAGTAAAAACAAGACGGAAAACTTCAGCAAACATCCTGCCTCAGTCACCATCTCAACTGGCCCAATCCCTCACCCAGGCAGCTGTCTCCTATAGTCCATTTAATTTTCTTCTCAAGGCTATTGTTTAACTGCCCAGACCCCTGAGTGCCCATTTCTGTTAGCAAACTTCAAGTTAGGCAAAGTTTTCCTGGTCTCCTATACTCCTGGAAAACCTGTTGATCGAGGGCAGTCAGTTCATGACTCCCCTCCATTTTTATCAGACTAGAAACAGTTTTGTAGTTGCTACTCAGACAAAAATATAATTTCTAACAATAGTTCGCCATCAATTCTTGTTGGGAAGTTTCCAGATGTTGCTTTAATTCATTTTGTGGAGTCTCCTGGCTCAGTTTTAAGTCTTGTTTTAATTCCTTTTGGTCTTATATCAATTCCTTTTGGCTATTTTTATATCTATGAGCATGTCCATTATTTATTGCATATTGATTCAACAGCAATATGAACACACAATCTGCTTTGTTGGAAAAATGGATCTCACTGCTAACACCAGTTTCATCATTTCCTGTCCCAAGAAACTGAGTATTTTTGATCTAATGGATTGTCTGTCTTAGCTGGGAAAATTGATTCTGTTAGTGAAGTATGCCTTTAATGAAGTCTTAATAAAACAAAGAATGAAAAGGGGTTTGTTGCCTTAAACACTGCAGGCACAAAAACCAGGAGGCCTTTCCTCGATAAAAAGATAACTTTTTTTTTTCCCTTAGTCCAGTATCCCAAAGCAACTCCTTTTTTGTCTCCCTCCTTCCTCCTAAGAGCCAGCTTAGCACTGACAGGGACAGTTCTGGGAAAGTGGGATGCTGGCCTCAGGGCAGCCTGCTGATTCCCCAGCCACTGGCTCTCCATGGTCTTTCCTCAGGCACTGGCTGCTGATCCAGTGTCCAGAAAAAGGGATTTTAACTGTCTCCTCCTGTGCTGAGACAAAGCCAGGTTTTTTGTTTCATGGCTTTCAATTTTCAGTAGGACCTACAGTAATACATCAGCTTTACTTTGGGCCTTTGCACACCACTACCTAACCTCAATTTACATCGTTTTATTGGCTGATGAGTAAAAATATGTCTGGAGAGATAGTCCATTGTTTCT
Organism: Aviceda cuculoides; assembly: GCA_035590195.1. Taxonomy (NCBI): domain Eukaryota; kingdom Metazoa; phylum Chordata; class Aves; order Accipitriformes; family Accipitridae; genus Aviceda; species Aviceda cuculoides. The sequence goes on from JAVJGG010000054.1 coordinate 9,343,882, forward strand.
TCCTCACAGCTTGCCTCCATACATTTCTTACTCTGAACAGTTTATTGTTATTATCACTGTCAACATATTTATTATTTGAATGGAAATTTACTAGTAGCAAAGTACCAAAACCCAGTTTATCTTTTACCACAATCAGCTGAATATCTTAGTAGAGAAAATGAGTTCTTCATCATCTTGGAGATAAATGATACAGAAATCCTGAGTTTCTTTAAAAAGTATATGCAACTTAAATACTATTAAAAGTATACTTTGTTCAGAAAAATCTGTTTGCAGTAATATGAATAAGGAGACAGTAATAAATCTGACAACCTTATATATCCAGAAGAAAATTTCTTCATAACAACAGAATTAAAAATAAAAAGCAACTCCTCTCCCCAACCCACTCCCCAAAATAAAAATGGAAAAAATAATTAGCATCATCATAATCACAAAACATGTTGTACTCCCGGTTTTCACTCAGCTGCAGTTTTGCGAGGAATAGTAAAAAATCGGTGAAGCCTAACAACATCCCCCTTCAAACAGCAAGGGTTTTTTTTTCTCTTTCAGGCATGAATAGCACCTAAAACACCTGGAACAGAATAACCTCTGATTCTGTTTGCAAAATTCCACCATCCTGACTTCATTACATTTCACTGACTTCCAGCTCATAAAAGAAATGCAATAAAAGTGTGAGTAAGTTCATGATGATTTTCTATTATCTCACACTACAGTGGCATAGGAACTCCCACAATCAAGGACATAGTTCTCTATGATAAATACATTTAAGGTACATAAGGAAACTGTCTCTTTCTGAAATTTCAAATAGAAGAATTTTACATGGGTTTTGTTGAACTTTTTTTTTCAAAGGAAATTATTTTTGGTCCAAGAAGAGGTACAGTTAATCCCATGTTATTTGACTTTATGGTCTTAATACCAAAGAAAGTTTCTTTTTATTCCTTTCAGGATTATGCAAATGGTATTAGAAGTACTTTCTCTCCAGACTGTCACTTCTGCACTCCTTTCAATACCAAAGTCTTCACATCTCTGCTTCTCTCTTTGACTGTTTCTTCCACATACTTTGTATCACAAGTCTGGTACCACATATCAGTGGGCAGGCTTGATGTGGGAAGCCAAACATGAAAAACTGGAAACCATTTTCAATCATTCTAGCTTTAGCCTGTGCCTTTCAGTGCCTGCCTTCTTCCCATGCCCCTGTGCAGCCCTATGTCCTGCCACCTCCCAGCTTTACTGTCCACTGCTCTTGTGTGACTGTTGCCAACTTGGACTGTTACAGGAAATAGATCTCAGCAGATTTGTTGTCAAAACTATGTAAACCTGTTACAATCAAACCCTTTTCTTTCTTATACCTAAACATAGCAAGTCATTTCTTTTTCAGCCTATTCTAATTGCAAATGTTTTCACTTAAGAATTGCAAGATATATTCTGCTCCAGATCTGAATGGCATCAAATGAAATTCTTCTGAATTTAAATGATTTTATAACATTGTACGATTTCAAATTTTAGTAGCTTAACGTCGCTCTTATATTCTTAAATGTTCAATGGTTGGATCACTTGTCAAACATACTTTTTACATTGTCGTGGTTTAACCCCAGCCAGCAACTAAGCACCACGCAGCTGCTCACTCACTCCCCACCCCCAGTGGGATGGGG
>JAVJGG010000054.1:9345630-9375280 GCA_035590195.1 Aviceda cuculoides
ATCAGGGTGTTATCAACATTCTTTGCACACTGAACTCAAAACACAGCACTGTACCAGCTACTAGGAAGACAATTAACCCTATCCCAGCTGAAACCAGGGCATACATCTGCACACTTGAATGGGAATTTATGTATGTAATCATATGACTTTTGTGCCACAGAATGGAATATTAGCAGTAATATTTATTATTTGTATTATATTAGTGTCTCAGGTAAAATCGGGATGAAGGCCACACTGCCTTAGTCAATATAAAGATAGTTCCAGTTTGAGCAGAACCTAAGCATCACTCCAGAAACAGAATCATGTGTGTGCTTAGCTAGACACATTAATACTTCATAAGGCCAACTATCAAACTGTATTTGATATCTTCTTTCAGTTTTGCCTTTTTAGAGTATAAAGCCACTTTCTGCCTGCTGGCCAAGAAAAGCAGGTTTTTCTGAATGTGTTTTTAATAGAGCCTCAATGGGAAGGCAGAGAATATGGCCTGAATAAGACCAGCAGCCACTGTAGCAGAAATCAGCGAGGGACCATGGACATTGAGTGTGCTCAGTGCTGGCCTACAGTTGTCTTTCACTGTCCCCTGTCTCGCCTGAATCACATGAACCCAAAAAGAGCACAGGTGCCTTCCAGACACTGTGGGAGATGAGTTCCCCAGCGCACCCTGCAACCACTGGAAAGCACATCCGCACTTTTCTCCCTGTCCCACAGGCACATCCAAAAACTCAACTGCTCCCAGATAGACTCCAGCCCTCTTTCAGCTGTCACTGATCCAAGAGCCTCTGGATCTCCCCTACCACCACCTATTCCACAAGCAGAGATCCCCCTTTGTCTGGACAGAAGATTCAGGAAATACCCAAGATTTTCAGAAAATACTTAGATGTTCAGTGTTCTCATTAACCTAAACATCCTCACACCAAGCAAACTCAAAGGTTCTCCAGGATCCCCAAATTATTTACCTCCCCTGCAAAAAACTACCCTCACATAGGAAGCTCATATGCAGGTTTTAATATTCTTGGTGCTACCCTTGACTCTGCTTGAGGCAGACCATAAATGGAAGTTATATAAAATGATTTGCAGCTGTGCAAATTACTTCACTGCGTAATTTGCATAAAGAATCATCCATGACATTCATTCAATATCACAGTAATAGCCATGTGAAGGTGAAAATCCATATGCTTGCAGGATCTAGGCCTAAAAATACAGGTCTTGGCAAGATATGGAGTCTCCAGGGGACTTGCAATCTAACTAAAACTGACAAAAGAGTTCTGATCCTAAAACTGACTTTTCATTCATTGGTAAGTTTTACTGAAAGTTACAGTTGAGAAAATGACGTTTTCTTTTTTCTTTTTCTTTTTTTTTTTCATGTTGCTTACATCTCTTTGGGCGTGTTTTAAAAGCAGCTAATTGTGATATGACTGGGGTTTTCCCTTTCTGTCTGGAAGATCTTTTCACACATCCCATTTCTGTCCTCATCATGAAGACTTTATACCACATATATCAGAATATATCTGCCTAGCTACCATCAAACAGCAAGAAATCTCAATTTTTGCTCTTTTTTCTCAGACATGCTTCCCCAAATTGCCCCTTTTCTGACTGATATATGCTTCTCTCTTATCACTCTTTCTAAGATTTAAATAGAGTTTTTTTGTTCATTCTTCAGAGCTATGTTGTATCACCAGTCATGAAGTGTCTTGGTGAGATGGAAAACAAAAACCAAGAGCCCAGTGCATAAAGTTAATAGTTATTTCTTAAATCTCTGGGTTTGTTTTATTGCTTGAAAGGCATAAACAGAGCCTTTACTCTTTTTTTTTTTTTCTTCTAAATATTTATGCTGAATGTTACCCAGCTTTATCATATGTTCTCATCTGCAGGTGATTTTAAATACCTCTAATTTTAAGTATGTCTAAGGATTCAGTTTAATTTTTTTTTTTAAATAATACTTCTTTGATTCATGGATACTGAAAGGAGACTGATGTCAGATGCTGTTTGAGTAAAGAATAGGAAAAAAATTCTTATATGACAGCTATTGTTATGCAATGCATTCACAAGAAAATTATGTTTGTCCACCAGCCCATATACCCTCATAGTGCCAGCCTCCATGCTCAACCTTCCAAAATTGTCATCCACCCTCTCTGGCATATGATGTACAGTGAGCGAAAGTTCAATATACTTCAGATTTGAAAGGGAGTATAAAGAAGTTAGGAGACAAATAGAAGTATCAGAATGTAGAATAAATATTGCTACATGTCACCAACCAAACAAGCAAATGTACAGCAAGAAATTTATGACAACAACCCTGGAAGAAAGAGTATTTGTTGCCCTAACTGCAAATAAATCATTCAACAACATGAAGAAGTCAGAAAAATAAGAATCAGGAAGCTGGAGACAGCAGAACTCAACTTGTATCTACCGGGCATCCTGAAAATCAGGGCTCCAAAAAGCTAGTGACAGCAAGAGACAATCACTACTGTGGCTCTTGACTTTACTAACAATATCGTCACCACAAATTGTTCCTTATGCATTCTTCCATACCAACAAATGAAAAGTAAGGGAGGGTTTGTTGAAAACTCATGTGGGAATAGTGCAGGTATAGCTAATTAATATGATGACAGCACCAATATTTTACATTAGTTCTTGTTTCAGGGGAACTGAGGTGGGGCGGCCACAAGAACAGAAATGCACTACTCAGGGACATATTATCTCGAACCCACTCATTAAGCAGGATGGGCTCATTGGGTGATTGCAATTGCTATGCTGTTATTTCTAGTCTGCGACACACAACCCACACTACTGCAGGGAACAAGGTCCCTGCCACTCCACACCAGCTCAGACAGGCACTGTAAGCCAGGGGACTGGGACTCTTGCTCCAGCCAGTCCCACCACGCCAGACATCAGGTCCCATCTGGTGGCCTGGCCCCAATGGGTCCCGGTTCCATTTTGGGCCCAACTTTTTGCATGTTGTTGGAGGACCACTTATGTGTTCTCCACCTTCTCTGGTCTAATAAGGAGAGCTATTCTCTTATTTATTACTTTTGTTATATAAAGTTGGACATTAACAGCAGTGGTACCACAAAATTAATCTATTTCTTCTCTGGGTTTTAGACCATTATTAACCCAGTCAAAGAGACTACATAGAGCTGGGCATATGTAGTCAATATGTCATGTGTTTGGGATGTGTTTTCAGGTAGGCTTCACCCCATGACAATTCTGTGTTATACAATGAGTTTCATTCAAAGTGTTTTTTCACAGTAATGCCAATATATCTGTGGGGACCATAGGATTTCAGCTAAATTTTTAGATGCCAATTTTTTATGTTGATTGGTTTGGTTTGGTTTCATTTCGTTTGGTTTGGTTTCGTTTGGTTTGGTTTTTCATGGTGTGTTTTACTTTCTTCAGTGATATGATACAAAGGCTTACTTATGGATTTCATTTCTGATGTAAAATTATAGCAGTGCTGACCCTTTCATTTCTTTGGTGTACACTCCTTTATATTAAAGTGACTCTCTGATTCCTAGTAAGTCTAGGCAAGCTGTTTAAAAGCTTTAGCAAAGTGGCATCTCCATGATTCTAAGTAATTCAACCAAACATTACAGGGTAATTTGCTGATAAAAATGCACAGAATGAATATATTTATATTTTACACAATAAATAAAACACTTGTATGTCACAAAAACTTTCTGTGAATTCGTCATAGAAGTGACAAATAGATTGCCCTCTTCATAAGGTTATTAATTATTTCAGTGGAACTACTCTCATGAGAAAGGAGAGGTAGTTCATGACTTGCACAGCATGACACCATGGTGATAGGTATGTAACCATGTCACAGCTCTGGGTCAGATCTTTAGTACAAATTGGGAGAGTTTCACTGAAGTCATTGGTAGTGTGCCAATTTATATTTGCCATTCATTTGGCCTTCTGCTCATATTGCGAGATTATCCTTAAATAATTTGACTTCCACTTTTTATGCAATCTTATATAAGGTCAAGCTCAGAGTAAACTCTGCCAAATTATCTCCGAAGGTGCAGAACTATCGGAGTCAGCAGCTGATAAACAGATACTTTTTTAAAGACTTTTATCTGGGCTATTAGTAAGTACAGGTAGATAAATTCAGCTGATTTGATTTCAAATCCATACAAGCATTATAGGTTCAAAAGGTTAACTGACGCACAGAAGTTATCAGATTCATATTGACTGAAGAAATCCTGAGAAGAAAGCATAAAAAAAGTAGAGGAAGGAAAAACAGAGGATATATAAAACATAAAATTAAATGAAAATTACCTAGAAGCAGAGAGGAAGAGATCAAAACCAAAATTGTTTTCTGTATTTGTAATTTATTTTTATTTTTTAAAATGAGCTTCTCTTCAGAATCATGTGAGATTATCATCTATGTTAATACTTCTTCATGCTACTGTGTTGTTAAAGACATTCTGAACAGAGTTTTGAATGTTTTGTTAGTGAAAGTGTTTTTCTGCGATATGCTGGTAGATGTTAGGGTGATGGCAGCCCAGCTTATTTCTTCTTAGGCCAAAAGTATTGTGGGGGAGGAAAGGAAGTTGTGGTTTATAATTCTGCTCATTCATTTTCAATGCTCTTGTTAAAAGTCTGTATAGGGATATGAAAACTCAAACTAATTTTGTATTACTGCCAAATAGTCACATATGTTTTCCCTAATTCCAGGGAAATAGGTGTTCACATTCCCTCTACTAACAATTATGATTTTAAATACTGAAGAAAATTTAAAAACAAATGTTCTTTATGTTATGACTAGTGTTTGCATTTCATTCAGCTCAGACAACTGCCTTTTCACACTCCCTTCATGCTTAGCTTCAAATTGTATTCTCAGATGCTAATCCAATATTCCATTTTCAGCCTGGCATTTCTCTGTTTGGATTTTCTCCCCCAAGTTTCACAAGGTTTGTCATTACCTTGGCTTCTGAAAATCAAGTAGTTTATGTTCTTGCACTTAGGCTCCTCAACACACAGGTCATTAGCATCCTTGCAAACACTCCCTGTTCTTCTGCTCTTCCTTCTGGCTATCTGACATAACCTGATGGCTTTGGCTGCTTCATGCTTTCCTTTTTATCACCTCAGATGTTTTGGATATTCTGCTATAAACCTTGACTACTCCATACACTCTGGGTTTAATTAGGTTGTGTTTTAAAAAGATAAATAAATCAATCTGGATTAGGTTGCAACCATGAATACTTTTTCTCAGTTTGTGGTTACACATAACCATTGATCACAGTACTATACTACCTTTTCTTAAATCAGCTATCCTCATTTTACTCATAAAGTTCCTGGTAACTATTCAAATCATGGGTTAATAATATTTTAACAAGAAATTCCCACAGATTTTCCCTTAACCAGAGATGAAACTGTATCCAGAAGTGCATAAGTTTGGAGGGAAGAAAGAACTAAGGTGTATATCTATTATAGCTTCATTTAATGAAATTATGAAAGACCGTCTGTTCCTCTCCAGGAAAAAACAAAAAAAAAAAAAAAAAAGAATAATCACTGAAACCCTTCTGTGATAAAAAAAACTAAAGCAAATAAGCAGGGGTAGAAATCTGCCACACAGGCTGCCGTTATACTATTTGGCTTCTGAAGGATTTTTTTACATAATGATACTTGCAGGAATAGAGACAGGATGCTGAGCAGGATTCACTCAGCTTAGCTACTATGTTTAGGATCAAACCGATTGCCATATCTGAGGTAAAGAAGGAATCCAAGTCTTTTACATTCATAATCACTGGGATAATAAATGCCATTTCCTACCTTGGCAGCTTCATGAGACCAGCCTTGAGGATTTTGTTTGTTGATTTCATTGCTTTCACATCTGAAACTATTCAGCATATTCAACATGAATTCTTTACTCGGTTTGGAAGACCAAAAATGTATTTTTTAACAAATATACCATTCATTTAAAAAAGAATGTTCAAATCTGGCTGCAAGGCTTACATTACATTTGGACTATCAGACCCTTGAATTTCATGTCTCTTGATTACCCAAAAGTTATTTTTTTCTTGTTAAAGTGTATGATAAGACCTACCAGAGAAAGGAATCAGTAACTTGAGTACAAAAAAACACAGAAAGGAAAAAACCTTACTAGAAGAAAACATTTAACCTATCTCCCGCTTGTTTTTCAGCATATACTAATGTTTCTGTTTGTTCATATTGCAAGGTGCAAGTTAATACACTGAATAAGAAAATAAAGACTCAAAATTAAATACTCCACTACTATATACAAAATCCAGGAACTTGAAAGAACAGCAAAATGGTGATCTCTCAGAACAGCCATTTTAGCTTTGGCAACATAAACATCTCTTGCTAATTGACATTTATTGATAAGGAAAAAGCATTGCTTTACTAAAATGACACTTTGGAACATGTTGCAATGGGTAATTACAAGAACCCAGGCACCACTTCAGTGAGGCTGACAAACTGTGACGAGGGAATGAAGATTTTTTTTTAAAATTAGAAATCAAAATTCAAATGCTTTATTGACACCCATGATATCTTTACAAAAGAAGATGTTTGAAAATGCTTTTGAATATAGTGCAGATTAACGGTCCAGATGAATGAGATTACATGAACATCAACCATATTTTTAGATCAAATATAGGAAAAAAGCTTCAGAAGAAGAAAGAACATACTAAGCAGGTTTTGTTCACCCATATAGTTGCAAAATATCACTTAATTCTTAAGGTTAAAGAAAGCCTTGTTATTTCAGTGACAAGGCATAGCACTGGGCTTGCAGCAAATGATTGTCAAGCTGCTTCTACTGTTCACTGTCAAATTCCATAAAAATCAAGCACATGGTGTCCCACAGTTCTTGAAAAGAAACTACTGTGAAATGTCCAGAAAAGAAAGAGAAGGCTTTCCTTCCAGACTTACTAAACATCATCACTGTGTGAAATTTTGTATTGAAACAGACCCATACTAAATTTCTCCAACTTGCCATCCAGGTATTAGGCTAAATAATTCTAATGCTATGCTCTCTAAAATTCTTATTTATGCTTTCCAGAATAGGTCAGAATTTTCAAGATAAATAATTATTATGTATTTACAGACTATACAGGTGTCCAAAGATGAAAAATAGTCTGTTCATTACTTTTCTATATATACTTCTAAATTTTATTAGACAGTGACAATTGTTGTGAGTCCTTTCTCAGAGGAATCTTTTGCATATGCAAGTGTGGCACAAGACAGATATCAAATATGCATTGCTAAAAATATAGACACTTAAGGGCAGACTAAGTCTTTGAAGGCTTTCAGAGTAAGTAAAAGAAGCCTGTATCCCTTTCCATTCTGGAAGAGACAAGAAATGGCATCACTTCTTTAAATTTCATAGGTATCATACACCTGGATCTTACATTTATCTCAGATAACTCAGTTATATAATTTGATAGTTATGGGATAAATATTGGTGAGAGAATGCTATTATCATTGAAAAGTGGACAAAGTGATTTCACTGTGTTATTGTTTGGCAAATAACAGCATCACATACTCATTTTAACAATATGACCCAAAATAAGGTTTATTGCTTTGTTTTCTGTTAAGACTAACTGCCCATATTTCAGCTAATATCACAGTAAATCTAGATGTTGAGGCAATGACAGAAATCTGGGCAGAGGTAGAATTTAGTTAAGGGAGTGTTAAGGTGCCAGATTCTCAAAGACGAAAATGTGCCAGCAACAGAGATGGGCTTTTTTTTATTCCTGAAAATAATTCAGGGAAACACTACAGCTCATAAGGAACTAAAACAAACTCTGAAGTTCCATTTGTAACAATTATCGTGGTATCAAAAAAAATTTTGGAAGCCGTCATTCACTCCTTTTTTTCCTACTACTCTTTACACTGCTTTCTGATGAACAAATGCTAGAAAAAAATAGTGCAAACATGCAGAAAATAACTGTATTTCTTTTTTTAGTAGTAATTAGTTGAACAGAAGATATTTGTTTTCAGCGGGTAATGTTTTGCTTTTTTTTTTTTTTAAAGGAGCGTTTAGATAACACAGCTTGCACAGCAGAGGAACATTTGTTTTCTAAAGGCCTTAATGGCTTTTGAGTATCACTGAGAGTGAGAGTCAATGGAAATATCACAGTGACAAGAAACAATTGACTCTCCTTTTTGCAGAATAAATGTAAAGCATCCACAAAAACTGTACATATAACACAATTGCATGAGAAAAAAGGAATACTAGATCCTCTTATGCTGTTAGAGATCAGATTAAACTTTATTCCATCTAAAAACATAACCTCTATGTGTCAAAAAAAATAACTAATATAAATCAGTAAACTGAATGAAGATGAAGCCTCCACCACAAAGACAGGCTCATGTCTTTGACCATACAACAGCAGGAAGGAATTATACATAGAATCTGAACAGAAACTCTTCCTTGAATAGTCTTTTCCTACCTCTGTATATTCACCAGAGTCAAAGGCAGTAAAGAACAGACTAATAGATATATTTGTGGAAGCACTAGTAGTTTTGATCAAGTGGTGGTACTGCTTACTCAATGTTAAAGACAAAGGCAAATTAAAAAAAAAAAAAAAAAGACAAGACTTTTGCAAACTAAACTATGTAGAAGAAGCTTGGCAACAGCTGGCCTGGATCCACATCTAGCATTAATTAATGTGCATGTTCTAATGTACAGAGGCAGAAACTGGCTGATAAGTAAACTAAATTTACTTATGAGTTGATTCTGAGGGTGACCTAACGTCTTGGTTTCTGAATGCTCAAGGCAAGGGCCTGGCTGGATAATATGAAACTTCCTGTTCAACCAGGAAAATTCCTGTTCAGTCCATTGACCTGGACCTGGGACCTCAGAGGCTGTTTGGAAATATCCTCTATTCTAAAATACAAAAATCTTGGAAGATTGCTGCTTCTTGGACAATGAACATATATATCATTCCTGGCTGCCTTTTTAATATTTTACTTTTATGCTCAATACTTCAGAGGAATCTACTAGCAGTAAGTTTTCTCTAGTTTGTTACAGATTATGTCACTGTCTAGGTTTAAATATTTTTTTAATCTTATCCTCAAAGTGTTTTGTTGTACAAGCCACAAATGTGATATTAAGCTTGTTCATCGTTTAAAAAGACATTGTCCTGATGGTCTTTATTACAAATGAGAAATCTCACTCCGAAGTCTACTTATAAAATTTCAAAATACTGTATATGACAACAGCCTTATTTATTAAAATTTATTACCCACTTCAGTGGGGATCCAGCTGGATTCATGAACTAATCCACTCAAAATCAATTGCATATCCAAAGCATAAGACAATATACAATAAGAGTGAGAATGGAAGGAAATATTAAAATATACATGTATTTTACATAAACATTATCTTTGTAGTAGATATAATTTATGATTCACCTGAACATTTTTTGGTTATTTGGTATATTATTTACAGGAGACAGAACCAGATTAAAGGATGTATTTAAAGTATCTTACCAGAGTAAGTTTCATGCTCATGGATAAGAATGGAAAAAATTTTATTGTCTTTTGAGTTATCACTAATGAAACAGAAGAGTTGCAGTGTACAATAATGAGTGTCAGAAGCAGAGAAGTCAGAGGAGCAGATTTCTGAGGGATTAAAGCTTTTCATTGCCTATGTATAAAGAAAGTGATTTATTAAAAAGAGTTTCTGAGGAACAAAAGGAAGAATGCCCATTGTTTTGAAATATATTTTCCCTAGCCTCCCTAAGAACATTTATAAACCTGTACAATAAATAGAAAAGCTAAGCAAAGAATAACATTAGTATGTGCACTTATAAAAAAGAAAAGAAGTGCAAAAAAATCTGGCCAGCTGGTAAAAAAGTAGAATTAATGTGCCTTTGTGTATCAGATTTGCAAGAATGCAAATATTGCAGCTTTTGGTCAGCTGGTTTAAAGATTAATTTCAAACAAGTAACTTTTTTCCTTAAGGAAATGGACTAATAATAGGCAGATCGTAAGTATGCAAACAGGGCTGACTCTGCCATAAAAGTAGAATAGGTTGCCAACTAGAGCAGCAAAATATTGAGGGCAGCAAAATTAATTGTGAACACGGTTTGTGGGTCTGCAGATCTTTTTCTGCATTATCTTAAACTGCAAGTCTTTTGGAGTTGTATGCAACTGTATGGGTCAACCAGTAAATCCAGTGAATTTTATTTAATTGGTGTTGTAAAACTACAGAGGTATATCTAAAAAACCTTACTGCTGTTATAAAATATATTAAGAGCAATGTAACTGTTTTAAAATATATCCTTACTTAACATACTAAAGAGTTTTATTTCACATTTCCCTGATTTTTTGCCTAGAATAGTGTTAAATACAAAATTTTTTTTCTTCTTCTTTAAAAGAAGACCTCAGAAGATTTGCAGACCAGATGAAAAGAAGAAACAAAACAAAAGAAAAAAAAAAAATACCCAGCAACAAAACCAGTGATTTGATAGTTTCATCTTTGGATGCCCGTTTTCAAACATCTAAAAGGACTCAAGCTATCAGAGCTTTGATTGGCGATATTTTGTCTTGATCCAAGTGCATTAATTTATATCTGCCATTTACCGCTTAGTATTATGAGTTTATTTTGCAACTCTTTGTAATGAATTTTAGTTTTAATTATCCTGAATAATTTGGTATCCTCAGTAACTTGTTGCCCTTTCTAGTATGTATCTCTTGAACCTTAAACTGATATGCACATTAATAACTCAGTGTGAGTTTGAGTAGTGTAAAACTTTGTTTATGATGCAGGACTTAGAGTAGGAATCTCAGTGTAGGAAATACTGCACAGGTACAGTTCAAACCATCAGAAAGGAGCATAAAAAGCAAAGTGATATAGAAAGGTACAATGTGGTATGAGTTAAGGCACCAGCATCCAAATTTTCATTGTCTGAACTGAGGATGGAACAGAAGGGCAAGCTTAGACTAGAAATGGATTCCAGATCTATGCATAAACAACACTATAGTTTAGCCACAGAAATATCACCCTTTCCTTGTAGCTACAATATTTCATTTTAATCTGTTGCCATGAGTTGATGACAAAATGCCAGCACTAACCCAGAGTTTCCAACCTTTATTGTTCTCTTCTAATTTGCTCTTTTTATGCCTACTACCTTGAATTTTTCAGCTTTCATATTGGAAAAACATCCTTTGATATACCAACTGAAGTGCTACTTCCTCCTTCTGTTGGTGAACAATGTTGGAATTCCATGTAGACTAAGTCCAGCAGCACAGCTGATGTTAAAGAAAAAAAAAAAAAAGGTAACAAATTCAAATAACTTAACTGGACTTGAAATGAAGAACTACTGCATTACAAATTAATTAATAGAAACTTTAAGATCACTACCAGCTCACACCACTAGCTTTTTCTATTTCCATGTGTTCTCTGACCCAGCCTTTCATAGGATGAGACACATTTGTACCTTTGCAAACTGACCTGAAAAGCCTAAAGTTTACATGATTTAAGGATACACATTCTACAAATTAATAGGAGCTGTCTTCTAAACTTCTATTGTAGAGAGCTCCAGCGGCACTGAAAATCTTTGAAAAGAACCCGTATGGGATGTGAAGGAGAACAGCTGTAAACTGTAAGGACATGGATTATTAGTTTTCTTGTGAAAACCAAAAAATGGAAGGGAGGGAGGAGGGAGGGAAGAACTGAAAGAAGGAAGGAAGGAAGGGAGGGAGGGATTTAATTTTTTATAGAAGGAGTCATTTCATAAACAAGGTATGAAACAGAGAATGGCACCTGGGCTAAGAAAGAAACACCCCTACCTGCCAGACAGAAATGACTGCAGAATGAAAGCAAAAGGAATTGCAGAGCTGTGTTCTAAAAAATTCTAGTGTTTCCAGTTGTTACTGTGAGGTTTAAGTTGGCAGTGACATATTATTTTGGCACATTGTCATTTTTACTTTCACTATGGTTAAGACTCAGCAGAGATGTTATATCAATGCTGTAAGGGACTATGTTTATTAAAGGAACTTCAAGAGCACATTGTAGTGCTGCTGTATAACATAATTTATAAAAGCATTTACATCCATCAGTGTCATCCGGGGTTGCTATAAAACGCAAGTTCTGGGATTTGTACAGTTTGGCACTGTACAGATATAATATAGCAGTCATGATATGACAATAGTAATTTGTTAATTAATCATGCTGAGAAACTTTTTACTAAATTAAATAGCAACTTTATCTGCTCCAGGAGGTAATCACCTTTCCAGACTATGTAGTTAGATGCTCATTGTATTCCCCATTTTATATGTAACTAAAATAAACAAACAAATGCTACATTTTCAAAGCCCATTTAATCTTTACAGATCTGCATAGACTTTTCAGTTTCACACAGCATGAGTATTCAAAATAAAAGAGACTCCTAAAATCCATGTGATTGTACATTTACAGTGGCTGCACAATCAAAGGTATTTTTAACTGCCAGCCTTCTTTGTAAAGAATATTTGGACTTCTACTCCTGGCTTTGAGCAACTTGTGGTAGAGGGTTTTTTGTTTGTGAAGAGCCACAGTAGCACACATGTCAATACAACTTATGGTTATTAATTCTCACAACTTTGTATTTCACTCAATGCCAATCTAAATATGTATGTGTGTGTATAAAAGAATATATATTTACCTATAAGTAAAAAAACCCTCATACTTGGTCTGTATTTTACTGTGTGATAGACTACATCTTTCTAATAAAATAAGAATTAATGGGATTGGGGTTTTTTTAAGAAAAATAAGTTAATATTTTTTCTGTTCTTTTTAATTTTTCTATAAGCTTGCTTTTGCTTTCCTGATCCAAGATTGGAAGTAAACTTGCCAGAGTACTGTAAGAAAGGAAGTTTCTGGTTTCTAATACGATTTCACTTTTTTATCCCACAGGAAAAACAATTCACATGATAGATGAAGTACATTACTGATACCACTAAATAAATGCCGATACAGTGTTCAGACCCTTCAGGAATTGTTATTGACTAACTGACATGAGTAAAACATGTATGTTAAATCATCAACTTCTAAGAGGAACTAAAACTATGACTCCTTTGGCATGTTTTATTCACTGACATGTTCCCATGCAAAGAAGTTGTTGTAGTCTATCAAATTATTACCAATCATTATATCCCCATTTTCATACCAACAGCTTCATACTTTGCCTATGAACATGTTGTGTATCCACTTTCCTTCCTCTGCACAATTTGGATAAAAATTATCAGAACTTGTTCACTGGCTGATCATTGTGTTTCTTGGGACTGAGCTGTTACTCCATGATCTTTGATGCTTATTTCAGATTTCTCTGTGCCATACAAAACCTTGTCTTCCAAATCAGAGAAGAAATTATTGCAAGATTGTTGTTTTGTATAGCTGTTGGGAGCAGTACATGGCTCAGTTTATAGCAATGCAAAATGGCCACACAAGTGCCAGAGGAGTTCATCGCAACAGTGACTCAAGTGTTACTGTAGTGGGACAGCTATGAGAGCCCATGTGTGATTTAAAGAGACTTAGAAGGTTAAAGAACAAAGTTCACTTCTCTGAAAAAAAAAAAAAAAAAGAAAACAATCAGTGTGGAACCAGATATAATTGATTTGGATGACATGATGCATGCTGCAATTTGTTGCCCTGTATTGAGGTAGAATGGCAGCCCAAGTTCTGTAATCGAAAATCAAGTGTTGAGAAAATTGAAGGGTTTTCTCAGCTGCAGAAGTGGTTGCTGTGACTTTGGGAACTGACTATCCCAGGCTTTTATAGTTTGGTGTTCCAGATTAACTGTCAGAGACAACTGGTGATAGTCATGTGATGCTGTTTACCTCAATATCTCAAATGCATCTGAACTTCTAGCTGATTTTAATTTATTTGAGTTTCCAAATTGTGTTAAGAAAATTGATATCTATTAGCTCGCCTCCAGTCCTTGGTCTGTTGCTGAAAAGCTTACAGAAAAATAACACATACTAAAAAGACAAGTGATATAAAAGCTGTTTTTTCCTTCCACTGTGTGAAATAACTAATGAAAAAAGCTTTTCTTTTACATAAGGTTGCTATGACAATGATGTGAATTGCGATTGTCAATCGGTGTTGATGTACATGATGACGTACACGGATGTACATGGATGTACACAAATGTACGGTGATCAATCAGGTGTCAATTTTGTTGTGATACCAACGTGTGTTCTTGTATACCAAAAATTTAAGGATACCATGGAGCAAAATTACTAGATTCCATGAGTTTTGCACAAAATGTTTTGCAGGACACTCCATAATGCTGGTCCTTTGATCATTCAGATCAGGCACAGCAGTGGAATACATTTTTCTTCCTTTCCATCAGGAGAGCAACTATTTTTCCTTTGTGGAAAGTGGAAGAAGATGCAGGGCAGGAGGTGAATTTAAGATATATAAGGAAACAAGTCACAGACCCAGGACTGGAAAGCATGTCTGTGTCCACAGGTCAGACATAGTCATAGAAAGTTTTCATCATTTTTACAGAACAATCTTTCTGCATATAGATTGCTTCCTCCTTTATTGCAGCTGCACAGACTTTCAAAACCAGGTTCAACCATTGGAGAACTTTATCAAACTTGCAAACATGAACAATGATTAACAAGAATGTGGTCAGATCTGCAGGCTGCAAACAATGAATAAGTGAAAGGTTTTAAACAGCACAACAATGTGCAAGCCAAACCAAGCCAAAGCTCTTCAGCAGACTAAAATTAGAAAATACTTTAAAAAAACCCCAAACATATAAAGGTAGAATGCAATTAAACTAGAGACAGCAACATCTGCTGATTAGCTCAGTTTTCTTCTCTTTTCAATTCTATCACACATGGTGTTACACAACAGTAATCTCAAGTGATACACCTGGCTGGCACCCACCATTCTCTAAACTTCCCAGTTCCGAAAGGGCAGCTGTCATTTCAGCTTTCTGCTGCCTGCTTTGCAGCTCATTGCAGAGTTCAGGAGAGGCTGGAGGAGCTGAGAAGTCCTGCTGCCTTACTGAAGGTACTCCCTTACTAAAGGAGGATTTACATGTGCTGGACCTTGCAATGTCACAGTGCTTGCATTGGCATTACAAGTATTTTTTGACTCTGCCTAAGGGCATACCTCTACTTAGTCCTTTCTACAAGCAGTTGCACTTGCATTGCTGCCTGCACGATCTCATAGTATTCTCTGATCTTGATCCTCCCAGGTATGTGCTCTATGCAGAAAGAATTGACTATAGTATGTCTAGGTGACGTAAATGTTATTTTTGTGCCTTTCCACTGATTTGGGGCATGTGTGGGAGGTTGAGGAGGAATTTGGTCTGCAATAGTGTTCTTCTTTGTACATTATAAAAGACTGCCCCAGTTATAGACTGTAATCTTTCTTCAGGTGTAAGATGGAGGTGTTGTGACTGGTCTTCTGACTGACCTCACAATAATATGTAAGCACAGACCTGTCTATTGTGCAAGTATGAAAAAATGTAAATGATAGGAAAGTGATAGAAGATGTGGCTGGAAAGCTCCTGAGGGACAGACTGATTAATCTGTTCACAAACTGGTATTGGTCAACAGGATTTGTTTACCTCAGGGATTTTCACAGGAATGAATAAGTACAGAAAAGTTAGGCTTTCAGTAACTTCCTATATTAGCAGATGTCAGAGAGCAGAACAGCCCAAATAATTTGTAGACTAATTAATAATCTCATTTTATTGAAACACTTTATTTACTTTCCTAATTCACAGTGATTAGATGGATTGTAAAATGTAAGGAAAAAAATACTTCAGTTTTGTGTAATTGAGGGAGTGGTATTATTACCTGATGCCAATCAGGATTGCAAAGACAATATTACACAATGTTTATTAATGAACTTGAGATGCAAAAAATGCCTTTTAGTTGGTGACCATTAGTCAAGAATGTCATGAGTAAGGGAGTAGGGAAGAGGAGTAAGAAAGAGGTTGATGTGAGCATCTTAAGCTGAAGTAATACTGAGAGAGAGGCAAAAACCTAATATCGTTCTCCATACCTGTCCCAAAGGAGCAAGTCTGAGCTGCCCTCTCTTTACGTCATTTCACACATAACAGTCACTTTAAATGCCCCCTTGCTGAACTCTGTCCTCACTTTCCTGCACTTCTCTATGTGTCAAATAGTGGCAACAGCACTCACTTCAGGAAAACTGTTTGAATTCCCCCAGTGAAAACTCATGTGCATCACAAATGTCTGTGGTGGAATCCAGTTGTCTCCCACTTAATGTACCCTCTGCCTGTTCTTACCAGTACAGTGGAAAGACAAGGAGAGAGAACTATTTACAATTTCTCCTTAATCATATCTTCCAACATAATACATTATGTTTGTTTTGAATTTTACTGTTATGTTACATCATTTTTTCAAACCTTATGTTCCTCTTTTTCCTCTCCACTTCCTTTTTGTCCTTATCTACAGCACCTCAAGAATAAAATTTTCATACGTGCATAAATTGGAAGTGCCATCTACAAAAGACAATGGTTCAAGTACAGCAGAAATTTGCACATTAAAAGATAAATAGGAGCCAATGGGAAATTCACAGCAGGTTTACAATTTCCAAAATGTGTCCCTCTGATTTAACCGTCTATAGAAATAATAGTGTCCCTCTAGGAAGACCCAATAGGTTTTAAAGTTTCTTTCAAATTTTCTTGCCATAGAAAAAAATCATGACATTACAAAGAGAAGTTCCACACAGGAGAGCTTTGGTGCTGCCAGTGCTCTTGTAATGCCAGAGCAGATTCATCTCAGGAATTACTCTAATCTGTCTTTTTTGTACATATACAATATAAAAAATATGTTGATCTTTCTAAAGGATTTTTTTTAGTACTTTTTCTCATTATTGTATCATCCATTCATTCACAATAGGTTGTCTTATTCATGTACTAGATTAAAGTGTGTGGTGGGATAATTCTTATATAGAAATAAAATACCAGGTTTTAGTACAGTTGAGAGCATTCAGTGTTTAAATGAGTGCTCCACTGAGTAAATGAAATCATTCAGGATGAACTAATCATACCACAGTTTGCCCTTTTTTTCCTTTGATGACCATAAATGTATCTATGTACATAAAAAGGGAAGAAACCACAACATATGGTATGATCTATGTGCAAAACATGAAAAGGTACACAAGCAGCATTTTTTCCTGATGTCCTTCACACAATTAATTACTATACCAAATAAAAACTTTTTGTCTTTGCAATTAAGAAGCAAAAGTCACTAAAAAAGAAATGGGAATTTTAGATGAATAGCCTCACTCTTTCCTGCTTGAGTAGGAGCACTGAGAAGACAAAAGATGTAAAGCTGTCTGTCTTTATGAGCCACACTTAGATGTTTGGCTCATTTCAAAGGCTGAATGGAAAGTAGTACAGTGACAGCTAGGAGATTTTTGAGGAAGTTGGGGTTTATTGAGGGCTTAGGTTTTTTTTTTTTTTTTCATTTTCTGAATTTATATGTTACTTAGTGATAATGATAACTGAAAATGTTATTTAGTATGTTAAATTCCACAGTGTTCCATGCTTCAAAAATTAAAAGAAGAGATTTAGTTACTGTTATGGGACACCTGTTACTTCTGTTAAGTATGTTGGAGGAAAAGAGTGAAAAGCTCCACAGACAAAGAATTCAAGGAAAGAAGTTTTTGTAGCTTGAAGACAAACACAGTGGACAGAAATTTGGGGAAGACACAGAATTGGCTGTAAGGTGAAAGATCCCTGAAAATACCTGAGATCTGTTATCTTTTTCTGCTTTACTCCACACTCTCCTTTCTTCAATTTTAGGTACCTGTTTGTCAACACTTTAAAGAGAGCTATCTATAAGCAGAAACTCAAAAAAAAAAAAAGTATAAAAAAGGAGAAAATAATTGTGTTAAAACCTGTCACAACCCATCGGAATGTTACCATTGATCTCTACTTCACATAGATATACTTCAGACAAATCTATGAAGCATTATGTATATTGACATTTTTCTCTGCCAAAAAGTTATTTCTTCACTGACTTATCAGAAACATCATCTGTATTTGCTTTTGGTAAGAAAGAAGTAAATATTTTTTCTGCTAATGCACTGTAGCACCAGGACTCAACCTTTTTTGACAACTCCTCTTTTAGCAGTATTTTGCTCTCTCTCTCGCTTCTTCCTTTCTCTGGCCTCTCTGAAATCCTTAGATACCTTAAATCTCTACATCCCTAACTCATAACCTTGAAAATAATAATTTATTGACCTCACCTTCTTCCCTCCCCATCAAAAAAGAGAGAGAAGGATCCTCTGCACACACATACACACACAGAAAACTATTCAGTTAAACCCCTTCCCAGACCCTGAAGGGACCCAGCCACACACATCCACACAAACCTCTGAACTCTAGATTTCAGCAAGGAATCCTCTCCTGTCCATGGTCATTCCCCCTTTTGACACAGCTGGCTCAGAGGAGTGCCCATTCCCCCAGATGCCCCCATCCACGGCCCAGTTTGTCCCAGCCCTGCTAATCTGCCCTGCCCTAACCTAGACAACTGGGTTCTTCACACCACCTCAAAGACACGGCTTAGACAGCCACCCTGACGTGCCACCCTTGCACAGCCCAGCTTACTTTGCAGGGGTAAGGGGAGGTATGAGGAGGTGGTAGACCTCTTCCCAACGTTTTGTGTGTACGCAGCCCTCAGCAGCCTGTGCCTTTGGTCCCCTTGCCTCTGTCCCCTGCGGGCTTCAAGAAAATGTCTTCCGGACTGCCAAAGAAGCTGAAACTTTTAGAGAGACTGGAAATGGGGGAAACAGGGAGGAAAAGCGGGGAGGGAGAAGGCAAAAGCTTTGCCTGATTTTCTTTCACTCGCTCAAGATGCACTCTTCATTTCCCAGAGGGCTCAAATTTAGTCTGAAAACTGTTGTGTAATAGTATGCCTGCCACTTTCTACAGGTCGCTGACACAATATTAGCACTCGGATAAAAAAATTTCCAAACCAATAGTTTTTTCAAATGAATTGCAAACAAGAGTTGTAGGAAACAAATGAGACCTGGTAGATTTCTAATATTTTAACAAAAGGGATTTTAATTGAAACAGGGAACATTCCAAACCTGCTTATGTCATAACCTTACTATAAACATATTATAACAGCAAAGTGACAGCTGTTTTGTCAGCATTTATACTTAATACTCTTTTTAATGCTTCTGTTAAAACGTACCAATTTTAACAAAATTGAAACAGAATGAACATATGGTACCATTCTGTATTCTGACCAAAATTGTTAGCCAAATTTTGGGGCCATGTAGATGAAAACATTCAAAAAATGGCAGTTTCCTCAAAGGAGGAATCAAAAAGCAAAAAAATGTTTTCTTCCACTCACAGCTCCATTTCCTATTACGAAAAAACTCAATCTCCATCTGTCCTAAATCTCTTCTTTGCCTTTTTTCTAGTATGTTCCCAAAGGTTGCCCATGTTATACCTGGCACCCTCTCTTCTCTTCAGTTTTGATCTACTGTATGGTTTGCAGTTCCACAGGATTTCCCTAAAAGAACTGGTGAAATAATTTTCCACACATGTGCCTTGCTTGTACTTCAGGTCTGCTTTCTTTCAAACCAGAGCCTTCAGCAATTTCAGCTACTTGGTGCCTGAAGGAGGTTAATAAACATTTATTAGGTTTAAACACAGCTTTAGCACTGTAGGCAGGTTTCACTGAAAAACAACACTTTATTGAACCCCAGATTTCTCATTTTTGACAGCCTTTTCATGAGCTGGCCAGAAAGTTCATGTGGTAACCAGGCTTCCTCCTCTGTAGCTCTGAGATGAGCTTTCCGGGATGTCACAGCTTGAAAGCAAGCCCTATAGTCCACTAGAGATTATTCCATTTCCAGAACCTCAACATAATTATTGGCACTGCACACTTAGCAAAGCTGCTCAAGAACTGCAAGCCCCAGAGATGCCACAATTGCTTCATACAACTATCTTACAGAATTTTGTCAGCAGCTCCCCTTCCTACTTCCCTATTCACTTCTCTGTGACTATCAGAAAAGTTTCATCCACTCTAATAGCATATCCTTCAAATAAAAGCAGGTTGGTCCAAATGTTGCCACTGCAGATGCTGGTGTAAATCCAAATTTGATTATGTCAGTAGATACCTTTTTGTGCACTCCTGTGCTAGTGAAGTTTAGGTTTGAACTCTCTCTAACAAAGACAATTCATTTGTGCCTTTGGACATTTTCATTTCTAAATCTTTGCTTTATTGCCTAATTCTAATTCTTCTGTGAACATGCATGTTGCACTTCTGCCACCCAGCTTTGATCACAGTTTTCCTTATCATTTGCCAAGTACAGCTCTGATTTCTACATGCAGCCTTGCTTGGTCAGGACATTCAAGCCTGTTATTATTTCCATTTCAAAGCACCTTCAGCAAAGTAGCATCAGCAGCAGCAATTCATCTCTTCACAGGATGCCATCTCTGTCTATAATGACTGTTTCATCAATGTCCAGGACAGAACATCTATAACCCCAATCAGTGTTTTTCTTTCCTTATTCCTTCACTTTCTCCTGATCTTGAATTTTTACTTCCCACCTGAATTCATATTAAAAATATGGTTTTATTCTAAATGTCTTTTGTAAGCTACAGAAACTTGCTTGGTTTAGTTCATCTTTCAATCATATAGGGATGTTACATATTATCATGTTTGATACCAGTATGATTCTTTTTATCTGCTAAATGACCAAACAAATGTTACTGGTTTGAGAATAATTTTTCCCTACAAAAGGCATGAACACTGACACCTCAAGCTGATAATACCACTAACCAGGTACAAGCAAAAATTTCAAGTTCACTAAATATAATGGGTTTTGTTTTGTTTTGTTTTGCTTTTGGTAGCTTGATCACTTTCCTTGTAATATGCTTTTTAAAAATATTACCATAATATGTTGATATTATGTTGTGATTGCACACATTAATCATTAGAGGTTTTCTAATAGCATTTCTAATTTAATCAAGAGTTTTTACATAATACACACATGCACCAGAATATTTTTTTAAATGCTATAATCACCATTAATTTGTACTTATTTGGGGGAAAAAAGTGCATTCACTGGTTCTGTCTTTGCAAAAGTGATATAATAGTTTAGGGGTTTTTTTAAAGGTGCTCCATTTAATATTAATATCTAAAAGTGAAAGCACAATGACTACGAACATATCCTATGATATAGTGGACACAGTAGTAAGGATTAGTAAGGATTAGATCGACAAATTCTCTTTTATATTCTAGATGACTAGGACAAGAAGATTCTTTATCATGTTCTTGAGTTTAATGATGTAAACACATCAGTGACAACACCATAACAGTATCAAGGGTTAATTGTATGCTTATTCTCTTCCCTGAAATAGGAATGCTTGTTAGTTCTTTGTTGTGGGGTGGGGCTTTTTTGGGGGGTGGTGGGGAAGGGGGGCAAGGGGAGGGGGATAGATACTTAATTTCCTAAGTTTGCAAGGATTTACAAGGTGCTCCACTGAAAAGAATGAAAAAACAAGGTTTAAGGAGACAAGATGGGAGGGACTCAGTCTCGTGAGGATACAGAAAACTCAAAACATGTTCACAGAGATTTGTTCAGGGCACCTATTTGATGATAAAGGTCCATTTACAAGCCATTTTCCTCATCAGATTGTCAGGCCTGCATTTGCAGATGTCACCTTGTGAGAATACCACAGCGTAGAATTCTTATGGGATAATTAATCAACACATTTCAATGTAATTAGTCATTGCAATATGACATATTAATGTATATTTATAATTGAAGTACTTGAACTACTGTCAGGTCAATGCATGTCATCTACTATTTTTCAAACCATTCATAAGTCTCAAAAATGACCATAGAAAAATGTTACTGCATAACAGAAAAATTATGATAATCAAGAAAAACTTTGATGAGATCAAAAATGCAAATTATAAGATAATGTGATTTTTCAGGCTTTAAAACTATTCAGTATCAGTTATAAGTATTCATTGTCACTAATTTAATTGAAGTTCCAAAGAAAAACATAGCCAGAAGTTTGTCCCAGTCATTGCTGAGAAGTATAAAACAGTTAAGGAAAGAATCGATGTGTGTAGTATTTTAACATGGTCAATGTAGGAGTCACTAATAAAACGTCAGCATTTGCCAACAATTTTCACAGTTACCAAAGATACTTCAGTTATTTGTCATTCTTAAAAAAAAAAAAAAAAAGGTGTCTTATAACTATTAGTAAATATTGACATCTTTATTGATGACTATGGACAAAATCTTGCCCCTCTGAAGGTCAATAGAAATTACTTCTGTTAAGTTCAGTAAGGCCAGATTTTCACTCCACGTATGTGACATTTCACATAACAGAAAAAATGAAATGCTTCAGATGATAAAGTCCAAAACCTGAATAATATCTTTTTGTGTGATGAATGAAACATATAACAGATGAAATAGAAAAATGTTGACTAAAAAAAAAAAATCACCATTTTTCATGTAGTACAACTACAATGGAAGATTAGTAAGCTGTGGGTAGTGAGAATTCACCATTAAACAACCTCTTGGCAAATAAGAACCCAGAAACTCATTTGATGGTTCTGTAAACAAGAGAAATCTTACTAGAATCACATGCTTCGAAAGCTTTAAAGGATAAGTACACGCATCACTGTGGAAATGTCTCTCTTGATCAAAATGCTATTTCTATCTATGTTCTTGTGTGGAGAAAATAATATTTCACTCTATTTTCTAACAGTATTAGCATAAATGATACAGTCTGAATGAAGTTAAGTCATGCAACTGATCATAAAAATACATTTTTACTAGGATGCTTTTTTTTCTTTTATTATTTTCTATTTTTCTCTCTTGATTCCATTCTTTCTTTCTAATCAGAATTGTGTTGCTAGGACATACTTTCAGTCAATTTTTATGAAAAGAAATATTGCTACTGTAATCTGTCCCTCAGAAAAAAAAAATCAACATTATTTCCGTACAAGTCTCACTTGAACTTGGGGACTTGTATTACACATTTGGCAGCAGAGCTGTAACAGATGCCATCTGTAAGGTCTTGAACCTCAAATTTTGGAATTTATGCCTTTCCAAAACAATAAAATGTTTGGTTTGTCACTCCAGTTTCATACAGAGACTCTTTTTAGCCAGTTTTTCAAGTAATAAACTGGATATTCTTTTTTACACTGACATCCATCATCTATATGTAAATCCACAGCAGTCTATTCTTAAATTGTTCTCTGCTGTAAATTTGAATCCACTTCAAGTTTGTATTGATCTTTTTATACATTTATTCCCAGGAACAATATTGAAACTCATGCCGGAAATTCACGTTACAGCAAATAATAAAGGTTTGAAAGGCCTCAGATCTCCTATCACTTCTTTGGGTTTAAGTGTATATTTTACTAACTTGCATTCTAGTGTGTTTCCAACTTTATGTGAACTTTGGAGATAGGCCACAGCACTAACTGAAACGGTAGTTTTACCATCTGGGCCTGATTTGTTCAGAAGTATAGGCAAAATTAAACTGTTAAGAGTATGAGAGACAAGCTCAAAGGTTAATCTGGGCCAAGCAGTAGAGGTTGGTCAAAGAGCTCACCAGCTGGGGCTGCCACTTCCCTACTTATTTCATTGCTCTGTACCTTCAAGACCTAATCTCAAATTCATTCAGAGAGGTAGGAATTTACACAAGGCTAAAATACTCCTTTCATGACTCCTTCCCCTCATCTCCAGTTAGCTGTTTTCAAAAGAGGTATCAAGAGTGTGGTCAGCTCTTATTCTGAAGTCCTCTACTGTTACCAAATTATTTTTATAGGAGCTCAAGCTGCTTATTATCCAACTCTTAAAGTACCTATATACATCTCAGGTTATGGTTCCATAACTCAGCAGAAGCCCCATTAGAAACTTGTAAATCTGGCATTCAGTTTTTATCCTGTAAAGGTTGTACTTCAGGGCACAAGGTAATCTGTCATGAGTCCCAGGTAATAGTAAGATTCCTCTAATTATGTTTTACTGGAACAGCTCAGCGAGCAGATGGTGGATCCTTACTGAGTCAGTAATGAAACACCCATTGACTTCAGTGGTGCAAGCAATGCACTAAATTAACTTTTTAAATCTATACATCCCTTGTAAGATTCTGCATCTTATGTAAAAAAAGCTTTCAAGTTTGTAACATATTTTAGGACCCACAGATGTTCGATACCAACTGTTGAACTGGAGTGTATTCTAATAGCCAAGAGGTTGCCATACAATGCATTTAGAAGTACTACATAGCTCATGAAATTTGTCTATATCTGTAATTTTCAGAAGAGGTGACAAATGTTTTCTATGCAGAAGAATACTTATGTAACGTTTATCACTCTGTGTACTAGGTCATTCTTAAATATTTCTAAGTCTGCCTCTAAGTGAAGTACAGACACATTTCTCCAGACAAATGGCATGCTTTCTTTCATGGTTTCTGGAGCTACCATGTTACCACAGTGCTTTTATTTTCACTTTTTAAAAATTCCCTCAAGTGAAAAGTATCTACCTGATATCTGGCAAGACAGGTTTAATATCAGAATTCACTCTCAAGGGAATAGCTCCAGTAGAGAGATAATAATAGCCAAAGTCTTGGTAGAAAGTGTAGCTTCTTGAGCAATATTAAGAAAACTACTACTACTCATAGTTTATTTGATCTTGGCCTGCTATTCATCATGTGTTTCTGCTGTTTCAGCGTCTAGTCTCAAACATATTGTAAGCAGAGTTTGAATGAATTGGATATATTTGCTTGAAGAGAAGTTTTGCCAGCTTGTTTTCATACTGCAGCTGGGTCAGAATGTTTTGGCTTTCAAATAAGGGCTGAAGTATCCACAGATTCTCCAAACCACGTCCAACACAAAGCAACAGCTGCTGAGTTTATATGCTAAACCATGGAGCAAGTGGAAATTAAACCACCAAATTCCAGCCATTCAGCTGGAAAGTTAATGCACCAAAACTGTGTTAGTATCCAAGCAAAAAAAGAATTATACTGGAAAGGACATTGATAACTTTGGCATGTTGAGTTTATTTGAAAGTAAGAAAAATCACAAGAGGCTTCATATTTCAACAAGGGTGGTTTTACAAATAGGAAACACTGGTTGTTCATGGCTCTGCATATTTTCAGCTACATTATCCCTTTTATTATTCTCAATCTCTAGTATTTTATAAGAACTCAGCATTAATATTCTCAGCCAGAATTTCCCTGGAATTCACCTCCCATTTTAAGTATCAGAATAAGCAGTCTGTTTTCAGAAGACTTCAGCAGATTGGATATATAGCAATTTTGAAAAATCAGACCATAAAAATCTAGCCTATAATAGCATTGAATAATTTCAAAATATTTTCCCAGAGGATAACTGCAAGCAATTGGAAATCTGTCCCAACCATTTCAGAAGCCACATATAAATACCTGGTGCTGACTTCTAGTATTACATTTCTATAATTAGGGTAATCGTACAGTAGAGGATGACAGTGAAAAGCCTAGGTGAGCAACTTTTTTTAGTAGCTGGAGAAAAAAAGATCAGAAATAAAGATCTTATAAGTTTGCCATATAGTTACTGAAGATGAGATTCATATTACTTAACTTTGTCCACCTTAAAGATACCTATTTAGCTCCAGCAGACCCATCATAGAATAAGTGCCTAACACAGATGGTATAACCCACTCCTGAAAATATTTCTTTCCCTGTCTTGATTATAGAAGGATCCTAGGATTTGAGCTTATATTATGCATTTAATTTTGGATGGATGATGTCAGAGAAAATAAACTCTATACGTTGGTGGGAAGGTTGCCTCTTTCTGTGCTGTTTTCCTTGTCTGTTCACAAAAGTGTCATGGAGTCTACTGAATCAATGTTTTAAAATGACCTAAGCTTCTTACATGAAAATTGTTAATTAAATAAAGAGGAGGAGTATTATTATTACACAACTATTACACAGTATTAGTATTATTACATTAAATTTACATTAGTGTAATGCTTTGTACCCCATGTTACACAAAGACAAACAGGTATCAGTTACCTACAGAGAATCACTGGATTGGTGATACTGTAATGTGTGGTAATGGACAGAGCTAAAAGACAACACATGACAGCACTCTGCAGACATGCTTCTCCTCTGTAAAGTGAGATGGCTACTGACCTTTCTATACCACTGGTTTTTTCCTGCTATGCTCTTTTGTAGGAACTAGTTGCATATATCTGATTGCTAATGAAAAATGGTGTCATTTCTGCTATTCTTTTTTCCTAATCCTCATTTGACAAATTCAGAGTCCTCCCATTAATTTTTTCCCAAAGCTCATACACAATGAGAAAATTATGGAGATTGGGGTATTTGAGTGGAATAGGTTCTAGGAGTGGTTAACACAGAATAATGTGGAAATATAAGGGCAACTCTGTACTTTTACATTCAATTTCTGAATTTCTGTACTGACCTAAACTATCCTTTTTTACTTGCATCTGCTTCTCCTTAAGATTCACTGTGCTTTGAAAATGGTGTTACTCTCACATCATTCCAACACCTCCACAGTCATATCTTGAAACATTAAAAATTAAATCGAAGAGGGAAACTGGAAGAAAATGAGAGGAATGCATTGTATACATTCCCATTTCTTAGCAAAAGTCTTAGCTAAGAAATGGGAATGCATTGTATACATTCCCATTTCTTAGCAAAAGTCTTAGCTAAGCCTTTTCAAAAAATCACATCCTTTTCTTAAAATGGAGAACTTTTCTATGCAAAAGAGACATTCTGCCAGAGGGACATGTGCAATACTATACAACCTTTAGCTTCCCTTGCTATGGTCAGCTGAAACTAAAAATTGTAAAAAGATAAAAGTGCTCCATTAAATCCCTCTTTTATTGTATAAGTGCCCTTATGAAATTGTATGACTATACAATAGCATTATATCAGGCTAGAATTAAGGCTTACAACAGACGTTAAACCACAGCATTACAGTGACCAGATGTAAGGCTTATTTAAACCAGATTTTAGAGTGAAATATTTATGAACTGATTTAAATACTAATGAACAGACACTCCTACAGCTGTCACAGTAGCAGAATGATAAATGTGTTACATAGGAATCTCTACGCCATATAGCTGGCCATTTTTCAATAGTCATGGACACATGTTTCTTAATAATACAGACAGAAGATGGGTGATGAACTAGGCAAGTGGAAAGACAGTTAAACAGTTGGAAAAGTTTCCTTCCCTTTTCCTCAGTGACTTTATTGGGTCCCCGAGTATTTCTCCACTTCTCTCTGATTTCTCTCCCCTTTCTTTGCCTCTCAGAAATTCACAGTTCTATCTGTGGAGGTGTCAATATTGTCAATAGCACTTATTCCTAGTTTTGGTCAAGGCTGCAGTTTTCTTATCCACACTGCATGAATGTTAGTTCACTCACAATCTCCACTGGGACTTCTTCCCTCCAAGACGAAACTGACACAGTGGACAAGAGAGTTGTCTACTAATTGATCACGTCAATTTTTACTACTTCCAAGAAGGACAGTCCTCCAAATTCCCAGAAAATCTTGCACCTCTCCAGCACCCTCATAACTTTTCATAGTGTGCCCCACACTTGTCTATACATATCTGGGATGTCACCCTAAAAACATTTCTCTGACACACCTCAATACTGTCTTACTGTTATTGCTGGCACTTAGTTCTAAGAAATTTCAAGACATAGTAATTATGCCTCAGGGTCAAAGGCAAGTCACCTGGGACACAGAATAGTCTCAAGTCTACTTTTATAAAGTTTTCAGGCAGCTAGTTTATGCTAGAGAGTGTTAGGAAATGAGACAGCCTGCCCCAGTTTTCTCTCAGATGCAGTGCACAAAGACAATATTGACATAGCAGTAGACCAGCAAGAACAACAGAAAGTCTGGTACAACTGATCCAGCGGCTCTACTGTAAATCTCACCTTTGATTATGTTCCACTGTGGTAGGAGCAAATCAATAAGGCCAAGTCTCCTCTTTGTCCTTTACTGGTCTTACTCTTAATCTTACTACTCCAAGTAAATACGAAAGTGATTTTTTCAGTTGCAAAAGTAAGCAGATACATAAAATATAACATAAAGGATAACCTCTATGTACAAAATGATTTAGAGAAAAATCTCAATTAAACTTATCGGGATTTTTTGCTGTCACCTTTTGAACATTTCCTAGCTTCTAATTTAAGATCTCAGTTCTTGAATTATATTTTTTTTTCTTTCAAAATAATTGAATGTAATTAAGGAATCAGCTAAATATTACAGCTGCTATTAAATGCTTCTTCAATTCTACGATGCATCCTAGTAACAGAAACTAATGAATTGGTAAAAATAGCAAAGTAAGCAAAAAGTTTACAAAACATATGCATGATCTGTCAAAAGTGCTAGCAGACTAGTTTAAAAATTTTAACTCACAGCTAGTGTCAATGACAATATACTTATGATTCTGAATAATTTATTTGTCATGTCCAGATCATTTCCATCATAAAAATAGCTACTTTATTAAATAATGAATATATGTAGTTAAGAACATCATCATGAGGATAATTCTTAGTGATAGATATACTGGATAAAGACTGTTAAGGAACCCAAGTGCTTTCCTAAGAGGAAGGTAATATCCTTTCTTAAAGAAGGGTATAAAAATGTTTTAATTACTGGATTTGAAATATTGAGCAAGGTATTTTTATATTGATCATCACAGAGATTTTGAAGTAGATTTTCATAGTGCACAGAACTGCATACGGACTGCATGCATGTTGAAAGCAGTGTGACCTTTAAGCAGATGTGTACTAAAGTTGAAATCTTTGACAGGATGGTTTGTCTTCAGCACTCTCTCACTTATTAATCTTGTGAAATTAATTAGACTTATTGTTTAATAGAAGAGAGTGGTCTATGATAAATAAAGTGCTGGTTTCATCTTAATTATTGATCCTTACTCTTTAACATAGTTTTCCAGGTTCCTATTAACTCTGCTAACAATCTTGGAATAAGTTTGACATGCCTTAAAATTCTGCTAATCTCATAGGTTACATCAGTATCCTGAGAATATACTTTGTTTAGACATTGTGGAAATGCGCCATTCTGTTGTCTCTCCAGTATATGTTATGAAAGCACTTTCTTTATGCTAATGCTTCGCCTTTAGCAGTTTTATATCGGTTGGTAAGTAAACACATCTTTGTGCAAAATGTAAATGTCCATCTGCAAACATTTTAATGCCACTGTGTAACCATTTGCATGATTACGGAATAATGTCTAATATTGTTTGGGCTACTCCATATACAGGTGTGAATGAGTATGCAAGGGGCTAAGCAGTGGAAATTTCTTATGAATCTTAGATTAACTTCTTTGATCTCATGAAGTGTTCTTGTAACCCATTTCAAATCAAAACTGCATGCAGACTTCTCTGAGCAAGTGGGTTACTATCTCCTCTGCTAACTGCTGGAGTAAAAATAAATGTAGTGCTGGGAAAGACACTGTCGTGGTTTAACCCCAGCCAGCAACTAAGCACCACGCAGCTGCTCACTCACTTCCCCCCCAAGTGGGATGGGGGAGGAAATTGGGAAAAGGAGTAAAACTCGTAGGTTGAGATAAGAACAGTTTAACAGAACAGAAAAGAAGAAACTAACAATGATAATGATAACACTAATAAAATGACAACAGTAATAATGAAAGGATTGGAATGTACAAATGATGTGCAGTGCAA
>JAVJGG010000054.1:9375380-9428016 GCA_035590195.1 Aviceda cuculoides
CCCCGTCCCCGTCCCGGTCCCCGTCCCCGGCCCGCCAGCCCTCTGCCGCCCGCCGGCGGGGAGCCGGGGCCGCTCGGAGCGCTGCCGTGGCGGGGCGCAGGGAGGAGGCTGCCGCAGCCGCCGGCGCGGCGTTTTGGGGAGGGGGGAGCTGCGCCGGCGTGGGTGCTCCGGAGCGCTGATGTGTCCGGCTCCCTTTGCAGGCTGCTCCGTCGCTTTAGAGCGAGGACGAGGCTGAGCCGGCGGCATCCCGGGCATTTCCAGCGAGCGCCCGCCGGCAGCCCGGCACCGACTGAAATTTAGGCGTCTTCAGAGAGGGGAGGAAGATCCTCATCTTCCGAAGCCTCCTCAATGAGTGCCAAGCTCTCCAAGGAGTTGAGGCTGTCCCTGCCACCTTGTCTCCTGAACAGGACATCGTCTGCCACCCTAAACATCAGCAGCACCTGCATCACGCAAGTGGGTCAACTCTTCCAGTCCTTCTCATCCACCCTGGTTTTAATTGTCCTGGTCACCCTCATCTTCTGCCTGATCCTCCTCTCCCTCACCACCTTCCACGTCCACAAGAGGAAGATGAAGAAGCGGAAAATGCAAAAGGCTCAGGAGGAGTATGAACGGGACCACTGCACCCGCAGCAGCAGTAGCGGCAGCCAGCACACTGGGATGGGGGTGCAGGGAGAGGCACCCCAAGGAAGAGACAGCCGGCTGGGAAGACCGCCCCAGGACTCGGAGATCCAGCGCCCCTCTCCCTCGGCAGCCCCGAGCTCTCAGCCAGCACGGGCTTGTTTGGACACAGCTGGTGCGGGGCTCCTGCAGACGGTGATTTTGTCATGATGGTTTGGGGGAGACCTCGCGAAGGCGCTGGTTGGTGTTTGTAAATACCCGAGTGATTATCCTAGTCCCTGAAGAAGAAGAAAATGTTGCTAATTCAAATGAACAAACAAGCCCATGATCCAAGCGCATGACAGATTACATTGCGTTTCTCATTGACTGTGCGAGGAAAAGATGCGTCTTTTTACCAGAGAAGGAGCTGCACACAGCTACCAAATAACAAGTCGTCCACCTGGAGGAGAGGGTCAGGGGTGGGGGATCCCTTTTCCTTGGACAACATTACCCCAAGGACCAAGACAATCCCCCTCTCTCGGGATTCCCGCTGCACCCTGTGTCACCATTGCATGGCTGGGCTGGGGCGTGGGTGAGTGGTGGGGAGGGAGAGGCAGCTCTGGTGGGTGCCTTGGGACCCCCGTCCCCTTGGAGCAGGGCGACTGTCCACCCTGGTCTCTCCTTTTGTGCTAGGACCTATGCCCCTGTCCCACCCCTCTTGCTCCTTTCCAAGACTGTATATTGTTTTGTGTAGAAATGGCCACCCGCAGTTGGGCTTAACTGCAAGTGCCCTCCAGCCCCATGGTCCTGTGCCCCCAGCTGCAGTGCTGAGCATCCCACTGTCTGGGGGGATGGAGCCAGCTGTCTGCACAGAGCGATGCCTGAGCTCTCCTCTCCCCTCAGTTCCCTTCATTTTCAAATGCACCCCCTCCATCCCCATCCCCATCCCCATGCCATGAAACCCAAACCCAGTACAGTTTTGTGTGGCAGGGAGAGGTGATGTGCAGTAACTTGCCCATCCTCTCCCAGGGGAGGGTGTCCGTGTACCTCCTGTTAGTCCTGAAACAAATCCAGTTCTGCACCAGGCACCCCGCACTGAACGCCTGTGTTTACAGCTTCGCCTCCCAGCAAGGAATCCTGCAGCAGTACAGAGCTGGCTTCTACTTTTTTGGGCTGATACATATTTTTAACCCTCTTAATCTAGTAGACAGGGACAGACAACACTTAATTTTCTCCCCTTTCCCCTCTTGGGGAACAAACCACAGATGTGCAAAATGTCTGCTCCTAAACCCTGGCAAATATTTATTTCAGAAGTGACTGGTGTAGTTTCTCCCTAGCTAGCACCAGGAGTTTTTGGTCTGTGGATGGCAGGTGTGAGTGGCTGCTGGTACTGTGTGTGTTGGAGGAAGCAGTGTCGGGTACAGAAAATGCGGCTTTGCTTAGTGATTAAATCAATGACCATTACTTGAAGGTGCCTTAACAGAGTGCTATATCCAAACTTTGAAACATCTAATGTGATATCATAGCAGAGGCAGCCCTCTACTGTGTATATTAACATCTAAAAAATACAGCAAAGAAAAAGTGATCCTAAGTGATTTCTTCTTTTTTTTTTTTTTTCCTTTTATCCTGTCATTCAAAGTGATCTGAGGAGATAGTAATAGTCCACAGCTTTTAATATTTTGTATCCACTTATTCCCTTTCTGCTGTACTCTGCTTCCCATGGTGGCTGTTAGGCTAGAAAAATCCCAGGCATGTGCACCAGGAGGTCTGGGGCCCTAAGCCGGGAGTGAATGCCATCAAACAATTTAAAATGGGGAACGAGGGTGGCAGAAGTCCTCCATAATCCTCCAATAGCCCCAAAATGCAGAGGTTTCAAGGCAGTGTTCCTGTTATCCAGTTTTATCCCTTTCCAATCTTGCCTGGTCTGACTGGAAATTGCTGTTGAGTTTGGATCAGTGCCTCCAGTGTTTTAGGCAAGTACTGTATCACCCAGCTCAAGGAGCTGCTCCACCAGCTGAGGTTAATGTGGCAAGCGTTCCTGCGACCAAGTGGTGTTTTGCACATTGCAGTTTGATGGGAGCGATGGCTGACTCTCACCGCCAGGCAGTATGATCGGATGTTAATGGCTACTTCGTTGTTGCTGGGCAAGGAAATTGGCTTTGTTTTGTTTCCCCTAATAAAGGATGCATGAACTTTTGTGTTTAACCTCCTTATGCAACTGCAGCACAGTATTGCACCACAGGGAATAGATTTAGGACAATGAAGAGTGTTCAGTAATGGAGCTTCCTGATCGTTGATCTCCACTAAATAGAGAGATATTACTTTCCCCTTTATTTTGTGCCTTTAAAAAAAAAAAAAAAAAACAAACAAAGAAAAAAAAACAGTGTATAATTTTGAGTTTTATAAAAGCAATAAGATGTTCAAATCACTCCAGTGCATTTCTGGTTGATGATTCCACTTCTTTAGTGTCTGAAGTCAGATACTCTTCCTTCTGCCTTATGCACTCAAGGCATGCAATAATTCCCCAGAAGCGTACTGCTTGTCACATCTCATTGCAGTTATAAAATTGCCCTATTTTTGAAGAAAAAAAGAAGGATGGAGAGATAGATATATATATCTTTATATATACTATGGATATACAGGTATATATATTATTTATATAATCTCATGACACTAAAAGTAGTTGCAAAAATGTAACTGGAATTAAAATATGTTATCATGTAAAACTATCCTCTGTTAATTAGCTTTGATTTAATATTTTAATATCTCTGTATTTATGTAAATCTGTGTAAATTATGTGGTCGATAAGTAAAATTTCATACTGACTTTAATTTTCTCAGAACTGTGAGCTTCTTGTGGTGTCATTTAAGGTTTTTTTATTTCTAAAGTTAAATTATACAAGATACAAGAAGTTATAAATTCCTATTATCACCCAGAAATACTGCAATAAGTTTCATGCGTACTCCCAATACATGATCCTGTCTTGAAGTATTGCAAGCTTATGAGGCTTAATTGAACGGTCTCAGGAGATCTAGCTGATATAAGCAGGACATGTAGGCTTTCATTTTCATGAAACAATAAGCAATCTAGGGAATAGATGTGGATTTTTAAAACAGAGTTTATGCTTGGAGGTTCTGTCAAATCAATTGCTGCAAAACCCTACAGCTACAGCTAAACTTCTGCACTTAGCATTCAGTATTAATAAGGCTGATGCTTCTTTCCCCTCCCCCCTCCTACTTAAACTAGAAAAGTCTAGGAAATTGTTCGTATTTCTAAAGCATACATTTTCAGCTAACTGTGAAACTGCCCAAAGGGTTTTGATTATACATATTTTATGCAAGTGTAATATCTATGTATCTGTATCCATATATTTAAATATTTTTTGTGTAACCTTTTCTACAATATTTGATAGAGATGTTGGGTAAATGCTTGTACCATTCTCGTACGTAAAGAAGGATTTATACCCTCTTAATGTGGACCTTCTTTTTCCTGTGAATTTGCACTGGTTTCGGCAAGTTATGATGGGGACCGGGCAGCTGAGTGCTGACTGCTGGAAGAACAGACAGTCTTCTCTCTGTTAAGGGGCACATCCTCCAGCTGGATTTTCCTGGTTTGGAATTGGAGCCGGTTGCCCACTAGCATCCTGCATGCGTAAGAATAAGAAGTGCCGTGGTGCTGAACAGTTCCTGTCATCCCGTGGAAGAAGCACAACAGCAGTGACTTGTTTCGTAGATCCCAGTGAAAACAGAGAGCCTGCTGGGTGGTGTGGTGGCAGTGCTGGGGCTGGATCGGAGAGTTGGCGACGCCTCATCCTGCGTTCCCATCCTCAGAGCCTGCTGCTGCCCCGGGGCTTCATCCAGCTCCTGCTGGCATCAACAGGAGTGGCTTCCACTGACTGTCAAGGGACTTGGATCCTGTCTGTAGTCCACATGGAGGGTGACAGCTCTCCGCATCACCACCGCTGGCCCTGCTCCGCACTTGTCCCGGCAGCCTCCGAGGGGGTGGAAACCACTGCATCCCACGAGGGCTGGGATGCTTCAGCCCGGCGGCACTGGGGAACCCACTCTGCTGCTGTCAGCTCTGCTTCTACAGACTGAGGCGTTTAGGTTTCCACATGGATCTGATGTGGATCGTGGACAGGGAATGTCATTTCATTAAAATGTGTCATTCTGGCATTTTTTTTTCCGTGGAGGTTTGTCTACTGCAAATGTAGTCTCAGATGAAATTTGCAGGCTCTCCATCCAGACATGTTTTAGCTTTTGATACATCTCTCTCAGACATATATCTGTATATATAGATACATATCTTGAAAGAAATGCTGGACAAAAAGCAAAGAACAGAGACTCCACATTGTAGACAAAACTGTCCTATGACTAAAAACTCTTTTTTTTTGTTTCTTTAATTAATTTTGAAGGCTACTATCTTTAATGTAAAAAGCAAGTTAGTATGTGATTAACGTTTTCCACAGCATTTCTGAGTAGTTGCTATCTTGTTTCTGGAAAGCTATGTCCAGTGTTTTGAAGCAACTGTGCTTTTCTTCTTCTATTGTCATGAATATGAGTGCAACTTTTATGTAGGGAGGAAAAAGAACATAATTTGACTCTTCAGATAGGACTGAATTATTTTAAATCCTGTCATAGGACTTGGTTGCTTTTTTTTCTTTCTAGTGGTTATTCTCTCTGCACGTTTGTATTTTTTCTATGGGTACTTGAAACCCTACATTTTAATATGTATGCAAGATATGAAGGGAAACACAAAAAAATGAAGTAGGAAACATTCTTTTCCCTCTTTTGTGTAAATAGCAAAATTTATAATGATTTAGATACCATTTCATTACCTTTCTCATCTATATAGAAGTTGGCATGACTCATATACAAACCTTTAATAGCTTGTTCATTTATGTTAAAAATTAGAACTACATTTATCCAGGACTGACTCTGTCATCTCTTTCTGGTATCTAACTCTTTTTTTCTTCCCGTGAAACCAAGTTTTCCATCTGATTGCTAAATAAATTTCTAGTAGAACAGAGCCTCCTTCTGTTTTTAATCTTTTACATGTAGGTCTCTGGTCTGAATCCAGCCAAACTCAATAGTGTAGAAAGTGAGTTACAAACTTGTAAAAACTGGATGGTGTATGAACCTTGAGGAGAGAGGTGACTGTCTGTCAAGCAAACAGGTGAAATGCCTGGCAATGGTGATAGTTACCTTTCCCATTTGGAGTTGTGGAAGTGAAGCCTCCCCATCCACTGGATGGACCTGGCTGGAGGGCAATGCATTCCAGCCACAGCAGAGACAAGTATTATTCTCCTTCCTGATACTGTTGCTCTAAAATATAATTTTCTATATGACACTAGATCTCATTTCTGTAAATTTTATGTAATATATTTCTTATTCAAATCAAAGAAGTTTTCGTTGCTTCATTGGTACTGTATGTTCCCTGTGGATAACTAGAAGATTCGTTTTCCGACCCTTTTAACCCAATACCTCCACAAGCATTGATTTTGTATAAGTTAGGAAATAAATAAATATTTGGATCAGAACACTGTCAGTAAAAATTGCCTTTATTTGTATAATCCGGTGTTCCACTTGGCTTTTCTTTGTTGTTTTCTTCCTTGAAATGGAGCAATATAATCTGTTCATTATTTTACTTTCCTAAAGAGGACAAAGAATGTGAAGCAAGCACTGCAAAATGCACATATACAAACAGGAAGAGATTTCACATTGTGCAGCAGAACAAAATCATGTAGGTTTTGTTGGTTTCACAGTAATTCTTTGTCCTCTGTTTTTCAGACCCCCTCCAATCAAGCAAAATTTTTACCTAAAATCTACTGAAAGAACTCATATATAGCAGGTAGATTGCCTTTCTTTTATGGTTTTAGCTTTGCTTACTACACAGTCAATGACAAAGTGCAGGTTAAAACTTTTAAAACATCTTGTAATCTAAAAATAATAAAGTATCCCAGGGGTTTACAGGTACTGTAAATACGGGGTAAGTATAGAAGGTTGGAAGGGAGAAAATATTAGCTCTATAATACAACAACAGCAACATGTGCTGGAGGATGAATTCATGATTGTACACGAGTGCCTTTATGTTTTATTCCTGGCTCTGTCACTCACAAGTTTTGAGGCTCTCAGCTTCCAAGCTATTTATGTAGTAAGCGATATATAACTTATCTATTAAACAAAGACATGGAACCTGCAAATATACAGCCCTGAAATGAATAAATTAAGCATCATGTACATTACAAAAATACTAATACCGTAGTACAAATTAAAAGAGTCTTTATGCTAATCACCTGGCTTGGATTATTCAAGTGCTTACATTTGGCAGCAAGGTCCAAACGGTACACTGCACAGCTGGGAGATGGATGGATGGGCAAGATGCTTGGACAGTCACACGGAGAGGCTCAATTTAATTTTTAAGTTGAAGTGGAATATGTGTTATGAAGGAGAGCCAAGACAACTAATGTTTATTTTACCATTTCATCACTCATAACATTGTTTTTCAATGCAGAAACCAGCCTTGTGTGGTTTTGAGCAGAGTGCTGACTAAGGTAAGAAGAATATTGGAAAAGAAAATTCTTGGTAGTAAACCCATCACTAATGAAATTCATGGCAAAATCTCCCTGAATTCAGTGGGGCCTGGACTATGCTCGAGATGACACCAGATCTCACTCCCTGCTGGCTGTCCATCCCTTGCCAGTGTAATCAGACTTTTGATTGCTGCAGTCAGTATTTCTAGGGCACATGGATTTCTCTTGTGTTTTGACTCACAGTCTGTACCCAGCTCCTCTAGGGGACAGCGGGGGATCACCTGGGGGTTACCTACATGTGACATGTTAGGCTTTCCATAGGATGGACTATGTTGGCCAGGCTTGTTTCTTCCTTCCGATGGGTAATCTCAGCCTATCTCTGACATTAGAAAGTATCTCTCTTTAAGTGATTAGTTGGTTTGATTTCTGCAAAGATACTATAGAACTTTGCCCTCATCTTGATCCAGCATTGTCATGCATTTACTCATAGCCCAACCGTATTGGTATGGTATCAAAATCTCTGCGACAAGGCAGAAGCTTTTGAGAAAGTGCTGGACTTCAAACAGTCTGAGAAATTGCAGCATGCTTCCCGACATGGTCCATTGGCTCTTGAACAACATCACATTTCCTGGTTAAGCTGCCAGACATAGACCACAGGCTGAATCTGCTGAGAAATCATCATTCTTTCATATCAAGAACATCACTGTAAGGAAAAATATCAGTTACTACAGAGGGAAGAGTAAATAAATGAGAGGATGTGGTGATAATATGGGTATTAATATGCAAATACATATGTAAAACCTTTGAGACAGACAAGATCAACTGTATGTCTAGTAATGGCTGACCACCCAGTCCATATTTTCTTTTAAATCAGATTATCACAATCCATTCTTTTACTTGTGGTCTTGAATGCTATTAGACATGTGCTTTTACTTTGCTCCTCAGCTAGAAAAATCAGTCAGTGAGCCTCTGCTTCTCTACGAACTCCAGCTGAACAGTTTCAAGTCTGTTTGTTTTCCTTATAGAAATACAGTTTCTATTAAACCATCCTTTTGACAGGCCTCAGCAATAGCATAGGAGAGCCTTCACTTCCAGCACATGTGTTAGAGCTTGTTCAATCTGGCAACAGCGATGCGTAAAGGAGGACAGCTGTCCAGATGATCATATGGGGTCTCTGTAAAAATCTGTAAACTATGATTGCATTTGAACAGAAAGCAAGAAACATGTAAACCCTGAGACAACCATGACTTTTTACCTATCTATAGTGAAGGAAGTTCAAACCATCCCTGCTCACCACTTGAGTTATTCTGGATTTATATACCTCTAGAACTGAGCTGACTATATGGGCCATTACCTGTCTGACAGAGCTTCTCTAAAGTCAGTTCCTCCTGGGGTAAAGGGATGATGATGAACCTAGTGGAGGAGTGGAATAGGTAGCTGAAATGTGACAGATGGGTTTTAGTATTACTGTTTGCATAACGCTGTAGCCATACTGTAGGGATAAGGGCAGATTCCTTAGGCCAGTATGTCTGCAGGTGAGAAAACGTAACAGTACCACACAACTCTTGGTAGCAGATCTGGGTGTAATGTCTTTTATAAATGAAAACTTCAGATATTACAGATTCCAGAGAAACTCTTGAGAATTGCTATGCTCCAGCTAGGCATCTTCTGTTTTCTTTCAGAATTTTTTTCTAATGTTCTGGAAAGCAGAATCTCAAATTATGTCAAAATAAAGTGAGCAACATGATGCTGTAATCTGTGTGAGAAAGCTGTGCTTCTGAGAGACACCATGTTAACAAATCTTTATTTGTTCATAGCCTGGGGACTTCACCATCAGAGAGTCATGCTTCTTCCCCGCTAATGTGCACCAGTTGTTGCAGCGAGCGGCCAGGAGGAGGAATTCAGATTCCCTGAGCACGTAGTCCTCATTCAGCTCCTTCAGACTGATGGAGGCGGTGAACTTGCAATGGCAATAGCTGTTAACAGGAAAATGGGGAGAAAACACTCAGCTCCCATCCTGTAAGGCATGGAAAAAACCAACTTTTGGAAACACAAAGATCTTGCTGGGTTAGCACTAGTGATTTTGTAAGGAAAATCTCCAGGATTTACTTTGAAGTAGCTTGGCTCGAGTAACTTCTCATCTTGAGGAGGTTTCCATTTGCCTTCCTGTCTCCTCTCTGCTGCCAGCACTCTTCCAGACCACTTTACCTGAATTCATTGTTAGGTCTTCACTAACTTATTTTACTCTGAAGCAAGTTATGGTACACTTGCATGGATGTATAGTGAATAAGTTAGTGAGTCACAAGGGAGCAACAACCACTGGGAGGGCAATGGAGTAGCATCCAGCAGCAAGGCAAAGAGTGCAGGAGCACTAAGCCCTTCAGTACAGTTTTGTGAGGAAGGGTTTATGAGTCTCATTTCGTCTATCTGGTGCTTCATATCTGTATCATGGACATCTGGGGTTAAAATATAGATAGCCTACTGTGGCTGTGGAGCTTCACCTGGCTCTTAGGTACTATCACATCCCACTGTCACAGTGCCCACAGCCTTATTCACACCCCATGGTGTCCAGCTGCATTAGTTTGCTTTCTCCCTCTATCCTTTGAATGAGATCCTTCATGTGTCTCCAAATATTGCCCTGCTCCCCTGCATGTTCACCCCCATACAATGCCTGCAGCTCCCACTCCTGACCTGGTTGGCTTGCACATGTCATGTAGGAAGCCGCATGCGTGAGGGTGAAATGATCAGTGCAGACAAGGTCCCTGTTATCCCTGCCTTCCTCCCCATGCAGCCACCAGCATGGGCTTGACCCCCAACCCAGCCACCCACAGATCTCGTAAGGAGTCAATTTCATTCAACTCTCCACTCTTCCATCAAACATAGTTGAAATTAGCCAATGCATGCAACTCTTCCAGAAGAGCAAAACTCCTGGGGGAGGACAACCGACAGGTAGCTGGGCAGCAAATGTGCCTGCACAATAATGCAGGTGTTGGTGAAATAAGTTATTTTTCACATTCTCATGAATTGTAAGTAAATTTCAAGACTTTCCTGGTGCCTGACTCATAATTTTGAAATGTTTGGATTTGGCAATGCTGCTCAACAATACTTTGAAGCCCATCTGTGCTGTTTACACACTCTTTCTTCAACCCCCAGGCATTGTCTGTTTCCTTTGGTTTTCCAGACTCTAATCTTTTGAAGCAATAAATTAGGGGTTTGTTTGATAATTGTGATGGTTGTGTGAAGCTTATTCAGAAGGTGAATCATAGATTTCTAAGACTGAAAGGGGATCTGGAGGCATATAGCTACAAAATTATCTACAGTCTGTCACAAACAGGGTTTTAATCCAGTAACTCATGTCTCCCGCCTGGCAGGTCCAGTGGCATAGAAACATTAATTTTTTAGAAAGAGAGTCACAGCTGATTTCCAGCTTGCAAGTGCTGGTGAATCCAGTTCATACTTTCATAAGTTGTTTCAGTGATTACAAGAGTAGCCTAAAAATAAAAGGTTTGTGCTTTCAAGGCAATATTTTTTAATATACAGAATGAAGTTAACATATGCAGTAGTTATTAGGACAATGTTAAAAACAGACATCTGGCAAGGAAGGTAAGCCATCTGTGAAAATACAGTTCCTATTACATGTAATAACCCAAACAATGACTCAGTTATAAATTCACAGCACTGGGAGTGTAAACAAAACTGTGTCCTGGGGGAAAAAGATGGGAAAATGTTACATATGCAACCATGTACCTACTCAGAAGGTGTCAGCTGAAATAAATGAGATGTTTGCGGTTGCTGTGGAATTTTACCTCATAAACTAAATTATCTTTATAGATTTACCCTTCCCCCATTTCATTGCCTCCCCCTTATTCCAATGTCTCTTTAGCAAAAAAGGCTTGTGCTGAACCTCCAAATATTTCTCTGTGCCTCACCAACAGCAAAGCAGGCTGAGGTTTTTTGACCTGACACTGCACTGAATGAATCAAGGGCTGGACCAAAACCCTACTGAAGTTAATGGGAAGCTTACATTCATTCTGATGGGATTATATTAGAAATATTCCTGATGTATATCTCATAGTTTTTGGGGTCTAGAGTGCAGCAGGCTTGTCATATTTGCAAGTTCAAATTTCTTCTTACAGTTAAGTATCTGAAAACTATTTTGCCTGTAGAGCATTTATTTTTCAAAGACGACTTAAGGGCATAGAATTGTCTCATTAGATTTCTTAAAATTAGATTTAAGCCTGCCATTT
This sequence comes from Aviceda cuculoides, assembly GCA_035590195.1. Lineage (NCBI taxonomy): Eukaryota > Metazoa > Chordata > Aves > Accipitriformes > Accipitridae > Aviceda > Aviceda cuculoides. The sequence continues at coordinate 9,386,757 of JAVJGG010000054.1, forward strand.
TATGACACTTTTTAGGCTAAAGTTGCAGGGATCTGTAACTGTAGAGGAGAAACAAATAAAATGTAGTAATATAACCTCCTAAAGTTACAGACAATTTCATATTGTCTAAGAGTAGCCAGGTTTCTTCTCATCGTTCCTCCTATGAACAGTGCAGTGGTTGTAGTGCTAGCAATTGCAAGTTTCATTCATGGATTTAAGGGGTTTTGCAAAATAAAACCACCAGGCTCCAGGGCTTTGTTGCAAATGATTGTCCCCTCCTTCCTTGCCTCTGAAGACAAAGTCGCCTTGGTCTTGGTGACCAGGGAGAGGCCCAGCAGCAGCCAGTTTGAAGGCCTGGGTAAAACGCAGAAACCTGGAGTTCTCCATGCTGACTGGATGTGGGCTGGCAATTCTGGATTTGAATTGGCCCTCCTGAGAGCCAAGACACTTACATTGGTCCTGGTACAGCTGGAAAAAATTCAACACTTGTTCATTCAAAGGTGGCCACAGTTGAACGTTCCTTAGTGAGCTGCATGCAATGACAGCCACATATGGTCCACAGCTTTTTGCATTGACATAAATACAGATATATATATATATAAAAATAGATCTGTATGATATATATGTGTGTATTGTCCGTATGTGTGTGTGTATATATAAAAATACACGCAGATTTTGGTCTGATGACTCCTCTTGAAGCCCAAGATTTGACTTTCAAGTTAATGATATTTTCAGAAAAGTTTGTGGTTATTTGTTCTTTTCTAGCTGCTTTCATCTGTGTTCTCAAAAAAGAATCATCATTTATTGCACCTTCTGGTTATTTATAAAAGTATAAGCAAGTGGCATCAAAATAACTCTTTTCCAGCTTAAGCTGAGAAGTAAGCTTCATTTTGGTTTGTCCCAAGAGGAAGAGAATAGCATTCATACTTATCAATGAATATTTCCTAGGGTATCCAGATAGAAACAAGGCAATGTACCGAAGCAAGCTGGCATTTTTATTTTAATTGATAAGTAAGTCAGAAAACAGCCACAGGATAGTGCAGGAAACATGCCTTCTAGTGAGAACCTAAAAAATTCAATCTGTTCTGCTTACTGAAGAAAAAGCTGAAAGGTGATTTGAGCGCAGTCCTACATGGGAAAGATATTATTCGTGAGGGGTGATTGGTTAGAATAGAATAAAATATCCTGAAGTGACACAAAGTGCAGAAGCTGATGCTGTATAATATGGAGAATATTTTTGATAGTAGAGATAATGAATTGGGCTATGGTAGATTCTTACCATTTGAACTGTTTAAATCCACATGTTATTCTAAAGTGTCATTACTTCTAAAGAAGCTACAAGGTTGATGCAAAGATTTTTGGTTAATGATATTCCTCAGGTGTATTTTTACAGGAGATTGGAGAAGATGATTATATCACTTTCCTTTAGCCTCCAATCTATTGATCCACAAAATACATTCTTCACCATAAAATAGACTTTTTGTATAAAGGACAATTTTTTTTTTCTCCTAGAAAATTGCACAGAAACTGACAACTAAAAAAAAAAGAATTTTCACATTTTTATTTCACATATATTTTTGTTACAAGGCTAGCATTTCTCGGAGGTGAGGGTTTCTCTTTGCTTTCTTATAGCACACCTTCACTACTGCATGACACATTCAACTGGTAGAGGACTTTCAACACACTTGACAAGTGCTGTTAGATGCATAATGATAAAGGCTGTCTCAAACAATACTCCAGTCTCCTCTCCTACACACTTCATTTCAAGAGACGAACTGAAAGGTTAAAAAATGTGTAAAGAAGGCAACTTGGGGAAAGAGAATATCACTGGATTAACTCAGGTTTTCAACTATAATTAAGGTTGGTCGTAAGCTGAAAATACTGTGGGATTCACAAACAACCTTTCTATAGATCAAAGACCAAACTTTTCCGTTTAGTGGATAGGGACAGGATAATAGCCCTCTAAAACGTCCTCTAGTGGCACTTGCTGTGTGCTCTTGGAAATCTCCCAGAGAAGTGGGATGTATATGTACCCAGCTAGGCTTGAAGTTTTTATGCAAAGTTGATACTATGGTTGTCTGGGCCCAAGGAGCCTGTGTCCTTCCTTTGCATGATGTTTGTTATACAGAGAGAAAAAGGTATTACCTAACATCATACTAGAAGAAAATGGCCACGTGCCCTATAAAAGTGGACTTGTTAGTACATATAGATTCATGGGAACTAAATTTAGTAGTCTGAAGAATGGCATTAAGTACTCTGGGGATTTTTGCTGCATCAGCTAACCTCATGGACAGATGCAGAAACTGCTTCCTAACTCTTGAGTGATGCAGGTCAGATTCAAAGAGCTAAAGCACTGTAATCTGTTGGAGGAAAGGAAGACTTAGTAAGACTCAAAGCCTTTGTGCGGTGGGGGTGTGGTGATAAATGGAAAGGAAGCTATGAAATGAAGAACAAAAGAAAAAATGTGTGGAAAACTTCTTCCAGGCTTTGCTTTTGCTGATGATTTCTCTGAGCCTCTGGTGGTGTCTCATGGCTGTGGGCAGAAGGAGCAGCAAATTCTGGGTACTTGGGAAACATAACACATTGGCTTGATTCTTGATGCAAGTGCAGGGTTAAGCAGCAGCTAGGTGTGGGAATTTACATATTCCTTTGGGACCACTGACTGCTTCAGCCACATAAATCCTTTGTTGGATGTTGCCCAATTAATACAGTAGGGAGCAAGACCCAAATGTTGCAGTGTCCAGGTCTTTCACTGGATCCAGCTTTAAACATCTCCAAGCATTTGGTCTAGTGAAAAACCCTCTCCACACCCACCCAATTCTGTATTATAGCAGATACACTTATTAAAAGAGTGGCTTATATCCTTGCATAACCTCATATCCTAGCACAGATTCCCTTGCAAAACAGACGTATTCACTCGCCACAGTTTTATCTTGCTCTGCCTCCTTTTTAGATTCAAATCTATAACAAGTTTATAATGATGTGGTTAGCTATCTGTATAATTTAAACTACAATCTCCTTGGGGTGGTGACTTTGTTCACACGTACCAGGCACACAAATGGTGCTGTACAAACACAGAGGATATGGCACTAATTAATAACAGCTCATTTCAGTTCCAAGGGTGACTTATACTAACTGTTTGCTCTGAGGACTGTCTTCTATGTAATGCAAAGTGAGAAGATCATTCTAAGTGTATGGAATTGTTTGTGACATTAATTCAGTCCCAGATGTGTTGAATTGTTCTAATATGCTAGGCTGAGAAGCTGAAGCCATTGAAAATTAATATGGTGGGCTGATAATGTGCTTGATTATAAGGGAATTAGAACACTTGTTGAAATGTTGTCAGCTGAGTTTAATGTCCAGTGGATTTATTGAGCCTGAAACTCATGGATGAGGTTGCATTGTCCTGGATTTTGTTTTTCCAGCAGCATTGTATTTCCACTACAGTATTACCACTACAGGTGATATTTTTTGCTCACTGAAAACAGCAAAACATTCGTAAGTGTCATTGTCCATAGGACGCTGATGTGCTCTTTTAAAGGTTCCTTTCTGTAATGGGAGTGACCTCAATTTCTGTCACTGCTCATAAATGACACAGCTTACAAGCTGTCCGTTCTGCTGCAGAGTTGCCAGCAGTAGCAAAACTATCTGTACTCGGATGTAGAAACACACAGTGTGTTGCCCTCCAAGGCACAGAGTAATGGTGACATTGGTCTGTAAATCACTTAATTAATGTAAAAAACACTGCACATTTAGCTTGAACTGGAGGCAGGTGATACATTCACCGCTCAGGAGACTGAAGTCTCCAGCCAGTTCACTTGGCTGCTGCACCTTGTAGCTGCTCTGTGGAAACCAGCTGCCAGCACAGGTGGTATTGTACAAGGACACCCATCTGTGTGGGTGAAGAAAAAGTTCAGATCTTCTGCTTAAGGCCAGTTTTGGCTTACAGATTTCTCATTTATCTCTGATACTCTTCTACCAACAAGTCATCTGCACCCACAATTGACCTGATCTTGAATCAGCTGCAAAGGAGTAGTGCCATTCAGCCCTTGAGCTCTGATACTGTTGTGTTCAGCCTCATGTTTTTGCATTGGTCATCTGGCAGAACGGTGAGATTCATAAGAATGGGTGCTGTAAAAGCTATTGGGCTGGATGAGATTTCCCAAGGTTTCTAGCTGTAAATACTAAGAAGGGTTTAAAGCCAGGTAAAATCAAGTACTTAACCCAAGTAGGAATCCTCAGGGACTTAAGATGCTGATGACTGTCTGTGCCTGGGACCCACAGGCATGGGCTTCTCCTCAGGTGTTAGAGGGATGTTGGAAGAGAGCCATCAACCTTGGATGTTGGAAGAGAGATGTTGGAGAGCTGAGTTCAAATATTTCCTCAGTCTATTGTGATTTTAACTCTCTGTCGTGGCTTAACCCCAGCCAGCAACTAAGCCCCATGCAGCTGCTCACTCGCTCCCCTCCACCCAGTGGGATGGGGGAGAAAATGGTGAAAAGAAGTAAAACTCGTGGGTTGAGATAAGAACGGTTTAATAGAACAAAAAAGAAGAAACTAACAATGATAATGACAACACTAATAAAATGACAACAGTAATAATAAAAGGATTGGAATGTACAAATGATGTGCAGTGCAATTGCTCGCCACCCGCTGATCGACACCCTGTTCATCCCCGAGCAGTGAAAAAACGCCCCACCCCCACTCCCCCCAGTTTATGTGACGTCCCATGGTATGGAATGACCCATTGGCCATTTTGGGTCAGCTGCCCTGGCTGTGTTCTGTGCCAGCTTCTTGTGCCCCTCCAGCTTCCTCGCTGGCTGGGCTTGAGAACCTGAAAAGTCCTTGACTTTATACTAAACACTCCTTAGCAACAGCTGAAAACATCAGGGTGTTATCAACGTTCTTCGCATACTGAACTCAAAACACAGCACAGTACCCTCTACTAGGAAGACAATTAACTCTATCCCAGCTGAAACCAGGACAGACACTTTTGACTTTCTGTTGTTTTTAGGAAGAATGGTGACGATTCCTTAATCACTGTTATAGAGGAAGGGGATAGAGTACAGTGTACCTGTGTGTAATGGGTCTAGCTGAACAAAGATTAAAGGATACATCAGGAAGCCGAATGTCTCAGCTCAAGGAGTATGGGAAGGAGGAACCAGACTTCAGGAATGGAAGAGCTTGAAAGATGTAAGGGAAGGACTGAAGGTAGGGAAATATGAGGAAAAAATAGAGGTAACTACTGAAGAACTAATGAACAAGACACTGAAGAAGCATGGAAAAAAGAAATGAGACATCCAGCTCCTGAAATATCAAGGGATGCTTCAGTGGAAGCTACTCAGGCTGAAGTGCTCCATTGTATTTATATTGCTTTTTCTGCTAAGTATCCCAAAGCTATTCATAGGGCATGCTGAACAGTGCATGTTTTGGCACTGACCCCCATCATAAATACCCATCTAGCACCTTCAAGGAAAACTCCTCATCTTGTATATAGGACATTCACATGCCTGTTTCTGTACCAGTCTTTGAGGAGAGCTGCCCTCCATCACCCACTTTGTCCCCATATGGGTGTCAAGCTCATGTAATTGGTTGTGGTACAGCAAGAGAGACTTCAAGGAGCTTTCAACAGAGGAAAGGGAAAATCTTTACCACTGAAGCAGGGTCCTGATGCTCATGGCAGAACTATCAGGCTGTCTTTCACTTTTTGCTGTACTCAGTCTCATGGCAGTCAGTCAACAGCAGGCTGAGAATAAAGCTGAATTGCAGGTACAATCCTTTCTAAGATCAGGCATACCCTGTCACAGTGGATTCATATCACCATCCAGCGGTGGAATTTCATCATCATTGCATGTTGGGTGGGCAGCATTTGGCCTGTTCACTTCATGGCAAAAAAGGCCTATTTTTAGTTACATGAGACCTATGTGGAAGTTGGACACTTCAGACAACCAGAGAAATGTGGCAAGTTTTCCATTAGCAAATCTGTGTTAGCCACTGCCTGTAGCAAGACACAAAGGGCTACGCGTTATTTGGCTCACTTCCATCTGGTTGTCACCTAAGATGTTCAAACAACTTTCAGTGCTTTCCACAGAAATATGCCAAGCTGTGCTGAAATCATCAAAGTACACACACGGTGTCCACTAGATAGGTCCATAATTGTTACAGGTTTAAGGGGCATGTAAGCTATCAGCAGTTATGAACGGACAATTTATATAGAGCAGCATCAACCCCGTGGCTTTTTGAAAGAGTGAGATATGTTCTGAAAATTTATTCAATTCCTTGTGAGCAATACTGTCACCTAATTCTGATTCAGTGATAGATGGCTGTCAAGGCAATTCAGTGGAAATGGATCTTGTAAAGGAACTGTCATATGTAAGGACATCTGCAGCTACACTGTTAGTATCACCTCCCTTTCCAGATCCAAAACTCTTTTCACCTATTCATTCTTATTAATGTTAATCTCAAATCTCTTTACCACATTTTTGACATCTCTTTCCCCCCCTGTTTAAAATATATTACTCTGCTGTTCTGTCTTCCTTTTCTTTCTAAATTTATTCTGCTTCTATAACTATATGTCACAGCTTGACCATCGCAACTCGTTTTGGCTGTCTTAAAGGCCTAATATACACTCCATCTCCTAAGTGTCTGCATGCTCTGTAATCAAGTCCTACTGTGCCATTTCACTTCCACACACACTTCCTCTCCCGGATTTTTTAACATATGCTCAATTGTTACTTTCTTTTCTGTAGGGACTATTGGCAAATTTCAGATTTAGCAGATGCTCTTTATCCGAGGGAAAAGACCTAGACAGATGAAAACTCACATTCCAAACCAAAACATATTGCACTGCAGCAAGAATTTCTGTTGGTCAGGTGCATCATATTTGGCCATTTTAACTATTAACTATTTATATGATAAATATATAAAACTTTCATAAGTTTATACAAGATTTTCTCTAGGTCATTGGGGGATAAGTCTTTATCCTTTACCAAGTTAATAGAAGTGGTTTAGGATCAAATTGCAGGGACAGCATATGTTGAAGTAATGGAAACAAGGAAGAAGTCAAAACATGCTGCCATCTTATCCTTTGCTGTAGTTCAAACTGTTTCAACCCAATATAATTAAAAGAAGTCTTCTCCTCTAAGCAGTTAAACACTTATGAACAAATTCTGGGAGTATTAGATTCTTATTTTATTTGTGAATATTTCCAGACTTGAATTCATTGAGTAATTATGTTTATTAAAAAAGAAAAAAAAAATTGCTTTGTTCCTCATCTGTTTTTCCATAAGTATACCTAGAGCTTAGAAAAGAAATTGCAGAGGTATTGTGCTGTTATAAAATGGAAACACTGTAATTTCCTTGAAAATCTTCTGTTATAATTCAAATTAAATTTTTTGCCTATTTTTTCTTTCAGTGTCACACTATTTTTCTCACCTTATATCTTTTGATATTTTTGAATGATGAATGCACCAAAGCAAATCTGTGTTGGGTATAAATTAAATAATTTTAATAAATTTATATGCCAATAGGCTTAAGGGCAAATACCTTTTTTCACCTTTTTGAATTCCTAAACACTAATTCTTAAGCAATATTATTTAACTCAATCCTTATTATTTTGTTGTTCTGCTGTTAGCTAACTGCTTGAATTTAAGACAAATTTAGCCCAGTGCACAAGCACATCTGACAGTATCTAACCTCATCCCAGCTGAATTCAGTTCCACTTTTCTTCTATACTTGAAAACAAGTAGAATAACAGCTACTGCATCTTCTTTAGCATCTAAGATTTGTGTGAGTTAACATAATCCTGACTGCAGAATCTGGTCCATCAAAGAAAAATACATTGAGTACTTCACTGTTTCCCAGCTGCTTGATGAGGTGCCTCATCCATGAGCACAAAAGACAGTCCGTGAGACAGAAGATATATACTTTACGAAATGGGTGTTATTAGGAATATCTAGTGAAAAGGAGCAATATGTGACTGATTTAGTTTTCCAGATTAAGACTTCAAAGATTATTGCAATGCTGAGATGTACATTGATCACTTGATTTCTTTTTTTTATTTAAAATGCATTCCTTGACATCTTAAAATCATTTGTTCACTGAATGAATATATCTCAAATATTCATGAATATATATGGCCTTTTGAAATATGTCATAAACTATTTAATTTTTTTCCCCACTTTAGTCATCCACTACAAACTGCTCTGCAATGTCATTGGATATCTCATGATCACCAAAAATGATAGGTCATAATCCTTGAGTCTGGTTGAATTATATTCAGCAAAGGACTGGAAGGTTGAAAGAGGCAAAGACAGTTCAGCACAAATGAGAGAACTTTCTAGGTCCCCCCAAGATACTAAGGAGTCTGCCACTCCTGCACAAAGCAGGAGAACCTCTGAAGCTCCTCTAGTTTTAGAAATCTGGGATCATTGGTCCTTGAGAATCCACTGAGAATGTGGTGCTTCAGACACAGTCCTTTACACACATGCCCTCCTTACTAGGGAACTGTGAGGCATGGGTAGTGTGCAGCTCGTTGAAGATGCCAGCAGAGACTCTGTTCCAGCAGAGATTCCATTTCTGCATTGGATTTTGATCCTTTTACGGCAGTGCAAAAGAATCATATCAGGATTAAAGACCTGCCTCATTCACTTTAGTGTGTCTTTATAGTATACCACATTTCATCTTTCCCAAGCTAGTACAGGTGCCTAGGGCAGAAACTACATCTTTCTGCTCCATTATGTCATTTTCCTGTGCTTTCAGCTGTTTTGTGGTGTTGATATTGATTGGTCCCACTGCCTGCTAATACTCTTTTTCTAGTTCTCTTAAATGGCTTTTCCTGTATACTAGCTGGTTTCCATTGATGGCTTCATTGAGAGTGGGTATCCTATTTCTGAAGTGCCTGTCCGAAATGCTTCCTTTCTTTTGTAGGCATGGTGGTGATTTTTTAAAACTCTTCATTACTGACTCGTATTTTCTACATGTTGCTCAAAAAACTTTTTTGATGCTTCTACCTGCAGTTGTCTACTTTTCTCCTGAAACAGAAAACTTGCAAGCATTGCACATGTCATATATTAGCACTGAGATGACGTTTAAGGCATGTAGTTCCTTTTTTTCATGTTAGTGCTGGCTATCTTTTATTCCTACATATCGCTTTCCTAATACTAACATCACTTCACTCTTAACAACTCCATTGGCTAGCACACTCCAGAACAGGTAGGTGAACTGAACTTCTCTGTATTTTTTCCTTCCAGTGGGATATTGGTGCTTAATCTGTGAGCTGCAAGAAGATTTGTTTCAACTTAACTGATTTAGAGCTTGTTTGGTCTGTTAGTCTTGTCAGGTTGTCTTTGTTTAAAACTTTTCAGGGATGTCACTTACCGGTGTAATGTCTTCTAGGCGCTTGCCTCTGGCTCTGCCTTTCCTTTTTTCGGGTTTTTTTTTTTTGTCCTTTTTTTTTTTAAAGTCAATACACACCTTCATTAGTCACTCTCATGGTTAAGGGTGACTTAGTCCTATTGAAGCTTTCTTTGAAACAATCTTACTAATTTTTTGTTGCTGTTGGTTTTGTGTCTATTTCAATTCTAAGCATTTGTTTTCAGCTTTACAGTTCTAGTTATTTGATCCATGACTTCCAGTGCTGAAAATACATTCAGTTTTAATTGCTAAGGCCACAAGGTATTTTATTTATCTTTTTTTTCTCACTGCACAGTTTTGTTTTCTTACTCCCCGTATGCTTTTTGCAGTATCGACTCCTTGGTTTTAACATTTGAGAGTCTTCCTTTTAGAGGAGAAGTTACTTCTCATATTTTGCACGTTTACAGCTTAGCCTATTCTAATATACGTTGTCTTTCCTGCAGCCTGACTCACATTGGAAAATGTGTTAAAAGTTGCATGCATAATGACAAGGTAATTGTTGGTTTTTCCTTAGTACCTTCTCCACTCCAGAAAACACTTGCTGTCTAATTAAGAAATTAACTAGAGCACAAGCACAAAGCAGGGTGTCTAAATAGTTTTCTGACCAGAGATGGTATATGTTACTTTAGTTTTGAGTATGGATGGAGTTAGCTGCCATCCCACACAAGGTATCATGGGTTGGGTCTCTGAGTAGTGTTCTGGCTTGGGATATTTTTTCTAGTTTCAAACTAAGTCTCACCTGCCTTGTTAAATAAAAATAGACCCAGCCACCCCACCCCCCTTAATGTTTACCATATGTATTTCAGGAAAAACATTGCAGTAATTTGCTTAAAAGGTTATGAAAACATAATAATTTTACTGTGACTGCAGAATTTTACATGAAGGGCAGTAGAGAATGGAAAAAAATTATGTACAATGAGCTTTGGATCTTCTTCAAATGGACTGAGTAAAATTATACTGACTTATCAAGAAATTAAGGAACATGGTAATAAAAATGAGTATAATGTCTAGTTAAGAATGAATTAGATACAACTTTGCACTCTTCTAAATTAAATTCTGTAATTTCTCTGTGTTAGAGCTGGGGGCATTCCATAAATTGTATTCTGTTACTGCTATGTATATAATAATAAAACTAAATTATCAGTTGTCAAATGAAAGTAAAAAAAAAAAATGAAAACCAAATCCAAACATTGTTCAAAATGAAATATAAAACTTTAATTAAAGAACTCAGCAGGTTAGGCCTCTTTCATGTACAAGAAATAACACAAAGGAACTTCTAACCTTTCTTCTTATTTAACCTTACAAAAATGCCTCAAATATTAAAAATTATTTTTGTTAAAAACACTTAGATGAGTAAATGCTTGTCCTTAAGTGATAAATTTTGGTAGGGACTGGTTAAAAAAATTGTTTTTATTAAAGCGCTTGTGATAAATAGAAACTTTTTATTGCTTTTGTCTTTCTTACTGCTTTGCAAAATGGAACTGATTAATTAGAATTTTACGGGCAGTTAAAAATAAGAAATAAAATAAAATTTGTTATAAAGCAGTAATCTATTCATAATATAAAGTTGCATTTAAAGGGCTTACAATGAGAATGTATTGAATTATTCATTGAAAACAATGTATCCTTTGAATTTGGCCTCTGAGTGTTGTTGCAAATTGCCAATGAGCACTCATGAATTTTACTAATGTACTTTGTTATTTAAAATTCTTTGATGGATTCTGCATATAAATGTATTTATGCATATAGATTATCTGTGACTGCTCTGCTATATTATTTTTTTCAAATGTTCATGATGCAGAATTTTATTTTATTTTTTGCTTTGGTCATTTACAAACACCATTTGTTGTTGTCTTTTATTATTGTTGAACAACATCAGAATTTGATCTGCATTTTGGAAGATTTAGAATCAAATTGAATCAATCCATAAACTTTCTGTCTTAACTAAAAAGAAATTACTTACCTTCTCTGGTTTGTTTGATTGCTTGTTCATTTTAAAAATAAAGATAATAGAACTTCTTTACTACACAAGGCTTACTTATGACAGGGACAGAATACCAGTGTAAAAATACTGTAAGTATAGTTGGGGTCAAGATGCCAAAGAAATATACTGCAGTCTTTTCTCTTTCAGGAGAAGATGGGAAGTAATATAAAGAGATAGCTTTAATATGGAAAAAAATACACACACACACAAAAAAAAAATGCATCCCCAAAACCACAACTGATGGGATATCCTGGTATGTTTGCCATTAACATTTAGCTGTTTGGAAACTGAAGGCTGGAAGAAAGAAAAAAGTATATACATGTCTTAAGTATTTTCTTTCAATGAAACTTGCTTTTCAAATTCTTTTTGTAAGAAAGAGCCATACAGATTTGCACCACTTGCGTGGCAGACAGCCATCAGCTTTTGTCTCCGTTTTTCCAGTAATGTGAATACACAGTCTCATGGCCAAGATGATAATGGAGCTGCTAGAAGACTACAGACTTTTTTATTTTTTCCTACCAACTTCATGAATTAAATGAATTTGATTCCTTTTCATTTTTTTATGGTATCACCAACCTTTTGCCACGGTCATTCATCACACACAGTTAAGTCATTGCTGTCTGTAAAGGCTATGTTTCCTAGCCTTCTCAATTTCTTTGATTGTCATAGCACCAGCAAACAGGGAACTGGGAGCTTGCTATGTTATGTTAAGCAGTGACCAAATAACAGGATTTCACATGTCAGCATTTTCTGTCAGTTACAAATTTTAGGTGCAGTATTGGTCCTAGCTGAAGAGTAAAGTAACTTTTGTTAAAAACTGTCATCTAAGCTTATGAATTTTTTACATATTTAATGACATGGTATAGTCATGATATTGTTTATTTCATTAAGTGGTTAAGTTTCCAGGTTGATAAGAAACTTATGAGAAATATCATGTGTGACGTATTTCACAGATCTCCAAACAGCATTTCTTTAACCAATTTGTCTCTACATTTGTCAACATCTGTCAGTATTAAGTCAAATTATCGACACAGTGGCTTTGTCTATTTGTCCTTTTTTTTTCTAGGAACATTGGATTTAATCACACAGTTAGCCTCTCTTTCAGGGTTCTGTCCCAGTTTTCAGGCTCATTCACAATGCAGATATTCACTTGCTGTTGGATCATATACATTGTCCTTCTGTTATTTGTACTTACCATTACAAGTCACCAGAAGAAAGATAAGGATAAAAAAACTGTATTCATTTATGCCCTATATAGACACAGTCTATCCTCAGTCACATCCCTCCAGAGATGGCAATGTAATCCCAATACAGATGTCTCTGATATGTGGACTGAATGAGCACTCTCCCTCTCCCCCATCATAAGTACATGGCTGAATTTGGGTGAGATATACCACATGCATAGGATTTTGTGTGAACTTCCATTATAGGCAGCTATTGCAATTTACTTCAGCCTGGCCTCTATAACAAATGTATGCTCTCCTCACCTTCTGTTCCTTCACACTGCTACTGCAATGGGTAAGGACAGCTGTCTACCCTCCATGGTTAAAACTGCTGAACTCCAAAGAAATGAGAAGATGTCATTTCCCAGCCATTGATTTGTGACCACCTTAAATTTTTGCTAGTGCTGGGATGTTTACTAGAGGTTTTTTGTTTCTTGTTTTTTTTTTTTCTAAGGTAAAATTTCCAGGATATTTGAAAAGCACTGTGTTCTTATCAGAGGATCTTGGGTCAACTTAGAATTACCTACATTATGCCAATTTTAGGAGTTGGAGCAGGAATAATGATAGCTGCATTCCTCCTTTATATACACTTCCATTTACCTGATTTTACTTTGCCTTCTTTCCCCCCACACTTTAACACTTCCACAATGACCTGGTGCCACAGTCACTGCAATTTAAATATTTAGATTTGTCAGTGTTTTCTAGCCACTGAACCGTATTCCTTACTGATGCACTTACTCTACACGGGCATAAAATAAAACTTATAAAGTGTTTGCAGAAAAAAATGTTGTGGGTTTTTTTTTTTCCCATGGAAACAGCAGTTTGAATCTCTTTCCATCTAGCAGTCTTTACTTAAAAGCAGAAAATAAAATTAAGAAATTAAACTACCCCTATGCTTCACAGAAGACCGAGATTTTATGGCCATTTAACATTTTTTAACCTTTTTGTTTGTTTGTTTGTTTGTTTGTTTTTCTTGCCAAGTCTTTCCCTAAGCCACAGATGCCATTTCCTATTCAGCTGTTGCTCTGTTTCTTACAGACACGCTGCAGATCATATGGGTAACATTCCAACACAAATTGGATCATTTGAGTAAGAAATAGCTTCTCGAAATCTGTTACTGTTTCCTTCGCATTCTTTACTTTATTCAGTTTGTTGGCTGGTTTGTTCGTTGGGGTTTTTTTCCTTTTTAACCTATAGTTCCAATCCTTAATACAGACTAATAAATATGTTTGATTTTAAAACTGTAGTCTCAAAAATGTTGTTATATCTAAAATTATAACCAACATCCAGCCCAGCCCAGTCATTTCTAATTTTTATTGTTTCATGCATGATGCCATTGCAGTTGTTCATTCCTTTAGTTTTCATTGCTTTAGTTCACTGCAAAAAGGAAAAATTGCCACTGAAGTAATGTATGAAGATATATATTGATATGTATTGCTTCAGTGGCAATTTTTCCTTTTGAAACAAACCGAGTATTACCACTTTAATGTTCATTGTAAAGGAAAATCTTTGAGTTTCTCCCCTTCACAGAATTTAGAATCAATAGTACCTTTTCATGTGGGCTGAACACAATTTATTGGAACCTTTTAAAACTCCCAATACTTTTTTCAATGCAAATAAATAATTCAGTGTGGTAGAAAGGAAGTGACTGAAATATTGCTGGCCAAAGGCTTCCAATTATCTTTGGGCAGGCTTGAAAACTGGACTGGTACATACTACTTCATCAATGAAACTTTAAACCAGAGAAGATTGACATAAAAAAACCCCACCTTAGTTCTTCCTGATTTTGTTTATTTTACAGGGATAAATAAGTTAGGAAAGAGATCTCCAGAAGTACAAAATGAGGCCAAACATGGTGGGTTTGTTATGGTGTTTCACAAAAGCCTACTCCTTCTCAATCACACACGCATACTTCTTTGCACACCATTATTAGAAGTATTCCCAGTGCTAAGTCATATACTTACACTTTATACAAGCATAAGCATATTTCTTACCTTATCAAATATATGATTTTTCTAACTTTCGCTTTGATGATTCTAAGCCTGTCCACTTCTGTTGTCTGCTGGAAACCCCGTAGGGTCTCTGAAAGAGAACATGACAGAACTTTGGGGACCTGAGCAATTTGAAGATTTGTTTTCCCTTATTTTTCTTGACTTTCCAAGAGCTTCTAAAACAGTGAAGTTTTTCAAAAGCCTTACAGAAAATGTGTCTCAGAAGACTCCTGCTGTGCTTTAATGGCTTAAATTTATCTCGATGGTGTCTGCAATTAGTGAACACAATCTAAAATGACCTAATTCTGCAAAGCTGTCTGATATACATACATTTGTTTTTTAACAAACTGACCTCTGATCTATGAAAATCGTATTGTACTCCAGTATGACACATATGTTGTTTATATTCTTTTTTAGACTTTTAAGTGCAATATTTTAACATGGGCATTTTATACTTGTATGGACATGCATCTTGAAAGATGAATGAATCCTTGTAAGTCATTTCAGCTTTCTGGTCCCTGCTCTATCCTGTAGTATCCCTGGGGTATCAGACCTGAGGTTTCCTATATCCTCCTTCTGGCAGGGTTTTGTAAATTGGAGAATCCTTACTCTCATCTGCTCATTTCTTTACTGTCATAACAATACCACTTCATATTGAAAATTGCTCTACTCTGAAGCTTAAATATTGTTTTATACTTTTTATGGTTTCTATATTCCAAGTGAAAACTAAGATTTATGATGTCCCGGAGAGACCACCTGGTTTCAGTCCTTCAAAGAGAAATGTAACATTAAAGACAGTGTTGATACCCCTGCAGCGTATCAGGAATTTATTATGAAATATAAACTGAACAAGAAACAAGAGGTAACAGTGAACATGGGCAAGGAACTGACATAGTATATTAATTTTTTGTTTTAATGTGGAGTTATGAATATTTATTGCATTTGTGGAAATTGCAGTTTCTAAGCATAAAACAATTTTTAATAGTTGAACTACTTTTGCCAAAAAGTAACCCTCCAACTCATGTTAAGATCTTAAAGCATTCAATGTATATCCCCATTCAGGAACTTGCTAAACTACTTCAGAGTGCTCATCAGCTGTCTTGCAACAGAAAGATTTATCTTTTTATATCTATCTATCTATCTATCTATCTATCTATCTATCTACCTATCTATCTATAATGCTTTAATAAATTCCACTTAATAAATGCAGCACATTTTTTAGCATCACTGTAAGCAAAAGCAGCAAGGTTGATATAAATCAGTTGGTACAGTGTAGTTTATCTCTCTCCAGCAAAGACAGCTGCTTATGAGCATTCTTTGATTAACGTTAGAAACCCCTGATAGGGAGCTTTCATCTCTGGTAACCGTTAAGTTACAGGACCATGTAGCTGGAGTTGTGTCTCATCATCTGAGGCTCAAATCTGGGCTTTCGGCACTGCATCAACAGATGGACAGTCAACAGGTGCACAAATAGAAAATATCAAGGCAAACAGAAATAAACAGCCAGGCTAGATCAAATTGGCAAGTGCATCTGAAAAATAACATGTTAAAGTTTAGAGAACAAGACTGCTAGGCATCAGCAGAACAGCCACAGAGAGAACAACTGGACACATCCACGTAGTGTTTTGGAAAGATTCAACGTGTCATGTTAGAGCCGGAATCGCTAGCAGCTCAAAAATATTGATGAAGACAGTCAGTGAAACTGGATGACTGACAAGAACAGGCCAAACTATGTTTCCTATAATTATGTGAAATAATGATTCAGGCATATATGTAGGAAGATAACTGTCAATGAATCAAGAAAATAGGCAAACAAACAAACAAACAAAAAAACAAAACAAAAAAACCCAAACCAAACAGCAGTTTAGACAGCAAAGAATGTTGAAAGCCAGTGTTACAAGAATTAGAAAAAGACATAAGGTAAACAGACATTGCTTTTAATAGTGTGGGAAAGAAAGAGCGGATTGTTATGTGGGTATGATGTTTTAAAAGTCTTATTGCACTACTGACTCTGATTATACTAAATGACAGTATTCAGCTAAACCTGTGTCTGCACTGAAATACCAAAAACTTCTGGAATCTAATCATGCATCCTAGGTATATAAGCTTTTGCACCCTCTGAGGCAGAGTCTTAAAAAAACTAGGGTGCAGGGGGTGTTGATTATCACTAAAAAAGGTTAATTTGTATATTCGATAATTATTTGTTACATTTCAGAAATATGTTTAAGAAGTAAGGATGACTTTGACAGCAAAACCTGAATAATGTAGCCTAATATGATGTGGCCAAATAGTATCAATCTGCCAGGATTTTTAACCTGTCATCCCTTTGCTATACAGCTATAAAATGTATGTTAATTCAACATCCTTTACTAATAAATTGTTTTCCTACTCCCATTATTTTATTTCTTTACCATAAGATTCGAACTACACTGCTTTCAGATTTAGTCATAATGGTGTGGAGATGTTATATGAACAGAGAATCAGTTGCCACCATACGAAGAGATCCTTTGGCCTAAAGGAGTCCAAAAGTCACAGTGATCTTTTCCGGCTGAAGACTGACTAGGGCCTTTATATAAATGCAGTCATGCTCAGTGAATCAGAGTTCAATTTCCTAAGTGACCTTAAAACGGTAGGCAAAAGATTAGTTATGCTACAGAGAGAATCAAAAGAGAGTGACAATTTTTATTTTTTTTTTTCTAGTCTGGTTTCTTCCAAAGGTATCTTTGTAAACCTTGACACAAGAGTGTGATGTTAAAGAATCTCAGCTGCATTAAAATACCTCTAATTAGCGGACTTGCAAATCTCTTGCATAATGATAAACTGTCCCAAGATAATAGCAAAATACCCTGGTGGAGTCTGGTCAACCAGCTTTTACTCCCAGCATCCATTCTGACTTACAGGGGCACTGTGAAAGTCTTCTATACTCCACAGAAGTGCAATTCTGAACAATTATTTCCATTATTTCAGAAGGAATTCTGCACACAGAGTGTCTGTAAAATCAGCCTGATATTGGTATTTGTAGCAAGTAATTCACCACAATATTTAATTTCTCAAAAGAAAGTGTTATTTAGTCTCACCATCAAAAATACAAAAGGAAAACATGAAACAACCAGGAAAGACTGTCACGGTGTCCTCACTGAGCAGCGTAGGCTGTACCACAAAGGTATTTTCCCACAGGAAAGAACCAGGACGGGACCTGGGTCATAGTAATTCCACTTTTTTCATGTGCTGGAAGGAATCCCCTGAAAAACTTATGTGGCCCTAAGATTCCCCTATTTGTGTCTTTTCTGAGAGGCTTCCAGTACCTGCAGGGCACAACAAAATCTCCAGAGCTAGTTGAAATAAAGATGCAGACTAGTGGTTGAAAATTTCATTGGTTTTGCCACTAGCTGTCAATAGAGCAAGCGTTAATGTTTCCCTCTTTGAGTCCTTACATGGCTCATAATTACACCAGAATTACAACTGTTCTGCTGCTTTTGCCAACATGTTTTTTGTTTCAGAGTATTTTAAATAGCTATCATTTTTTTGTTTGCAGAATTTCCTTTAATTTCACATCATGTTTAAATTCAGATACTACAGCAAGCACAGACATTTTGTTTTATATTATTCATACAACCATTCAAATGTTTGAGATGATGCTATCTTGTATGACCTTACTGCATTTCATGACTCAATACTGTCTTAAAAGCAGTTACAGGAATTTTCATTTAGTGAAGAAGTGCAGACTGTATTTCTTTTATTTGACTAAGCTGTTTCCTATTACTTATTGTACTCTCTTGACAGTAATAAATTTCATAATGGTTGCTGGATTTCAAATCAACTATTACACTATCTAGATGGAACAGTAAATCAATAATGGATGATATACAAAACATATCTAATAGCTAGAATGCAGGGGGGGGTTGCCTTAAGGTGTCACACTTGGTAATCACTGTAATATTTATTGAAAAAAATAGCAAAATGCTATAAAATTAATAATAAATTGGCATGAATATATGAAGACATTTTCATAAGCAAAGAGAAGAGAGCTGGGAGGAGAAAACATACTGTTATTATGCACATACTTAGATCCTTATTTTTAAAAACTTGATTAATTAGTTTGCTTTATCACATACCTTGTTTTCTACGTTTCTCTTGAAGCTCCCACTTTCAAAACCAGATAAAACTGGATTACAGCTTGGTGAAATAACAATAAGTACTACTATTTGTATTTCAATAGATCTGTGTGCTTCATAGTTTTGCTTAGGAGAAGTTTCTAATGTGATAATTTCTCATGTATTCCTTTCTATGTTGTGGTTGAAGAGAAACACAGTAACTGCACAGTGAACTTTGACATTATAGTCAACATGACTAGAAAATTAAAAATTAGTATAGACAATAAAAATTAAAGCTCAATTCTGATCCTGTGCTTGATGCTGTACTTCTTATTCTCATTGGGTAAACAGGAGATTGGCACTTACAAGTATTGCATAATCAAGCCCTAGATTGCTTATTGAAAGATGATACCTAAATATAACCCACTTATCACAAGTTCATATAACCCTAGGTTGAATTTCATTGAAAATTATTGAAAATGCAGCAATATCCAATGAGGTTCTGTAGTTAATTGAAGTTTTAGTAGTCAAATGGGTATTTATTTCTTTTCTTTTTTTTCTTTTTTTCTTTTCTTTTCTTTTTTCTTTTTTTCTTTTCTTTTCTTTTTTCTTTTGTTTCCTTTTTTCTTTTCTTTCCTTTTCTTTCCTTTTTTCTTTCCTTTTTCCTTTCCTTTCCTTTCCTTTCCTTTCCTTTCCTTTCCTTTCCTTTCCTTTCCTTTCCTTTCCTTTCCTTTCCTTTCTTCTTTAAGGAATAATAGATAGAGGTATAATAATTATTGCTGCATTTTCTTCAAATTTTGAGAAAAATGCACTTGGTAGCAAAAAGATCAAATCAATTAATCAGAAGTTAACTGAGGTATCCATGAGGTATCCAGGGAATGAATAGTCATAGTCTTCATGTCCTTGAAATATTTCCTTCCTCATCCATCTAAGATTCTCCCAGCCTCCCAGATTAGCTAGCTGAGCAAAATGAAATGAGGGTGGATCTAAAGCCTCAACAGCTTTCCACTGTTGTCCAAATCCCTGTTTCTCTGCAGAGAAAGAAGGAAAAGGTGCGATGCTTATGATTTATTTCTGCGTTCTGTTAGAAACGCCATAGAAGTCAATGAAAACCTTTTTGTTAGTAAAACCTAGAAGCTAATTTTCTAAGACACAAAAAGGAAGGGATGTAGTTTTCACAAGAAAAGTCATCAGTTGAATCATTTTTGTTGGTATGCATCTTGGAAAGTTCTTAAATGGTCTGTCCTGACATGTTTCAAGGATAAATAATTTTGCTCTTCCTATTCTGTTCTAGGAGCCAGTAACAGTTATCAGATACTAGAGTCAGGCAAATTAAAGCAGGAAAAGGCATCTAGGATCAAGCAAAGACCAGAAAAAAGTCCCATTTGTATTAAATTGATTAAAATATATCTAATTTTCTCAAATAAGAAATATGTGCAGAAATATAGAAGTTCAATGACCAGTAATGACTTTTGGGTTTTTTTTTTCTTCTGGGGGAGTATAATAAGTAGCTGCTAAATTAATTTTTTTAAAAATACATAGAATATTTATCGCACAAGATAAAGAAATATATACCATTTCATTTGATCATTACCTTGTTACTTTTCTCAAAATATTATATGTTGAAAAAATGTATGTAAAGTTCTGTGTATCATAATATACTAAAAGTCTCAGAAGTCACTTTTCTTTGAATAATCTTCTTTAGATTGTACAGATGAAAGCTGAGTCTCACCTGGCAAAGGAAGTTTGGAACGCCTAAGTATACATTTCTGTCCTACAAGCATCATGAAAAGAATCTGCTTTTTGAAGTTGTTTGCTTCATGATATAATGTACCAAATGGCTTGCTGAAAAATTGGACAAATTCCAGCTGAACAGCTACTATTCAAATTGATAGTGACAGCTCATTCTGAAAAAAAATGTTATTTTCAAATGATTGATATGAACTCAAAGGGGTGTGAAGAACTATAGTGTTCATATTGCTCATGAGCTGTTGACAGTTTGGCACATCTCTAATGCTGATTAGAAACAAGCCAGGACACTGCAGTTTGCATTCACATTAAGCTTACAGACCACACTAAATTATTTGATTCACAGGAACACTCAACATACTAAAACATGCCAAAAATTTCAAAATTGAATGACCTTTGTATTGAGTACCTCAGTATCTATAAGGACAGTATTGAGTGATAAAAAGTTAGTAGGAGAATATTAACAGATATTAATTAAACTGAGCAAGTGACCTTGATGGTATTCAGTTCTCTAGTGAGCTGCAGATGGTTTTAGAATATGATAAAATGAAAAAAAAAACCCAAAAACATTTGAAAATAGAAGTCTAAAAAACTTGTGTACATTCTTCACATTTGACCTGCAAATAGAGGAGCTGGTATTTGAGAACGCTTTTCTAGTGTTTATTTATATATTCCATATTTCACCTGTGCAAATGTTAATGCTACTAGGATTATTTTTTTAAAAGCCCTTTGTCTGAGATCCTTTCTTTATGACAGTGCTTGTACAGGCAACTAAAAGAAAGGGTTAATGTAACTTCTTCAGCAGGCCATTATTTCTCAATTGGGCTCTGCAAAATGTCAGCATCAGGAAAGGCAGCTCTCACATCCACCCTCCAAAAACTGCTGGGATTTCTGTGGCTGAAGGCCACTGTGATGTATTCCTATAAGACATCTCCTATTTATTAACAGATCACTACTATTATTTCACATTGCCCATACACACCCCAAAATATGATGACTACTTTCAACCTGCATCTGAATTCCAGGCCATTCCACTCCTAATGGCATACAGAGAGTCTCAAACATATTTCATTTTCCTAGATGCCAGTTTTTCTGATTCTCAGTCATATAGGAAAGGAAACACAGTGAAAATGAGACATTTCCCTAGGCTGAAGAAGGTTCTCTTCTCTCTCTAAGCAACTGGCAGAGAGAAACCAACCCCCAGGAGTCAGATGACAAGCACAAGGCCCTGCCACCAGATATTGATAGAGTTCAGGAAGAGAGTAACTATCTTTCTTCTTAGATGCCAAGTGGTGAAGGCAGCCATCTTTTCATCTGTCAAACATTTCAAACAAACCCAAGCATACTTCTGTATCCAGAGAGACAACAAACAGATGCTAGGCTACAGGACAGTAAGCTTGCACACTTTCTGTAGGGAAAAAAAATAAGTCAGGTGCAGGAAAATGCAAGGGATGGTGGGCTTCTCCTCCGCTTGAACAGAACAAGTCATTATCATAACCATGTTCTAAATGTCTCCAGTGCAAAATGTGCACCATGTTCATTATCAACTTCACATTCACCAGTCCAGCAAGGTTTGGGGTTTTTTGGGTTTGCTTTTGTTATGGAGAGTGAAATGTGGACTGATCTCTGTGCTGTGAAACAAGGGGCAAGCTGCAACTGATCCACAGATTCAGCAAAAGGATAAAGCGCTACAGAATAGGAATCCTCCTTCACAGATCGAATTCAAGAACTAACATAAAAAGGATAGTAGGCAAGTTACGTTGACCCAGGAGAAAGTTTAACTTGCATTGACAGTATTTATGCAGCAGGTAGCTCAAGCTCTCACTGACCTTGGCAGAACTGTATCGGTAATATGGTCACTAGAGTGAACTGCCGCGGAGTATTGTTCAATGTACAGCATTGTGTTTTCCTTTTCAACATTGGCTGTTTTATTGCTTCTCTGCATATTGTATAATTGAAGGAATTTGTACTTTCTGCCACTGCATACACAATGCATACACACAAAACCTTATCTTGGCTGAATTCCTTAACATAATGTCCCTCAGGTAGAATACAAGAGCAGTGGTGAGACACAGCAATCCCAGCTCTTATTAGCACTCCTCCATACTCCACTACCAAAGACAAGCTTGAGTGTACAGTGACCTTCCACACTAATACTTATGTCTTGAATGAAAAGAAGTGTCTTTATCAGCTTCATTACATTAAAAGTACATAGTGCGCTCTGTCACTTCAGTCTGAACAGTAGACCCAGCTCTAAAGGATATCTGAGTAGGAGTACAGCTTTCGTGAATTTTGTGGTGCAATATCAAAAAAACAGCAGGACAAACTCTTAGGACAGGAGAGAAGAAATGGTAAGGCCAGACTGTTCTTTTTCGATTTGGTGCCAACAGTAATAAAGTTTGTTAGAAAGATATTATAGTAAGTATTACAAAATCATGGATTTATTCATGAAGTGTTATCACTTCTTCACAAGATGAGATGTAAATACCAAAGAAGTAGCTAAAGCCATTCTAAAAATTCTCTCTTTTCTTTAATTTAATAATTGCCATCATTTCTTCATGACAACGGAAGATAAGTAGTGGCAACAGGTAGGTTATTTCTCTGAGAATGCCTTCATGTTAAATCTAGATGCCTAAATAAATGTTTGGGTTTCTCAGATCCTACTGAACCTTTGGTTTAATAGCTGATGTGCACATGATAACATTCCGCATCTATTGCCCACCTAGGGTTACCAGTAAAATGAATTGCAACACAACCTGTATGGTGGTCTTAAGTTGTGCGAACTAAGTCTAATATTGATGATAGTTGTCATTTACAGCTCAATCAGATTTATGAGAATGATTTACAAGAGGAATTTATATAAGACTTCTTGTGTATAAAAAGACTAAATGTACATGCAGTGTGCATTTTTGTTTCAGCATAATACATCTTTTAAAAATGTTTTTGTTCTAATAAGGTGTGCTTATTTCAAAAAAGTCCAGTTAACTTACACTTTGCAGGTGATACGGATGGTTTTTTACCTTCTGAAGCTTCTCTCATTTTTCAGTAAGAAATCACTCTGCAGCTTTTTTCAAAACTGAATGAAAACACACAAAATCTGAATGGCTGATAGCTAAATATACCACAGCTACTTTTATTTGTTGCTAAAAAAGCAACAAGAAAGTAACAGAAGTCTTTTGACTGCCTTGAAGATATCTGATGTGCAAAAAAGCAAAACAGGTAATAAAAATGTCAGGTTTGTGTTTTCTAATTTTTTTTTTCCCCTTATTTCCCAGGTAGTGGTAATCTTTTCCACAACATTTTGTACTGAAGAGTCCCCAGATAATATTTTATAGCCTCATTTTTCTTTTTTTTCCCTTTTCTTTTTTTAAAAGTATTTTTACTTATTATCAAAATAGTTTTGGGATGGGTGGGTGTCCTGGTTTCAGCTGGGATAGAGTTAATTGTCTTCCTAGTAGCTGGTACAGTGCTGTGTTTTGAGTTCAGTATGAGAAGAATGTTGATAACACCCTGATGTTTTCAGTCGTTGCTAAGTAGTGTTTAGTCTAAATCAAGGACATTTCAGCTTCTCATGCCCAGCCAGCGAGAAAGCTGGAGGGGCACAAGAAGTTGGCACAGGACACAACCAGAGCAGCTGACCCAAACTGGCCAATGGGGTATTCTATACCATGGGACATCACTTAAACTGGGGGGAGTGGGGGCAGGGGTTATCACTGCTTGGGGACTAACGGGGTGTCGATGGGTGGGTGGTGAGCAATTGCACTGTGCATCATTTTTACATTCCAATGCTTTTATTATTACTGTTGTCATTTTATTAGTGTTATCATTATCAGTTTCTTTTCTGTTCTATTAAACTGTTCTTATCTCAACCCATGAGTTTTACTTCTTTTTCCAATTTTCTCCCCCATCCCACTGGGTTGGGGGTGGGGGGAGAGTGAGTGAGCAGCTGTGTGGTGCTTAGTTGCTGGCTGTGGTTAAACCACGACATGTGGAAAATTATAATTATTTTAGAAATGAAACATCATTCATAAGAAAAATTACACTTACTGGAAAGGTTATGTAAGGAGCTACTGCAACTCACTTCAGACTTGAATTTAAGTGCAACATTACAGGTACAAAATCTTGTTTTACTTTTGCATTTGTGAAAATCTATAAGCCACAACGAACTAATTCTCAATTTCCTGCAAGCCAAGAACTGGGATAGAATAGTTCTCCAAGGCATTAGCACTAACTATTAGTGTGTGGCAAAAGTAAGCACCGATACATAGAAAATAGTCTTCTGTTAATTACCAACATGTACAGAGTCTTTAATACAGCAAAATATAACTTAAGCCAGTAAGAACTAAGTCAATTCCTAAAAACCCCATGCACACTGGTGCAGAATCCACTGAAAAGAGTGGAGGAATCCTCAATTCACACAATATTGTTTTGACAGACTATTTTATTATCTGTTCCACTTTACGCACAATATTATTGTTGTTTCCCAGTTCGAACTTCCATATTGTTGTCTTTTTCTCTATTTTGCAGTATCTTAGCCCTATCAAAGCCAGAAGTACAGAAGCACCCAGGTTTTCCTGAAAACAGGGAATTGAGATTCAGCATGAGGAAAAGGCAGGAATAAATCCTCGTGGGGCCCAGTCCTGCAAATTTCACACTGAATATCCCTCTCATATCCTTTTAACTTCAGTGAGAAATTTAGTATAATAATTGAGACATAGGCATTTAGTAATGCTTTACATTTAAGGAACTTTGCAGAAATTAATATAGATGACAAAATGCAAAGCTTTACTCTTAAAAAACATTCTTAAATGCTCCTGAGAACTGCAAATTCTAAGTTATTTCATGTCTCCTCACCAATAAGCAATCCTGCATTTCACTGCTGCTATATACCAACAATGTCTGTGTTAGCAATGTAGCCTGGCTCATCTGTTGTGGTACAACAGTTTTCTTCAGGCATGGATCAATAACGTTCCTTGCTATACATCAAAAAAACTCTTCCTGGCAGACTCTAGTGCTGCCCTTGGTGCATTCTGGGACTAAGTTCATCCTTATGGCAAGCAGTAATTCAAGATTACATGTATTACCCTTCTCCAGGAACTATTACAGCTTTTTTCTCACTACACTAAAAACATTTGCAGGCTGGGAATCCAAGTATGAGTAACTTTAGGGTAGACATTATAAATCTCCACCGTCCCCACGTTTATATCTCTGCAGAGTGCTTTTGGATCCAGATGACTCATATGACCTTTGCACAGAACTGCCAGACCTAAAACGTGACCTCTGGCAATTGGCTTGGTTACTAGTTTTCCACAAGTCACATCTCCAAAGCTCAAAGTACTTGTCAAAGCCTCAGACCCAGGGCAGATAGTTTCAGATGTTTTGCCTGACTGAATTTTTGATGCACATTGCAATTCAAGATGGCGTGGTTTCTGTGCATTAAGAGAATAATCTACATTTTGCCCAATGCGGATTTCATTATTTAGGAAAAATGCCTGGTTTTCCTGGGTTATCTGGTGCTTTTGAAATACAGAACATGCTTTCATGCCTCTTGCATACAAAGAATTCTCCATGCATGCAATTTTGATTTAAAGCTGACAAATAACACTCTGATGGCACATCCTAGTTTGTGAGTGTGAAGTGAGACACTCCCTAGGCAACAGTACACCCAAGCTTTTGTCATCCTGCCACCTCTGGACTCCTTTAGCCAGAACTGTTACTTTAGGCTGCCAAATAACAATAATTTCAATTAAGTTCTTCATTGTGTTTTGCTCTTCACTTTTGCAAGCTTAAAGTTTTCTTTTTTTTCTTTTTTCTTTAAAACCTTGATTAAATGTAGAAATGCACAGGATTGCAGACCATCAACAGAAGATAGTTTATAAAATCAGGAACTGATGATAGATCAGTCTATTAGATCACCCATAACAGTGGGACAGATCTCAGATTTTAAAAGACACACTTAAGGAATAAGAATACAAATATAGGCAGAAGGAAACATGACCCCCATTCATCAAAAAGTAAAAAAGAAAACCCTTGCATTTTCTAGGAAGAAACTACTCCTAGACAGTTACTGCTGGGTTCCAGTCTGTTCATTTTTGCACTGTATTGGAAAGTTCTTGTTTGATTTAAAGGATTTTTTGCTCAGGAAAAGCAAACATAACCTGCAAAAAGGACTCGCGAAAGAAGTAAGGCTCAGGAAGTCTACTGTTGGTATATCTAAGAGTAGGATCTCTCTTAGTGTGAGATCAGACTGTCTTTTCCAGGTTTTTAAAGCACTGATTATCTGGGTGAAAGATCATTTCTGTTATCTCTGTGGAACACCTAGTATGAAGAAAATTCTGGTTCATGACCAGGTTTATGTTAATATGAATGGACTATAAGCACTTTAATATGACTTCAGAACAAGTGACAAGTTGTGCACAGCCCTTAAAACACCACTCTCCACACATTTGCATCTCTTTATCCCTTCCTCTCACCCTGCATAGTGTGTTTTATGTATTCTGCTGACATCCCCAACTCTTTTTCAGAGACAGAACATTAAAGCATTCTACTTCTCCACTTCAGCTCGGATTTTATAGACCTCCCACCCAGTTATTAGAAGCAAAAAAAAAAAAGAAAAAAAAAAAGGCAAGATTTTCTACCTGCTATTTTCTATCCACAGACTACTTGCTGCCTTTTCATAGTTTATTCTATCATAATTCCTATCTCACTCATATCTTTTATTAGCATATGAACATCAGCTTTTCCTTCAAGGTTTAGGGTGCAATTACCTCCCGGGCTTTTTTTTTTTTTCATTGAATGTAAAACAATACAAAAACACACCTTTAACACCTAACAAGAAGTACGCAAGTCCATTGTGTGCAATCTTATCTAATTAAAACTAAAACAATGACTGCAAATTTGCCACATGAAGTTTGAAGTGGACAACTAACAAGTAGCTGTAAAATTAATATAACCAAAAAACGACTTACCTATTACATTCCCCAATTTTGTGCTTGTTTTAAAAATACAAATCTCCTAACAGAACAAGTAAAACTATCTTACAAGAAGTGCTAAAAAGAGGAGGAACAGAAGATCTGGTGTAGAGTACACTCATGTTGATGACATGGTACAAGATTTTATTAGTAGCTTAAGCATTTGTACCCCTCATACGGGCACAGGAAAAGTCCCATTACAAAGCTGAGTAAACAAATGTTCCTTCTTATGGAACCAACTAAAGGCCGAAAATAGTTCAGACAAATTTATGCAGAGATACAGTTACACATCTAGACACTCAGTTGTATTTACATTTACAAAGTGCCATGGAAAGTGCCAATGCAAGTCTGTTTATGTGCCAATTTCATGATAAACAAGTGGGTCTTAACTTGCCAATAATTTGACTCCCAGCAGTCTACCCATCCCTCTGTGACTTGACAACAACTGAAGAAAAAGGGTGAAGCAGAAAGAAATATGTCAAGATACCTGTATAAACCTTTTGCTGTAAAAACTGCTATATGTAAATCCTTTCTGGTAGAGGAAAGTTGGGGGAGATTTAATTTTCAGAATACCCATTGCTAACTTAGCTCATACCTAGACAAAAGTTCAAAGGACACAGAAAGAAAAATATACAAACTCATACCTGATAAAAATGTGGCCAGAATGTACTGATGGCAAGTTCTGCTTTCACCCAACCTTCTGTAACAACCCCCGAGACATTCCATATAGGATTGCCCTGTGGTCCTCCATTCACCTTCACGTAGACATTCAGAGAGCCAGGACTCGAACGGTCTCTGCTGGATAAGTAATAGTGGAAGTCGATGCAATGTGTGTCATTTTCCTTCAGCGTAGGCAACAGCAAGTGAGCTTTCTGCCCAGATGCCCTCCCAGAGCTGTTCACCATCATGAAGGAGCCTACAGAGAAAAGCAAAAAGAGAAGAAAGAGGAGGTTTGCTTGGCTTTTTCAGTAGAAACAGTTCCATTAGAAAAGTCAGGGATTCCCTTAGAAGCCAGAAAACAAAACATTCATCTGAAGAACTCAAAGTAGCTATCTTATGATAGTTGTTCGGTAACAGAGAGAAAGGATATTAAAATTGCAGGGTGTATAAACAAATAGATTCAGGGCCAACTAGAACCACTTTAATTAGATTACTTAGAAATCAAAATAAAAATACTATTTTGCTTTTATTATTTTATAACCTTGTGATAAAACTGTCACTCTAAACAAAAGCATATTCACACTTCAAGCAGCAATGAGGCTCTCCTACACCATACAGTCCCCCAAAGGCACATTCAATACAAAAACAATGGACCTAATTCTCAGCTGATGTTTGCCTACATGGTCCCTACCCACTTTGTGCCAGTCTGTTCCTGTGAACCCTGCATCTTGGCACTGTAAAGGTTTGAAGGTTGTAATGTGTTAAGGAAAACCCAGTTTTCAGAGCCCAAATGAATTAGGCTTGTTAGCATAACAGCAACATCTCAACTAGAAATAATGCAAGAAGAACAATTATTCTTCTAGGAAGGAAAGACAGACTGAATTTAATGAGGGAAATATTTACTAAGATAATTTATGAATTTTTTAACCTGGAAGCTTGCATCGTATTAACTGTGGCACTTGATGCTGAATTCACATTTTGATTCATCAAGCAGTTATTTTACAGCACATTGTGTCTCGACTCATCTCTTCACAGATGCGTCAAGGTGACAAATGTTAGCAATAAGGAAAAACATTATGAGAGTTATTTGATTCAATTCTCTTTAAAGGATCTCCTTTATGTGTGTACAGACACTCACACTCAGAAAAAGCTGAAGAAAATACCAAGACGGGGGGTGGGGTGGAAATCTGTGCGTCAGCAGCCAGGCATGATAATTTTTAATCAAATGCAGCCCTCTTGACACTCTCAGTTCTGATGCTGCTGCCAAGGCATGCTACAAATGTATTTCTCTGCTGGCCTCTTGCAGTTCACAGAAGATTGAGTTTGAAAAGGCCTGCCTCGCTTCTAACCTATTGACTTTCCCTATTCCATGCTGTAGCAGTGTGACACTCAGATGAGCCAGATAAACATTTTGATCAATTCTGTGCAGTGAACAGCCATATATATTAAATTTGTATCAACAGATACCAGCAACTTTCTCCCACGAAAATGTTTCTTTCCTCTGTGTTTATATGATATATATGCATTTTGTAAAGGATTGAAAAGCACGGATGCAGAAGGAAGTCAATCTTTAGAAAATAAATAAATAAATCACACACTCCAGAGACCTTGGAAAATTCAGGCACAATGCAAGCACAGCTGGGGAAGAGGCTGTACTAAGAAATATGAAAATTTATAGGCAAGATGCTCTCTAGCAATCCTATCTTTCATTTTGATATATTGAAAATCAAAATGGCTCCATATCACGAAACTCCCAATTCACAGCCAGGACTTCGAGAAACATAAGACCTGAATCCAAACTTTTCAATTTCTCTCTAATAATCAAAGTTCATAAGATGGGATCCTGACAAATGTTCACTGTTGATCTAATTCTGCTCACAGTCAACCACAAAATACTCTTCTTCATCAAGTATTGTACACATACTATTCTTAAAAATCCACCCAAATAAAATAAAGTTTCTAAAAACTGAGATTTAGATTCTGTTTTTGTGACCTAAGATAATTTATTATCAGAAAGCACAACTGCTAAGAGGCTTGAAGAGGCAGCACAGCCTGATAGGTAAGACAGCAGGCTGGAAACCTGACAGCCTGCTTTCTAAGACTAATTATGACACTCACTTTCATGATCTCTGTGGGTATACATAGTCTTCTTTATCTTCCCTTACAAATAAAGCAAGAATAGTCATAAGAACCACTTTTCTACTGAGAATCTGGGAGGAAAGATGCTGTAAAACTGCTGAGTAACAGTAGTATAGTATAATATAGAGGAGTAGAGCAGCTGCTGTGAAACGCACTACCTGCAGCATTTCAATGCCATTTTGAGGAACAGTATGAAATACAAGAAGACAAGTTCTACATTTGCCAGGTCTCATACTTGAGGATGATGGTATGGTCAATTAAAACACTCAGTGAAGAAAAGCAGAGCTCTTGTGCATTCACAAGGTTTTTGACCAAGTGCCTGCTACACTGGGTAGGAACCCAGGAAAACTGATTTTTGCACCATCATTGATTGGATCATAGTGCATATCACTTCACTTCTGGGCATCTTCCTCAACTTTTTTTTTTTTTTTTTTAATTTGGGTAATACATGGATTCCTACTCTAATGAACTACTCTGAAGCTGAAGAGTGTCTAACACAATGCAGTCTTGAACTGCACTGGGGTAGGTAAGTGTTTCAGTGATAGAAAAAGTTAGGGAGTATTTCACTTTTACAGATTCACGTATAAAAATAACAAGCTTTCCACTGGGAGAAAAAACATCAGCTTTTGTAAAAAGTTCAAAGCAATAATTACAATTTTATTTTTTGCCACCCACAAAAAAATGAATCAGAAGGTATTTGCGGTATGACAATGGCTTTTTGTGCAACTGCTGACAATTCTAGAGAGAGTACGGAGCCTGAATCTAGCAACCGACAACATGAGCAAGTCAAATAACCATCCACCACAAAGCACTTAATTACTTAAAAAAATAGCCTTACAAACAATTGTCATATGCAAATTATTCATAGCTTCTTATTTATAGGTTTGGTTGTTTTGGGGGTTTTTTTGTTGTTGTTGGGTTTTTTTTTAAATACGGTATGCCTAGAGATACAGGAGAAAATACTATAAAAATGTACCAGTCTCCAGTAAAGTCCTGGTAAGAGGTATTATTTTGTATGACAGTGGGAAAGATGAAAAATTCCACTTACAGTGCCATCTCCATCAGAGAGAAGTACTCACACCTTATTTAAATCAGTTTGTCCTCTACTAACCATAACACATTCCTTTCCTCCGCAGAGACTTAGTTGGCAGCTTCCACAACAAAACCTTCTACTGGCTAGTCAAGGAGTAGGGCACACCACCTCAAAAGCCTGACCATCATAGGGAAGTGTAAACTTATAGTTTAATCAAGGCTATAACTGACATGAGATACAAGAATACACTGATCTACAAAATTCAGTTGTGAATAAATTATGCCCTGTATTCTATAAACTGGCCTCCAAATATACCCATTTTCATTTTTCTTTTCATAGCGTGAACTTGAGTGAATATCCTGTTCACTGTCCTCTAGGACTTTCAAAAGTTTGCTCTTCGTATTCCAAGATCAACAGCTGAGATGCACTGTCCTATTATAAACATCCATGCCTAGTGAAGCTTGTCCAGGCAGGATATATCACTTAGAAGTAGATGGGAGATCATGAAAATTGCTCCCACCAGTTAAAAAAAAGCCTTTTAGGGACAAGTGTGGTTTTCTTTATTATCCTTAATAAAAATTGACATATTGTGATTCAGAATCTGACAACCTTCTTTAGACTGAACACAGAATTGAAGCTGATGGGACTTATTCTCAATTTATAGGCCTGTATGTACAAATAAAAGAGATACAATCTGGTCTGGCACCAACAAACCACTTGTCACATTTTCCACTCATATAAAGAACTAGGGAATGAATTAACATGTCACAAATGGAAATTATTGATCGATCGATGACTGAAAGCCACTTAAATGTCTCCAGGCAAGAATCTGAATTAAAGAAAAGGTATCTTAGAGAAACTCTTATTTAGACCATTGCATATCCAATTTTGAAAAATAGTAACAGTAGATTTAGCCTTGTTGTTTTGTTTGCCTATATCCAGAAAGTTCAAATATCATAAAGTCAACATCGAACTGAACAAATGAATTTTAGGGAAAAGAATTACCTATGCTGTGTAACAGTTCTATTTTACACTTATTGGACACAGAAGTGTATGCTCATTAAAGCAGATTGAGTATCAGATCAATTAAATTTAATGCTCTTGGATCAACAGGTTAGATTAATTAATATCTTGCTGGTTTTGTCCTGAACACCAAAAATGTTTGTGTTGTGTTCAGGTCAGTCAGAAACAAGGAGGATGGGAAGATGGAAAATAAATTCATTTTTAAAAATCTGTTCGAACCACAGGAACATAATACGGCACTCTCTCATAGTTATTAAACATACCACTGAAAATTGGGGAATTAAACCATGAAGTGCTCTCTAGCTGGCCATAAATTTCAATTTTTCCCCTGCTTGGTGCATAATGATGCCTTGATAAGCGTCCTATTATTGATGCATCTGCAACATATATTCTCTTTTTGGAGCTGAAATGCTACTCTCTAGCAGATGGTGGCTATTGTGTTTACACATCAGCACTTTATGACTGCATTTTCTCACGTCTGCAGTAAAAAGAAAGCCATAATTGAGTTTTTAATGGCTTTGCACATTGTTCATTAAGATTACATGAGTGTGTTCTGACAAATGACAGCTGAAGAAATGAGCCACTGAGAACCCCTCATGATCACCAGACAGACCTCAGTCGATGCTGTTTCACTGTTGGCTTTGAAGAACCGTGCTGTTTAAAAGTGAAATTATAGCAACCATTAAAGACTGAATGTAAACTTGAAAAGAAAGCTGTCAAAACCCTCAATTGCAAAACGAGACTTCTAAAACCTTGAACAGAATCAGGTACAGAATGTTCTTTTAAAGAGCAAACTCCTTCCCAAAATAAAGGAATGGCTTTTCCAGCAGCTCCATCAGGTGCACAAGCATGTTTTAGACACAGTTTTGCTTATTTCCAAAGAACAACTCTGTCTCCAAGAAAGCCAGCCTGACATCTGTGCTTTTTGAGGCAGAGCAAAGCAACAAGGAATAATCCGGGTTGTAAGAGGCCTCAGGCCAAGCCCCTGCCCCCTTTCAACTTACACCCTTTGTCTCTCACCCTCCAGACACTTGCTGCAGTAAAGATGTTAACTTGGTATTCCTGATAACCTCCTTGGTACTCGAGGGCCACTGTCAGGTCCCCCTGCAAAGCCTTCCCTGCCCCAGGCTGAACAATCCCTAGTAAATCCTCAGCCTCTTCTTACAGGGCAAGTGCTCCAGCCTCACAGGCTTAGTGGCCTTCGTTGAACTGGCTCCAGTTCATCAGTCTCTCTGATACTACAACACCTCAAACTGGGCACAGTATGCCCAATGCAATCCAACGACTGGCAATGAAAGGAATACCACTTCTATTTGTCTACTGGCTATGACCCTGTCAAAACAACCCAAGATGCCATCAACCTCTTTCGCTTCTAGAGCACACCACTGGCTCATGTTCAGCTTGCCATCTCTGACAAGATCCTCAGGTCCTATTCAGCAGAGCTGTTCTCCAGCCAGTTAGTCCCCAAGCTGTCTTCCTAGGTATTGCTGATTGGTCCACATCATACTTCACAACGTTCCTATCGGCCCAGTCCTCCAGCCTGTGTCCACCCCCCTAAATGGTGGCCTTAGCTGCACTTGTATCAACTGCTCTCCCCAATTTGATGCCATGTGCAAACAAGAGCTACCATCAACAACTACCATTCAAGCAGCTTTGACCCATCTAACTGCCACCACCCACCCAGACTGTAACACCCTAACTTGGAAATGTGTGAAGCTCTGTCCTGCCTCTGTTGTCAGCAGCTGCATAGGATTTATTCTTCTGCAGTTCAACTACAGCACCTCTCTCTCTCTCAAGCTCTGATAACTTTATATTTAATATATTTATATTTAATCAAAAATATGGGGGAAATTAAGATGTTCTAAAACCAAAATGTTCTAAGAAGAATACTTATTAGAATAGTAAACCACAGTATTTACCACAGTCATTTTAATGTATATGTGTAAGTGAATGAGTATACATCTTTGCAGTTTTAAATGATACATGAGAAGAAAAGTCTACTGCTATGAACCCCCAATACACAAGAAAAAATTGCCACAAAGACCATGTGGATGGATGTCAAAATGAAGGACAGTTCATGGTCAAGGAGAACAAAGTTATTTAGAACAACATTAATTACATTGGCAGCTTTACAGGTACAATTTTTCACCATATTTTTCACCTTTCAAGGTTAGTATGGGTATGTTACAGAGCACAGACCACATACAGATCCTAGTGGGACACCTCTGGTAACCTCCCTTAATGAGAGTTTACTGCTGGTCTTTGCCTCTTATCTGTTTACCTCTTGAGCACCTTGTCTCTTCTACTGCAGCCTCACTTCTTTTAAGGAAGAGTCCTCTCAAACATCTTTTGGAAATCCATTGCCTTGTTTCTGAAAGTCATTTTAACAACTAAATCCAATTTACCTGCCTTTTTTTAAACAAAAACAAACAAACACACACCAACAAAACAAAACAAAAAAACCCCAACCCCAAACAAACAACAAAACAAAGTATTCCAATAGATCTGTGAGGTATGACTTCCCTTTGCAAGAATGCTTTGACTCTTTCCCAGCATTTCATTTCCAGTGGACTAGGATTAGGGTTCAGAGCCAGTTCACTATCTTGCATACTGGCCTAGAAGTCCTTTATCACAGGTATTTTTAAAGAAGGACAGATCAAGCAAGAGGCATCTATGTCAGCCTGCTAAGCAAGCTCATGCCTTTCTTAGTGAAGTTTCCATGTACCATGTTTTTGCATATCTTTTGGTAAAGAACATATTTATAATACTGTCGAGTCAATGTCAATGCCATAGAACAGGTACTGAAAAGCATCTACACTAAACATGAAAAAATATGTTTAAGGACAACGTTAAGAAAAAAGTCCATCTACCTCAACACTTGGTTTCCAGCAGTGACAAAGTGGCCACTTTAAGCAGTACATAAGAATCAGGGCACTGTGAAGTAGAATTTACCATTTCAAGCTTCTGACAGTCAGCTATATCAAGATTTTTAAAGTCAAAAGCTGCATCTACCCCTTTCCTTGATTAGCCACAGATTGATCTTCCTCCCATAGTTTTTGTTGAGTCAGGCAGGGGTAAGACTCTATCAACAAGCTCTATAGTTTAATTACACACTGTGCTGGGGAAAATAAATATTTCCATGCACTTGCTTTAAGCTACTGCCCCTTAATTTGTAGTTATTATTTTATGAAAAGTTATAACCTACCTGCTTCACACTTCCCACTCTTTTCTACCCCTACTCTTTATACTAGTGTATAACAACTAAACAAGACTCAGAAATCTCTTCTCCCTGACTGATGTACTACAGACGACAGTGTTTGTACAAACTCAAAATTAAACAAGGTGTATCTCATAGCTGCTGTCACTTTTTCAAGTATTAGGACAAAATCAGACCCGTGGGTTTTATTTCTCAAATGTGGGTCATACTAAATTAAACTATTAGTGAAACAAAAAGTGTTTGATTTACAGATACATATGAATATAAACTGCAAGTTGAGTTCAGTATAATTCATGAGGACAATTCATTCACTTAGAAAATTGCTGGGTACCATGAGAGTATTTTTTTAAGAGACAGTCTACTATTTGTAAAGAGCTTTTCTTCTGGACATTAATGTCATGAAAGAACTATGTTGTTGGGCTTTTGTTGTAAGAAAAATCTTCTCTGGGAACAAGACTGATCCCATATTACTTCAGTGACTGCAAATATTTGCTGTAATTATTTAAAGAAAGCGAAGATTGTGGCATAAATGCTTTACTAACCTTCCCTGAAAGACAAGGCGTGTAACAAAAGCGGGTCTGGTTTGTACACTTCCAAATGTCCTTGGGAGGGGAGAAGTTTGCAACTCTTTTGCTTTTATATAAAACCAAATAATTTTAGGACAATACTCAGAACTAGGGAAACTAGGTGTCCCACAGTTTCATAACTGCAAACTGCAGATGTTTTCATTGATTTCCCTGATAGAGCCATAAATGACTCCTGGCATTTTCAGTGGCATCCAGACACTGTTAGCAGTAAATCACAGGTGTTTATCAAACTACATGCCTTTACAAATGTTTTCCAAGATCTGAATAATAGTGACCCACAGACATTGAAAGATGCTAACAATCCAGGAATGGCCTCCAGCCAAATGACAGCTTCCCTTTATTCACTCCTAAAGTAAATGCTGAAGTAAGCGACATTTGCTGCAGGGGCTTTAACCATCCAAAATGGGAAACATTAAACAAACCATGACAGAAAAAAAAAGACTGAAATATATCATGGATTACAAAGAAAAAAAAATATCCCATTTTAGTGTCTTGCCTCTTACATGCTGGTGGATCAGAGTCAGCAAGACCTGTTCCACTACAAAATCCAGATGGGAAGAGATCAAATGACCGACGAAGCCAACAAGGGCCTAATTAGTAGAGGGTTTTAAGGTGGATAATGGGATTTCTGCAAGAGGCTGTGAAGCAGGGACTTGGGGATTAAACATCTTGTCAAAAGTTTCAGAACCCCAGTTCTCCTAACAGCAGAGAGATGGTCTCATTAAGAGATGGGATTCAGAGTCCAGAAGCTTTGTAGCCCACTCTGGGTGACAGCTGTCCCAGCAACATATATCATGATCCACCCAAAATTTGTTTGCCCATTTTTGTTTCTTCTATATGCTGCTTTTTTCACTTCATGCATACAGAAGGACTCTACTTGTTAAAGGGACGCTCTTTTAACCTTACAAGAATATTTAAATCATCAAGTGAAAATAGCTTCTTCCCTGTCCTACTGTTAAAAGCATTCTTCTTATAGTGTAATGTATACCTATAGCCCTTGGTCACATAATTCTGTGGAATTTACCAAGGATGGCCAATGATAGAGGTTGATATATTTGCAATATAAAGCTAACATGCAGGATTCAGGTTCTGACTTTGTAATTTCCTCAGTGATGAATGGGGATTTTTTTTCATTGGTCTGAAGAAAATTAAACTGAAATGTGAAGACAGAACTCTTACAAAAATAGCCATGAAAAGAAACACTTGGGAGAGTGATAGTATCCAACACAGTAGAGGCAAGAGAAAAATTTTAAGCGCAGGAGGGACGTCTCATTGTCTCAATTTCTTGCATAGGTACAATCATTGAGCTAGAAAACCTGGTGCTGCAAGACCGTAACACTACAGAAATAACAAGGCGCTGCAAGACTGTAACACTACAGAAATAACAAGGCAGGAAAAAAAAAAGAAAAAAGAAAAAAGCCTTTTCTCTATTACTAATTTCTGGCCTCAGCTACAGGCCAGAGTGGTCTCTAGTAGCCTGTATTCAATATGGGAACCTGTTAGATTCAGTGTGAAAAATCAGCACATAAAGGTCAATTTACATCTGTATAGACACAAACACAGCAGTGATACCTAAATACACTTCAAGATGTCCCAAAATCTTGTTCTAAACGTTGCATCAGATAGTTCCTGAAAACATTGACATCTAACAATTCTAGTCTATAATAAGGACTGCACAGTTTATCATGAAGATTCATGACAAAATTTCTCACTTCGGTGGTGCAAGGTGATGTCTAGTGCTGCTTTCCACCTGCACCTCTAGAGCAGTCCTTCTCTCCTTATTTATCAGCTGAAGAACACTTGAAAGTGGTGTTTGCTGGAATAGCATCAGTGGTCAAATCACCTTTTCTTCTTCACCAAACTCAAAATTTGGATTTACAAAGCAGAAATCATTGTTCATCAAATCTCAGAAGAGAGCCATTGCTCTAACGTTGCAGCCACCTGGCGACTATACTGCACCTCTCCTATGAGGACAGGCTGAGAGAGTTGGGGTTGTTCAGCCTGGAGAAGAGAAGGCTCTGGGGAGACCTTATAACAGCCTTCCAGTACTTAAAAGGGGGCTTACAGAAAAGATGGGCAGGGACTCTTTATCAGGAAGTGTAGTGATAGGACAAGGGGTAACGCTTTTAAACTGAAAGAGGGTAGATTTAGATTAGGTATTAGAAAAAAATGCTTCACTGTGAGGGTGGTGAGGCACTGGAACAGGTTGCTCAGAGAGGTTGTGGATGCCCCATCCCTGGAAATGCTCAAGGATAGGCTGGATGGGGCTGTGAGCAACCTGGTCTAGTGGAAGGTGTCCCCACCCATGGCTGGGGGGTTGGATCTAGATGATCTTTAAGGTCGCTTCCAACCCAAACCATTCTATGACTCTATGATTGTAAAAAGGTTCATTTGAGCCTAAGACTTTGCAAAGCTTGGAATGCAGACTGGAATCCTGCTGAACTTGCACTTTCTTTAAGGATAATTTTCACTCTACCACGTTCCTAATGGTATAGATAAGAAGGAACAATGTAGAATCACTTCCCAGCACAGACACCAACATTATAAAAAACTGGAAATATTTGCAGCACATTGGGTTTTTGTCACACAAATCACAGCAATCTTTACAAACTGTATTCAAAATTCCTACTGCTTTTATTTATTCCACAACTATATTGCATATTCAACTGAACAGATGCTATTAAGTCACTAGGGGCCAGCGCTTTCTCAAAGGCAATCCAGTACTTCTATAAAATGAGCAATGTTTAAACCCCCGAACATTCAAAACCAACTGTCAGCCTCACAAAATTAATGCCATTGGGTCAAAACCAATGGGATCTTAAACAAATAATAAATTTGAGTTTTCCTTTCCTAACACCCATTTTCAAAGTTCTTGGCTGCTTACTTTCAAGACTTCTTTCTCCAAAAAGGAGGGCCAAAACCATTTAAAAAAATGGCACTTTAATGTCATTTTATGATTCCAAAGATAGGGGTTTAAAAACCATAGACTTCCTAGGTCTCGGGATAAAATCCTGAGAACTGGCAAGGTGCTATAAACCATATGGTTTAAAGCCCATTGTTTCATTGGCCCAGATTCCCTAATGGACTTATGTGGCAGATTCTTATCAAGTGTTCCTGATGTGAAATTTAGGTCTCTAAGATCAAAACTGAAATTTTCAATGCCATATTCAACATGTAACTTTGTGGGACTTACCCATGGCCAGTAGTCCCTGTGACCTAAGAAATGCTGAAATCTGGATTCTCTCCTCAATGCGAAGAGATTAGAACCCACATTTCTCATGGCAGTATTCTCATCACACCAAAACATGTTCTGGGGTTGTATTTATTTCACTGTGGTTAAATGAAGTAAGGATAGAAGATGCCAAGAAAACAAAAAACAAACAAACTCCCCAACAAACCAAAGGTAGAAATTAATGTCTACCTTATTGGTAAGGAGACTATCTAATGTGGGCACTCTTTCCACATAAGTGCCTGTGCTCTGTTTGACTCACTTTTACTTTTCTTCTGCCTACTCAATCTTTATTTTTTTTGTATGCAGACTAGAACCACTTCACCAAGAAGTGAGAATCCCTTCGTGCCATAGCTGCCTATGGAGTAGGAAAACAGGAAAAAAAGGGAAAGAAATATGACTTGAAAGACTGAATCTAAGGGTCTACTTTGTAACTGTGATGCTACAGAGGTGGGGGTGCAGTCTCACTTGCTCTGATAGTTTTTTAAAGGCATCCTATCCAAAGTTAAGTTTGCAGATCTACTAAAAGTCAACTAGTTCATCCCGGTGTCATGAGAGATCAACTTTAACCTTGCCAGCCACAGTTTAAATCCATGCTATTTTGTCCTGTTTGAAAGGACAGAAATTATCACTTTTTAATGCATAAAAATATTTTATTAGTTTCTTTGTATCAGCCCTCATTCTTCTCCTTCTGGAACAATGAAGGCCACTTCAATCTTTTCTTTTAGACCTTGTTGCTTCCCTCCGGACTCTAATGCGTTTCTTGATGAGTGGTTGTCAAAATTACGGGCTGCACTATAACAGAGTAAATGAGCGCTCTGCAAGTCAATTTGGGGTAACTTCCAGTATAACGTTCAGTTTTTGACTATAGTACAAAATTATTATCCACTATAACCTGACCTTTTCATCCAGTTATTTCCCAGGATCACTTTGTGCAATTGCTATTTAAGAGGAAAAAAAAAAAAGACATCCATTACTTTGTGAAGAAAAAACACAGGCACAGAGTTTCAAAAGGGACTTAGACTAAATGTCCTGAGGGATGTACCTTGCCCACTGCCCTGATAGGTGTGTTTACACAAGTGGCATTGGACTTAAGGCATTCTCTCCTCAAAACTCTAAGCAGCGTATTAACTACGACCTTGACTTTTCAGATTCAAGCTTATAAATACTGAATTCTCCCCTGTGACATTGGTCACGGCTTTTATTTATGGTTGCTACCTGAAGCCCCTATAGCACTGCTGAACTCGTGTTTACACTGGTTAAGGCCTGCGTACTTCACTAACGATGGAGGTGAAAGCAGCTACATACAAAAAATACATCTGACGAACCACTGTTCGTTCTCCCACCACACCTGTATCAAAGCGCAGACTTCCAAGCGTAGGCCAGCGACAGGGCTAAGCGGACAAGGGCTGCACGATAAGCGTTACAAGCAGGTAACCCCGCCACCCACGAGCTCCCCAGGCCGGGCGCTGCGGCAACGCCGACCCCAGCCCCGAGCGGAGGAGGCAGCAGGGCCGCCTCTGCCCGCGGCAGCACCCGAGGAGGAGACGGCGGGCAGGCGCAGCGGCGGCGGGAGGATCGCCCGGGCCCGCGCCCACCACAGGCTGTAACGGGCACCCACGGCCACCGACGGCCGCTAACCGCACCCAGGCTGGGACCCCTCACAGCACTACCGGCCTCAGCCCCGCCGCCGGCTGGCCTACCGTACACGCTTCCCGTCCTCCTCCTCCTCCCCGCCCCCGCCCCGCTCCGCTCCCCCGGCACACGTGCAGCGGAGCGGAGGCGATTAACGTTCTTTACCGCCCCCTCCCCGCGCATTCCTCAGCGCTCCCCTGCCGAGCATGCGCACCCCGCGGCTGCCGGGGGCTGGGAGCCCGACGGCAGGCGGTGGCAGGGGGTGGGGGGGCTCAGCGCAAGGGCCCTGGGTGCTGGTGCCCTGCTGGGAGGGGGACGGGGCGATTCCCACC
>JAVJGG010000054.1:9428116-9456938 GCA_035590195.1 Aviceda cuculoides
TTATCGTTATTAGTTTCTTCTTGTCTGTTCTATTAAACTGTTCTTATCTCAACCCACGAGTTTTACTCCTTTTTCCTGATTTCCTCCCCCATCCCACTGGGGTGGGGGGGAGTGACTGAGCGGCTGCGTGGTGCTTAGTTGCTGGCTGGGGTTAAAACACAACAGTGGGAAACTGAATTACCTATGGAAAAACACATATCTAGAACTTCTTAATTTTTTTCAAGTTTTGTTAAACAGAACAGACTAAGAAACTTTGACACAACTTTTCCCTACTTTAGTTGTCTACACCCTGCTTTCCACAGGATAAAAAACCAAGCAAATTTTAAAAAAATAATTCCCCAAACCTCTTCCCTTAATTAATGAAAATGACACTTTTTTTTTTTTTTTAAGTGTTTATTTACTTTATCATATTTCCTGCTTGGGGTTTCTGTTTGTTATTTTATTCTTTGTTTGTTTGTTTTGTCTGGTAGTGATATACTATTAAGATTAACCTTTTTTTCATTGTTATTGAAAAATTACTTGTTTGTTTCAAAAAAGTTATATTTATTTATATATTTATATGTATTTTTATAGACTTTTTAATGTAGAAAGAGGAAAACTGCTTTCTTCTGACAAAAAAAAAAAGAAGTTTTGTTGGAGACAATTGTTTGAAGAGAAGTACTTCAATGGAGACTAGTTGTCTTAAGCTGGCAGGTTAAGATTTTTTCTATGATTGATTACGTATAGTACATAGCAACATAATAGTCCTTTAAATTATCACAAAATGTTTCTTTTAATCTGAATGCTTTTGTGCCCTATTATTTCAACTAGAATTGTCACAACTAAACACACTAATTGCACATTTGTCTAGGAAGTTACAATAAAAGAGCTTATAAATGATGACCAAAAATAAGGTATGTTCCTATATCAAGAAATATTTTTTGAAAATATAGATCAATTTCACATCAGATAAGATAATTTCTTCTTACAGCATGACATGCAATTTCATAAAAAGTTATAGAAAGATAACCAGCTATATGGCGACTCTTCTGTGGTATGGCATTTCCTAGGAAAAAGGGGTGTTGCTTTGTTCTACGGCAATATGAAACATTTTCTTCTCATTGTAATTCAGTTACGTATTACATAGCTCTTCACCCAAGCGGTACTCCACAGTGGGAGCCTTGTGTAGACTTGGAAATTGAGAGGCAAACTGAGGCATCACTAAGAGTTCTAACTAATGTTCTTTATGCTCTTTGCTGTTGGGTGTATGTCTTGAAGTGTCTTTAATGACTAGACAGATACAGTGGAGATAAGCATTTTCATTAACAATTAGAAATCCAAACAAATTTACAAATATATTGCTATGGTTTTGAATTTACTTAAAAGTGCTCTGTGCTTTAGCGTTTGAGTGTATGATTTCAGGTGCCTTTATTTTGGGCATTCCAGCTTTAGACAGCTTACTCATACGTAAAAAAAAGAAACATTCAAAATAACAAGTTTGCTACTATAAATTAATATTTTAGGGCCGTACTGTGCCTAGAGGTACCTGATCCAAAATCTTGTCTTGAAATAATTGTAGTGGCAGATTTCTGGAGTGCAGAAGGATCATCTCTTTCATTTACGTCTTTCAGTTTGGAGATAAACTGAAATTCTTGGAGTCTCCAGAGCATGGGCTACCCTAATTTCTGTACTTATGGCAGAAACCATAAAATTCTAGAGTACAGTAGCAGCATTTTAACTCTTCTTGCAGGGTGTACTATACTATTCACACAGGAGGATCCGCACTTCCTGAATCACAATTTCACATCTTACATTTGGTTGTGCTTTTAAAATTCTCCAGATAGAAGATTGTTTTTATGAACTTTGTCTTAATAACCAAAATTTTGACACCATTGGTGACTTTGGGCCAAGAACATTGTGTACAAAATTAAGGACTAATTACAATAGGCATAGTGACTGCTTCCTATTGGTGGTTACAACTAAGAAAATTTTTTTTAAAAGTGTGACTTACCTAAACACTTATGTTAATAAAACAGTTTCAGAATTTTTCACTTTTATTTATTTATAGCTAGGATCATACTGTGCATATGACCTATCTTTCTTCATCAGGGAGAAAGACATTATTTCTAATTTAATATAGAATGAACCACCTTCTGCTTTCCATATTTTTCTTTCCCTTATTTATTTATTTCCCAGGTACAATGATATTAGATCAACAAGTAAGATTTTTCTCATAGATGTTGTGTCTAAATAATAGCTTGTCAATTTTTCTGAGAAGGGTCAGACCATACATTTGATAATAAGATTTCTAAAAAAGGTTTCAAAAAAGATTT
Organism: Aviceda cuculoides; assembly: GCA_035590195.1. Taxonomy (NCBI): domain Eukaryota; kingdom Metazoa; phylum Chordata; class Aves; order Accipitriformes; family Accipitridae; genus Aviceda; species Aviceda cuculoides. The sequence continues at coordinate 9,430,429 of JAVJGG010000054.1, forward strand.
GGTATAAGTTTTCTGTATATATCGGTATCAAAAGTTACTTGTCCACTTCTGGAGTGCATCTTTAGCATGTCCTGCCTCCATGTTAATGCCTCCTGGCATTGCTTGTTCACTTCATCCACTTTCCTACAGGGAAACTCAGGCATAGCTTGGAAGGAAGACATTGGATTCTGCAGATGTGAGCTGTGTGCAGCTATAGTTATTGAATAGTCTGAGCGGAAAATGGAATTATTCAAATATTGTGAAAGCTAATATGCCTAATTGCAGTCATATTAGGTTTTTAGATATAAATAACAAAATCATTTATAAAGAAATCTCAGCATACTCCTGCTGTTGATTACCGCACTGATATTAAGAAGCAGTTACACTGTCTTCATTGAATTACAAGAAACATGTGTGTAGTTGGGACAAATTCTTGCTCTCTTAAGTGCCAGGTGTGTAGCCCAATACCCACAGAAAGGAGTTAGGTATGTTAAGTGTACTCGAATAGGAAAACTTTACATTCTAAAGGTCCAAAAGATCTGAAATTTCAAGCTTTATCTAGTAATGCTTCCCAAGGAGAATATACAATGAACCTTTCCCTGTCTTAAAAGTACAGGTTTTGGAGAACTCAGATTTTCAAAGCAGGCAGTCTTCTTTCTTTCCCTCTGAAAGTTCGAGCAGTTACCTGGCTTGAGAACAGCTACAACATCCTAAAAGTACTGAATTCTAGACAAAATATACTTCTAAATATACTTGTATTGAAAAAAAACCAAAACCAAACCAAACCAAACCAAAACAAAAAACAAACTGGGAGGAACTATGTGGGTGCCATCTTCTTTTCTTGACACAAAATTCTCGTTAGAGAATTTGACCTGGTAGAAGACAACCTAGATTCACTATTTCCCTCAGCTTTAGACAGGACAGACTAACAGCTGTCATCTCCTCAGCTGCAATGCCTCCAGCTGCTCAGCAGCAGGGACCATAGCTAACCTGCCTTAGTCTAGCAGGGGGGCTTTTGGCCTCATTGTAAGAGTCTCAGATTTTGATCCTTCAAACAAGTGCATTTCAGTCTTCTATTGAATGTTTATTTGCTGAAAAATCACACAATATTGGGGGAGAAATCCAAATCCAAGTCTATCCTTCTCTTAGGTAAGTGCCCTACTCACTGAGCTAGAAAGTTATGGTCTGATGAGTCTTAAATTATTTCTGCACAGTGGCACAGCTTTGAGAGGAAAATCGCCTGAAGCCTAATCATTAGGTACTCTCCTAGGAAATGACAGACTGTTTTTTTAACATCCTAACACAGAGAAGGGCACTGAAGTGCATGTGAGAATGGCCTAACACCAGCTTGTTCTGCAAAAGGGTAAGTTGCACTAAAATGCCTCAAAATCTTTAAAAGCAAACAGTGACTTTCTGCTTTCCTGTGGAAGGAACAGATTTACATCAAGCCGCATGAAGCTGCGTGAATTCTAAGCTAATCTAACAACTCCCTACAAGGTCTTGCAAAGCAATAAATTCAGCCACAGAAAAGTGAAATTGAAAGCCTCCTCTACCTAACAACTGTTCATATTTCTAGATAAGATAGCTTAGACATTTAATGCAGTGGCTCTGAGTAAGAATTGCATTCTGAGGACTCCCAGCTCTCTGTATGAATGGTCCAGGACATTTGGAAACCTAACCTGGATGTAGAGATTCCTTTCTGGAAAATGGATGACTGAGATGTCAGCTGATGTAGTACTGAACTTCACAGAGACAAGGGGATAATTCAAAAAAGTTGCTAGATGCTAATCTCACATTGCTTCCTTTCTTTGCAAAATATGGTTCTTCATTTCCTCGGAAGTATTTCCACTTGTTTTTCTAGTTCTTCTGACTTGAATGGAACACTGTATTTATTTAAACTAAAATTATTTTAAAGATAATGCTATTATATAATATTTTATTAGGCATCTTATCTACTTACAATAGGTAAATGAATGTATCAGTAGAGTTTGAATTTCCTCTGACTATAAAGTACCAGGATGAAATTAGAGGCAGGAAGAGATCAAGTCTTTGATCTAGTAATGATTTAAGTGCTGCTGTACTTTCAAATCTCAATGTGACTTTTGTCGCTTTTTTCTAAAGGTTACTGTGCATTTTATGTTTTGTCAAACTAGTAGAGTATTTCAAGAGAAACAGAATGAGTTAAAAATGTGCTTTTGGGAGAAGAAAATAAAGATCATGAACTACTGTATTGTTTGTTGTATCATCTTTCCAGATTCTATTGCAACTAGGGGATTAATTTCTGGGAAATATACATTTTGCTTTTTTGTTAGAAATAACACACATTAATGTTCCTGACTATATGCATATACATGCAAAGACACACAGATATATAAAAAGAGACATTTCACAAATAAAGGTTAAAACAAGGCAAAAGAAATAAGAGAAGTATGTTAGAGATAAACTGATGCTGCTTAATTTAGCTCGTACTATTATAATTACAGGAACTGGATTATTCTAAAAGCCTAAAATGGACCAACAACTTCTTTTTGCAGATTCCTTTAATATTTATGGTCTTTGCATTTTATTTTCTATTAAGAAGATTTCCTGGCTAAAGCTGGCAAAAGGCTACTTTCTCACATACCTCATGTTACGTGTATGGCCTCATGTTTGCCCATGTCTCTAAGACGAATGTTGTCTTGCTGCCTTTTACCCCCTCACCCCCCTCACCCCCAAATAATATATAAGTATACTCTTTGGAAAGTGTTTCTACATTCAACTTTAAAGTGGAAAATATTTATTTTTCTTTCTTTTCTTATACCTTGATGACATTCTGTACATGCTTGCCAAATGCAGAAGATAAGGTTTAAGTCTGGTGTATATTCAAAATGTACTCTATGTCAGGATCCATTTAAAGGAGATAGATAATTTTAGGCTGAAAACCATAGCATGGAAGGCATTGTTGGTTTTGTTCTTTTAATATAGTTATACATTTGTATAATGGTTTCTGGTGATTCACTCACATAAAAAAAAAAGTTCTTTATTCTGTGGTAAATGTTCAATCTGCACTGTCACCCACTGTGAACAATCACTGGTAATTTCATGCGTTATTATTTGTAACAGTGTGGTAGATAGCAGTACACATAGTTTTTGAGCCAGTAGGCCATACTTAACACAAAATACAAAACTTACTGTGAAGAATTCTTCTCTGTGTTTAGAATTCCATATTTTAGACCATACCAAAGTTTTACACAGATTCCTAATGCATTAATGCTCATTTTCAGAGCTACGTCTCCTGTGAACTTGCTACTGAGGAAAGTTACTGTGTATCTCATCCTTGACAAACTCCTGACAGGCTTTCTTGAATGAACATAAAACCATAGGATTTTGGTAGATCTAGGCCTCATAAAACTGGGTTTTGAAGATGTCTTGTGCATACATAGCTGCATTGTCATGGCAGCTAACACACACCTCATATACAGAGGTGAAATGTCATTGCTAACCTTTTCCAGTAACATCTGCTCCTAAGTAATCTTTAACAGGAAATCCCAAATGGTGCTACTATTCAAATATAAAGATAACACAGGAACTGCTGGCTGAGATAACTATTTTAATGATTATCTGAACATAATTTCATAGCACTTTTAGTCACAATTATGGTTGGGAAGTCAGGAAACACGAAGATGTGTTTGTATGAATGAATTCTAAATGAATTCTGTCTTCTGCTGCTCTGATAGATGCCATGTAAGCTAAGAAGCTATTTTATAATATCTTAACAAATAGCACATTTACAGTGTATGGCATAGCCAAGTTGCTGTATTCATTAATAAATACTAATATAGTAAATGAAAGTCCAAGATTTAGACAGTTCTATCATGGTAGATACAATGTGTCTTGTCTCCTCTTGATGGTTAAAATCTTAGTTAGGTTGTTTCCTCTTTTAGAATTTTGTTCCTCTGTATCTCCAAAGCAACCAAAGCACCAACATCTGTGTGTGTCTCAGGGTTAGAAGCTTTTACTTAAAGCCCATGTTTGGAGTCATAGTTCAGAAGAAACAAATTTTCTTTGTCTCCTTCTTCCTTAGTCTTGGGTTGTCTTCTGAACCGAAATAATTTTTCTTTTCAAACAGCTACTGAATTGTCAGACTAAGCTTTTATGAAATGAATGAAAGTAGATATATTTTAGATTTACAGGGTAGAGGTTTTTCAGATACAGAATACCAGAGGTTGCCTATTATTACACAGATAATTAGAAAAATGTGGTCTTATTACTTTTAAATAAGAATAAAAGAAGAAAAAAAATATCAAGGGATATGCTGATAAAATTAGGGAATGTTGAAATATTTAAAACATAAGCACAAAGTCTGCACAAAATAGTGTCCCCCTGGTTGATAGTTCTTCTTAGTCCACCACAGTGCTTGAATTTTAAGGTCACACTGACTGAGCAAGCTGACCACTGACAGAGGAAAAGAAAACAAGTACACTAACTCATGTTCTGTGACAACTGTCCACATGAAATTGTATACCTACATCAAAAATTCCTTACAGGAGAATAAAAAACATTTTAGAAGTTACTTTTATTCCCTAATGTCCTCTCCTTTACTCAAAAAAAATCAGTTTTTAGGAGCATCTACAAAGAAGTGTGTTCAAAAGATATAAAATACAGAGTTACTGGGTCTAGGAACAGTAATAAATATAAAAAATGTGAAAAGAATAAGTGTACAATAGTTAGGGCCTCAAGATGCAGTGAGGTCAGCTATGATGGATGCACTTTTTTGAAAGGATTTTCCACCTGAAAAAAAGGAGCTCCTTTTTAATAGAAGCATGTTTTAGCAGAACATCCATTAGTCAGTCTGATAGCAGACTGTAATTTACTGCCTGTGATGCTAACGATATTGCCTAGATCTATGAAAAAGGTCTGTATCATTTTTATACAGAAGCTTGGTGGGCACTGAATTCCAACACAAGAAGAGGAGAGGAAGAAGTGTTGAGATTGATGGTGTGTATCATTCTTTTCTTTCAAGAGATGATATGACCAACGTGATTCCATTGTATTAGACTCAATGAACAAATTTAGGAATTAACAAGTGGCAGTATGAAGAAGCAGTTACTAAAAACAACATGTGTTGATCAATGATTTAAGAAAACATTTATGCGTGCATAGAGTTCCATTCATAAAGAGCAAATCATTGAGGCTGAGCTAGCTGAAGAAGAAATCAGTATCTTTATTTACATCTGAGTATTCATCTTCTCCAAGATGCAGAAACAAAGAACAAAATGAATGCAGGTGCAATCTGTCAGTTAAGCGACATTCAAAAACCAAATTAAGTATAGTCTTGTTCTAGTAACCCCACAATGTGGCACGGTAAAGTCACCTACATATAATAGTTATTAAAGCTGCAACCCCCATTCTCCTTACTTTCACCATTCCAGCCTCAGGACTAAAAAGGAACAGAAGAGAGAGAAGGTGTAGACACTTTCCACCACCATTTGCAAAGGCTCCTGAACACTGTCATTTGGGATTCGGTTAGTCCCATGCCTGTTTTACAGTTGTACAACAGTAGCTGTAAGAATACCTGGAGAAGGGGGAGGAAGAGTAATAATGCATAATTCTATTGAGTAATTCTGAGAGTGGGAGACATACACATATGAACATATACATTCTGCTACTCTCAAGAAAATAAGGGAATCTGTTCTGCCTTAAACATTGCAAATAATAAAATATAACCAAACCTAAATGGTGCTTTAATAAAATATAACCAAAGCTAAATGGTGCTTTAAAATATTTTAGTTGTTTGCAAAGTTGGCAAATCATTGCAAAACTTCATAAATATTTTCTCCTACTAATCAGTACTACGTCAAAGCTCCTTATTTCACAAAAGCTTAGTTCAACATTAGATAGCCATACAATGGAAAATAAAAATTAAAACACCATGTCATCTGTCTATTTCTACATATATGACTTCTGCTTAAGAGAATAAGCACTGTACTTGCAAAACTGATGAGGTAATTAAGATCCTGCTTTTTTTTCCTGTGCCTGCTGGTTAATTCTAAGATTAGTGTTCAGTTTAATGTTGAGCTTCACACAATGTTTCAATATCATGCTGTAGAGAAATTGTTGGAGTACTGAACATTAAATCAATAGGTCTTCTGTCTTGTTCAAATAATCAAGTTTCCCTTAGGCGAGACCCATGCTGATCCCCAGTGTGAAACTCATTATGTTTCTTGTGGACTAAAATATGACGTGTTATCTAATGTATTATTAATACCACATGTTATAAATACAAAGAAGTTTACTTAGTGAAAGAAGAGTTCATTTTTTTTACTGTCTTAGAATCCAGTTTAAGGTAAATGTTAACTTGGGACAATATAAGCCTTTTGTATTAAAAAATAAAATAAAATAAAAAAATTGAAAAGACCAGATTTGATAATAGAAAATTACTTGGAAAAAAAAAAAAAAAATTTAGATGTGAAGGTGGTGGTTGTGCATGTAGATTAAAATATTACTCTAAGAAAAGCAGGAAGAAGAGAGAGAAGAATGGAAGGAAATACTGCTAGAGGCAAGCTCTCATGCTAAACACCAAATCTGGCAGAGACTGTCATGAGTAGTGCTTACTGCAATGAATAACTTTTAAAGATTCAGGCCCTAGCAGAGTAAATAATTACTTCAATTATGATTTAAATAATACTTTAGGGAGAACAGACTAGATTCTTCATATTATTCCTCCAAGTTGGAATCCAATTGAAAGCCTGAATTTTGACAGTACTGCTTGTTCTGAACTCTTCTAAAACTGCTCTATCACCCCTCAGATTTTGTCTTAAATATATTTCTGGAAAGTCTGAAGTGAATAAGATAAAGTATCATGGAGACAAGAGGGTACAGAAGAGAAACTACCCATTAAGAACTGGGAAGATGGTTCAAGGAGAGAAACGCTAAAGAAAAGTGTCAATCAAAATAAATAACTTAAAACTAAAGAAGCTGTCTGATGGTGGAGACACATAAAAAGCTGATTTGGTGTGGAAATGATCCTCTTCTAAAAATCTAGAAACTGTTCATAATCAAAATCTGCTATAACACTTCTACTGCTTTACATGTTCTATTTAAGAAGTAAATTGCAAAACAGAGAAAATTATCCACAGGGAACTACTGAATCCCTATGGAAAGGGAATCCTTTCCACAGGAAAGGATGCACATCCTTACTAAAAACAAAACTAAGAATAAAAGGAAAGAGCTCATACAAAGATGTCCTATCAACAGGAGGCAAGGTCTTACCATTTTACTGTTTGAAATCACTCAAATTTCTCATTCACCTTACAAATCCTACAAAATTTTCTGCCAGTGCTCAATTCTTAAATGTGTTCAAAACATCAAAGGAACTACAGGAATATTTATCGTTTCATCAATTTAAAGTATATGGAAGGAAAACAAAATATTGTTTTAGTTAAAACTGTTAAGAGGCTGGATATTCTCAGTGAAGATGACGTTAAACAGTGTTTTGCTCTCAGAGGAATGACTATAACAATCTCCATATTATATAACACCTAACATTATGAATCCTGGGCTGCATTTCAGATTTAATGATAAAACCCGGTTCTGCCAATTGTATGCATAAGCAACCCCATTAAAGTCAATACAATTATTTAGATTGAATTTACACAGAAATATTTGGAGAATGAGAACCATAGACTGCAAACCTTATTGGACAGAAATTTCACAAAGGTTTGCTTTTGTTGCTGCTTTAATTGACCACTGCCATCTTAAAAATCAAGCTGGTAACACATACTACCACATTTCAAATAACAAACAAAACATAGTCAAGTCTCCAGCATTTCTAGTTCTCCTCTGTGAGCAAAACTCTAAAAGAGAAGGTGTTCTGCCATAAGACTTCCACTTTTTACTTGAAATGAAACATAAAGTGTTTGAGCTCAGCGTGAAGGTCACATTTGCAAACTGATGCAAGTCTTCAGGACTTTAGTCCTGAAGAATGTTGCCTATGCTGGGTCAAAATGCTGCCTTCAGCTTCCTCCTATTGAATGGTTATGTTTCTTCCTCACTGATGTGTGACTTTTAAGTATTTTTTGTCCATTCTGTGAAATACTCTACGATTATATGGAGGTGTTGGTGATCATAATCAGACATCAACCCAGTAAAGGCAGATACAAGGTCCATGAGCTGCTTTTTCCCACTCTGCTAACAGTGAAGGAATTACTGCTCCAATAAGATCTCATGTGCATTCTCATAGCCTAATCCCTACAGGACCTTGATGGAGTAGCAAAGATTGTTGGTATAAAAAAAAATGAAGACAAAATCAAAGCTGTAGTCACAGAGTCCCTTTAAAATATCTGTTGGTAACAAGCAGAAACAAGAGGATAATTTATGGCTAAAACACAAGAAAAAATATTTTCCTTTATACTTAAAGCTTTGTTTTACTGTAATATTTTAGACCTTTTTTCCATAAAATTAATTTTTGCCTTGCCTTAAAATGTCAATATCCTTCATGCCTTGATGAGAATTGACAACTTTTACTATGATTTAATAGAGTGATTGGACTGGGATTGCAGCTAGACCCTGATCAGGATTACATACGATCAGCAGTACTATGTTGCAAAATAAAATAAAATTAAAAAAAAAAAAAAGTTTCAGAATTTTACTCCATAACCATATGTAACACTTCAGAAAGAATCTATCTGCTCAATTTGATCTTCATTTTTTATTGTTTACATAAATTCAATTTCTTCACAAAAGCCATTCTTTTAATATCAAGGCATCTTTAATTGGCTTTGAAAGTGTATTCAAATGGAATCTTCTCAGATAACCTTTAACAGTTTAAACAGGTTAAATTTTAATGTCATTTATGTTGGAAAGGTGTTCAAAATATTATACTATTAAATATTTAATGACATCATTATGGAAAATTTAGCTATTTCCAAACTAGACTCAGGAGGCCAGAGGTATCATTCCACACTAGTTCTCGAATTGTTAAACAGGTCTACTGAGACTTGTAGTCTTTTTCAAAATTTAATAATATGGTTTAGGTTGCTGCTAACTTTGCAAAATATAGTATTCTTGCACAGATGTGACTTAATTAAAAAGTCTCTTGTGAATGTGAATGGGTTTCAGGGTGATGTTTTTGTTCATGTTTGTATCATTTAGGAAAATTTGGAGTATTCAAGTACTTGTGTATTCATAAACATAATGTACATAAAAGACTACAGTCAGTACTAACTACTGCATAGAACTATAAGAAAATCATATTTACATGTAATTACCTTCAGTGGCTTATATCTACAATATTGCTGTCACTAGAAGAATTAATCTATGATTCTTGTCAATCAAACAGTTTAGCAATAACACTTGTAATGAAACTCCAGTGGAGTACTCATTTTTTGAAATATCTGCAGACTGTTTATCAAGTATTCCAAAGGGAAAAAAAAAAAGTAGTTTATTTTGTGAGTGATTGAGAGTGCTTTAAACAAACTTACCATTTTCAATGGGGGGTGGAAATTGGCAGGCTGTTAGCAGAAATCAAAAGAAGAACACAGCTATGTTATAAGCTACCCTCCATTTCCTTTGAAGTGAAGAAACATTAAAACAGTTAGAATCATAATACAGGAATGTGAGTTAAACCTGCGTTGCCACTTAAGCAATAGTAATTATAGCAGAATACAGAAACAGAAGCCTTATACATTATAGTGATTGTTAGAGGAGAAGAGAGAGATGACACGAGTTTCTTACCTCATCACAACGCATCCTTTTAAAACACTCTGAATTTTCTTCAAAATATACTTCAAAAGAACAATCCATTCTCTAGGTCCCACATAACTATGTTGAAGCATAACTCAAATGTAATATTTGTAAGGCATGTTATCGTTAACAGCTTTCAAATTGCTCCCTTCAAAATTTACAGAGAAAAGCACCATAATAATAATATACTGTGTAAATTTATCTAGGTAAGTTATCCTGTTTATTGATTCTTTTAGACTTATCCACTGCTAAAAGATGTGATTTTTATTCTACTACTCTCCAAAACAATCCCCAAACACTATTTTAATCACTGTTTGGGGAAGTATTTAATAACATAATGAAAACTATATAGAAAAAAAATATAGAATTCATGGGACTAGGGAACTTTTTGTTATTTACCAACAATGTTTTCCCCCCTTTTGTATTTCTTTTGCTCTGAGGTAAACTTTGGATTTTAGAACATTTACATGTAAATGAAGTTTCCAGATTTAAAGAAATAAATAGTTAAATCAATAAAACAATTTACCTGTGCTTAACATGCTGCCAAGTAATACATACTAATTAATAATATATTATCAGCTGCAAATACAAACAGAAGTTTAAGCAGTCTCTGAAAAAGTCCATTTCTATCTGAGAAATACTAGAATAAGGGAAATAAAAAAATTTCTGGAAGTTTTATATTAACCACTAGACTAATATTCCTGTTGCTTATACTTGAGTGTAACTTAAATTACTATTTTAAAAATAATTTTGATTCTTTTCCCCACATAACTTTTGTGAGTAAAGAAATGAAACAACTCAACCTCTTCAGACAAAAATGTAATTGAGAATGTATTGCGAATATTAATTTTACTTTGTTAACCACAGGTGTCTCTGCATATGTGGAAATATGTATAATTCAGAAATTAATGACATGGGCAAAAAATGCACATACTTGTCTGAAAAATTAGTGCACCATTTTCAGTGCTGAATATCTGATAACCCCATAAAAATGGCCAAGATTATAGAAAGAATATGTGGTATATAAACGGATGAAATCTATCATCAAAGTCAATAGCTTTATCAGATGTATATCTCAGCTAAAGCTGGAGTCCTCTGTTGTAGAACAGATAAGCTGATGACAATCTACAGAATTTTTTCATCATTTTAGATTCCCTTGCAAGAATTCCATCTGCAATACAGCTTTCTCTTCCTCACTTCAGCACAATGCTGTACAGATGAGAATTTTTGCCTCAAAGGTTTAGTAACAAGCCAAAAAAGATGAAAACATTAGATGTCTTACTACAGCAGTTGGATCTCAAATTTTGTTTCTGTTGGAAAGAGTTACCAGCAACAGAAGTATTTCCTCTTACAAATATATAATATATTTGACAAATTTATAGAAATCCCTGAATTGTAATAATTTTCAAGTAAAATATGCAATCATTCCTTCTTCAGGGACAAAGATTTAACAAAGACAATATTCCTATTGATTTGTCAGTAATTAAGGTGTCTTTATTTGGAGGTTTCTTGCTTTTATCTTTATATAAGTAACCAACAGAAATGTCCATATTAACTCATATATTTTCTAACAAAATTACCAAAGAGTAAATGAGAAATTATTACACACATTAATTAACACAAAAATTGACAGGGATTAACACAGAAAGAACATTTAGCTTAGAAGGATCAGTATCTTTTCATATGTCAGGTTCCAGTTGTATAACACCACTAACAATTCCATAAAATACATATAAAAAGCACCATGAACAAGATGCTGGCAAAAGATAAAGCAGTCTTATTAGCCACAATGGTTCATTGGTCTTAGATTCATTAGACTATTTTGGAGTATATGAAAATAAAAAAGACCAGAAATATCCTTTGCTCTGATGTACTTTCAAGGAATACTTTTTTTTTTAAATTTTATTTTTAATCTATGGACCCAGGATCGAGCTCTCATCTCAGTGAAAAAGTGCTGATTTATATGTCTCCCAAAATGTTAAACCTAAGGTTGTGATAAGTATTTGGTGATGACGGTTCACGGCCTCACTATTCCTTTTCCTCTAATTTGGTTGATCAGAAAATAAATGAATAATTAAAAAGATAAAGAACCAATATTGCAATTGATCAGGAACACATAAAAAGTGTGGAATAATTTTAAAGTCTAGTGATAGAAAATAAGAATGAGGAATTGAAAGTGGGGAGAGAAAATAAATAAATAGGCCATGATATTTCAGACAATCAAAATTTGCCTATCCATAGAACTACAAACATGCCTGAGGACAAAAAGATGGCATTGCTGATGTATAAAGCAGAAATATGTAGTGCCAACAAAGGAAATTAAATACTAAATAGTGATCAAGGTTGTACTTCTGGAAATACGAGGACAGATGTTAGACTGTTATTTACTATGGAAAAAAGCACTTACTAGGTTTGAGCGTGTAGCAAAACCAGAAATACAAAGGATTCCAGATCATGTAACACATTGAAAGCTGATGAGGAAAACAAAGCAATAAAGCCTCCTGACAATAAGTATAAAGGTGTAAGTGAACTGGGGAAAAACCGAGGAAGAAGTTTAAGACTGGGCAGGAGACTAGCTTCTGAAGAAACTCTCTCTTTGCCTTGCTTGCCCTACTGCCCAAAAAGAAACACAGTAAGATAAAAATTTCTGCAGAGCAGTGTAAACAGAGTATGTTAGACTGAGCCCACTGTATGATAACATTAAAGTTTCAGGACTGTGCTACAGTTTTTGTTTTATTTATAAAAGTATTTCTGAGATTTAAATTATTAAAAGCAGTAGAAACAAATTCAAAGGTATTTCCTTTTGACACTTTGGATAGATAGGAAAATTCTGCAGACATAAAGAAAAGTAATATAGTTTTTTGGGTAGTGATTCTCAATTTTTTATCAAATCCACGGGGAAAACTGCAATTGCTCCCAGCCCGTTCTTCAGATGTTGATATACTGTAATTACTGCACAACTCTGCTAAAAAATAAGAAGTGTAGCAATAGTCTATCTCATCAGAACCTTTGAGCAGTTTCACCAAGCTTTTACAATAACACTACCCAGTCCCAAAAAATTACTGAATAAATTTATGTGTTCATTTAGACATATTTTTAGTTTAGTGAACTAGAAAATTCCATTTTCTATAAGTAACAGTCGAGTAGAACAGTGTAATTTCTGGCATTTTCCAAATGTGTAAGATTATTTTAGTAATGGTATTCTCAGTTAGTGAGGGTGAATGACAGGACTAAGAGTCCTAACTTCAGTTCTTTTGGGTAAAATAATTGAAAGCTTATTCAGGACATAAGAGGCCAGTGTTAATACCTTTTACTCAACACATGGAGCAGTACTGTACCAGAAGGAACAGCTCTACTAGGTTGACCAAAACCAGAGTAACAAAAATGTGCTATTTGTTCCTTGGATGTCCTGTGTTGATGGTATTTCCCCACAACACACATGCTACATTTCATGGAGTGGCTTACACTTTACTGTGTGTCTGCACAGCTCCTATGATAAGTACTATGGGTTTTTCCTGCTTCTGTTTTACTGGCTCAAGAGACATTTTTTTCCAAAGTTAACCATCATCTCAAAAGGGCTAAAAGTCACTACCCCCAACGGCTCAGTAAGAACTCTAGCTTCCCGACCCTAATCGTTTTTGATGTAACACTCATCATTAACAGTATCATAATTAGAGCCTAACTGTATTTCTCTTGTAAACCTTATTTCAAGAATTTTATATAAATCTCCATTTATCATAAGTATTTCTCTAAAGTAAAGTAAATTTAATTTCCTATAACATCCAACTTGACATTCAAACTTTCTCAGATTTTTCAGATAAAGTTCCAGCACTGTGTGCTAGAACTAAGTACGTAATTCTGAGCCTAATTTAGGGAATTGTATATTAAAATCCATCAATCTTACTCCCTCACAACACAAGTTGGTTATTGCTAGTGTATATTAGAAGGTACAATTACAGAGCAAGCTAAGATGCATAACCACATATCAAGAGGCAAATGTTCCTGATCTGCTCTCTAATGTGGACATACATTTCCCCAATAACTGTGAGAAAAAAACATTTCTATGTGTAAGTGGGAACTGCCAGTGTTGCTTTGCCTCCACCTCGCTATCCAGTCAGATGTAGAGATTCATAGCAGTCATAGGCTTAAGGAAATGTTTATCACACATTTTTAGCATTTTACAGATAACAGCTTACAATTTGAAATCAGTTAATTCAAAGAAAATAAAATGGGAAATTCTTTTACAATTTTAAATTATAGTCATGCACTGCTCCTCCCATGAACACAGGTGTTAATTTCAGCGATTCTGCTTTTGTGGAGTTCATCTGCCATCAGTCACCGGTGTTTGATTATTCCTGCTTTTAGGTCATCCTCTTTCACTCATCTCTCCCTATAGCTCAGTAATATATTAGAGTCTTTTCTCCCAGTATTGATCTTTCTGTTGCCATTCTTACATCAAGGTTTAAGACTGCACTGTAAATCCACACAGAGTCTAAAATTAGTGGTGAATACAACTAACATGTTAAACAGCTTCATACTACACCACACTAATTTCTTAAGTAACCACTGATTTTTTTGAGAGTATTGAGTATTCAGTGTAGATTTAGGATCCTGTTAGGAGCTACACAAGTGTATACGGTTTGTAAGTTGCCTCTCTGAGACCTGTGTCTTTCCCAGTGTGATGCTGCTGGAGCATCAGCAGAGTTGTCTGAAATATCTTGGTAGGAAATGAAAGTCTTTCCATTGAGTCATTGTTTAGTAAAATTCTTATCCGTAACACCATACCATAAAATAAATTAAGAAAGTGAGTTTTGGGGACTACGTGTTACAAATTTCAAGTACCAGCATCACTGGCTAAAATATTCTACAATGATAATAGTTTCTGCTGCCCTGTCCTCACATTCCTCCAGGATGGTTGGATAAACTCCAGCATCCTAGCTTCAAATTCTACCATGTTGCTTTTCTTTGGCCCTGCCAAGAATTGACAAAAATAACAAACATAAATAACATAAAACAAAGACAGCTTCCAGAATGCAGCAGTGTCTCCCAGCCAACCAGAACTGATAGAAAGCATTACTTTGGAATGCTGCTCTGTCTTATGTAAACCTTAAACTAAATTAATGAGCTGCTCTTTGTGCTTTCCAAAGAGGGTATTAGACCATTTCTGCAATTTTTCTTTCCTCTGTCTTCCACTATAATCACTGTCTTGCTGGGGTAGTGCTTCAGTCTGCCATTCTTCATCAAGAACAGTTTTTCAAACTCTCTTAACCATTCTTGTGATAGTGGCAGTCTTATGTGAGATAAAGACAAAGCGGAGCTATATGTTATCATTATAATGCAGGCACTTGACTGAATGTCACTTGAACAGTTCTCCTACTGCCTGCATGTAGACATTCAATACGACAGCCTAAAATCATAGATCTCACTTCAGAGTCCTACAGAAGAGTCTGGTGGTAGATACACAATTTCTCATAACTGCACTCTCCTCCTCCAGGGAAGCAAAGCTCACACTACTCTATAATATTTCCCATGGTCTTGGACATATCTTTCAGACAGGTCATAAGTACAACTTGATCAAAATTGTAAAGCATAAATCATCTGTGATCATCTAAAATTGTGGTGTTATAGCACATTCTATGCTTTTAATAGAAATTTGTTATACAATTGAAAAAAAGGATATTTTGTGGCAATTAGACAAAAGTAAATAGCACTTCCTTGATATGTATATTAGTTTGCACTGCAAAGAGGGACAGAAGAAGAGGAAGAGCACCATCCTTTTGGGTTGAATGAACAACTGTTTGAAGAGGGAATTAAACCAATCTATCTGATTGCCAGTTTAGGGAACTAAAACAGCTGTTTGAGAAGTCTTCGATATCCTGTTCAGTGAAGTAAGATCAGCACCAAAGATTCAGTCAGCACCAAAACCTGGCAGAACAGTTTAACTTTATAGTTCACTGGCAGATTTACCGAATGATGAGGGGAATATTTTTAAGGTCTCAAGAAAAGTCATAACCAAAGAATGTGGATGAATTCTTAATTCTTCATGTTTCACTATGTCTGTATCAACCTTCTTTTTCCGTCAGCTTGGATCCAAACATTACCCTTCTTTGTTCCAGAAGGCACAGCCAGCTGGTTTCTTGCATTTAAAAACCCAATGTACAGAAAACAGAATGATAACTATATAAAAATAATTTCTTGATTTGCAGCATCACATTTCTGAAACTACTCATAGTTATACATAACACAGTTCTTCCCTCACCACATGTTTTGGAATAGAAATCTGTTCCTCCTACAATAAAGTGAGGGTCACTTCTTTTGTTTGAATTTATCTTTGTACAGTCAGGAAGAAGAAGGGCTAATTTTAAATCCACTCAATATCATTAGGAATCATCTATTACTAGTTTCATCTAGTCTACACTAAATACTTACTGCATTTTAAAACGTGGATGAAAAACTTAGTCTGAGCAACAACACCTAAAATCATTTGAAAATATGAATCACATCTTACATGAGATAGACCGTAATTTCAGTATACGATTACACAGTACTTTAAAACTCTACTTGCATTTAAATTCTTTAAAATTTTACTGGAAACATCTATATTTACAAATTACAAACCCAAAGATACTAAACATGTGTTTAACACACATCATACAGAACACTTGTCAGTTTAAGGTTTGAAGCCAATTTGAAGCATGTAATGCATTTATATCTGGGGTACAAAATAGATATCTAAAGTGACATCCTGAGGCACAGTTAATGAGATTGTCTTATGCAAGGCTATCTGGTAATATGATCATCTCTAATGAGATTACTCTGAAGTAATCCCTTTACAAATTTAATTAATGAATTATATACATTCACAATGCAAGAATACAGAACTGAAATGTGCTCAAAACATTTTAAGGTTACTATCAAAGGATTTCTCTATCCCTTTTAGGGCCAGGTTATTATGCGTATAATAATGTATTGTGTTAAATCAGAGGAGGCAAAAACCAAGGAGACACACAGGAAATAAAATGTTGCCAAGAATAGTATACTATCTTTGTGAGTATCACATGTCTTTTGAAAATGATAACCAAATAATTTAACAGAAAACAGCTCCTGCCTGGAGCCCAGTACTGGATACTGCAGGTATGAGAATCAAAGGGAATACTAAAATTTAGTATTGAATCTGCTGAGTTGGAGAGGAAGCGCAAGGG
Organism: Aviceda cuculoides; assembly: GCA_035590195.1. Taxonomy (NCBI): domain Eukaryota; kingdom Metazoa; phylum Chordata; class Aves; order Accipitriformes; family Accipitridae; genus Aviceda; species Aviceda cuculoides. The sequence continues at coordinate 9,447,333 of JAVJGG010000054.1, forward strand.
AAAATGATTTCCCAGCCTGCTGAAAGACACATAAGGAGAAGAGAGAGTATAAAAAAAGTACATTGCAATGAGAGGTTACATACAACTCTATCAATCAGAAGTTGAGGTAGGTGGGAGCTTCAAAATGGAAGGTTAAATTGGAGGTAAAGGGAAATAGATACAGGTCATTACTGGTTTAAACCTTTTATCTATATGATGTTTACTGTTATGAAAAATGAACCTGCCTATAAGTAGCTTCCTTCATCCACTTGATTGTTGTTCAGTTAGGAACTGTAGAGGATATCAGGAAGGCTATGGTAGGGATTTTGTGAAGATCTTGTGTTTATCTCATTGATAAGCCCAAACAATCATTAGGAGACATAGCACAAAGCGTATCTCTTGTAAATTTTCTGTAATAACATTCAATGATCCATTTAATTGCCATGAAGGCAGTAGCCAGTATACTCTGAATATCCTGGCTTGCCTCCAGTTTTGCCTTACTGGGAAATGTTTGGTAGCATTGTTGTTTTTCATTAAATGATTGCACAAGCGCATCTCTGCCTTGTTGAATAATGTTTATTCTCTGCCTATTTCTATCAGACTGTTTGGTACTAAGGACTTTTTTCCCCTGACAGTAGAGGCATTTACCCAGAGGTGAGTTAATTTCCCCTCCACTTTAAGCATTTGAAGTATCATTTGAAATATGATTTAATCTGGCTTTGATGAACATCAACCTAAGCTTTGTATCCGATCTGTATCATATAGCCAGTCAGACATCTAACAGTATTTTGGTTCCTAGAGTGCAGAATCTCCTTTCTTCTCCTTGTCTTCCTCCCAGCTACTACAGGACCCATGCTCTTCCCTATGCAGTGGAGCACCAGTGGCAAGCAGGATCCCTGCTATTTGCCATACCATTCAAGAGTGTCTCTGTGTAGGTGTCATTGCCCTGCCTTTGCAATAACCTTATTTTAGGTCTTCTGGTGACTGCTTGATCAGAGAACATTGTTTGGTACTACATAAAAATGGAAAATTTTAAAAATCCCCAAGTGAAAGACAAAGTAGTTAATGAAAGCAGCACAGGGTGACAGTGGAAAAGAATATATAGGCGATAGTACCTTTTTTATGTGCCAGCCTCCATAGAAATTGATGCATTCAGTCATTCTAAAGAGCAGGCAAAAAAGGCTAACTGCAACACTGCAATTTGGGAAGCTGAGGATACTGCTCTCCACATGAAGTGAAAGTTTACAGGGAAGGAAAGTTGTGAGATCTGATGGTCAGTCTGAGATTTGACTTTTCCAATTGGGCAAAGGACTTTAAACTTTCATCATCATGGAATACCACCTGAAATGACACAGTAGGCAAAGGACATTGCTTTCATAGTTGGCACTTGGTAAAGGGATGCCAAAAGGATACTAAAGCAACAGATTTTACCATGTAACCATGACACCAGAGAGGAACCATTAAAGTCAGTCAAACCATTGTAGTGAAAATGGAATTTAATTAAATCACTTCAGACTAATGCCAGCCTGGTCCTGTGGATGGACTGCCTGTCAAAACACATTAGGTGTGCTCCTGGAACATGTCCTCCAGTTAATTTCTTCCTAGAAAAATCCAGTGCATGTGCCATGTGGTTGCTGGGTGATGTGAGGCAAAGCACAGTAACTGGGATGGTGAGAACATTTCCTTCATAACTCCACTCCTGATCTCAGCTAAAACATTAGTGTAGACACACCACCAGGACTGCTAAGGAACAACCAGTTAGGTTAGCTCCTTTTCTGATTTTAATGCATTAGTAGAAAAGAAAAAAAGCACAGCATTACTCCTAGTACAGGGAAGTGACTGACTCTATCCTCCCCTGCAATTACAGGACTATTCTGAAGTCAGTTGTGCCTAAATGCTACATTAAGCAATTTTCAGATCTCTAAAGCTGACTCGTAAGTCAATTTTGCATATGATTTTTTAAAGAGAATCGGTCAACAGTATTAATTTCAATTAAAGCAGAAAGATTATAAGAACAAAGGCAGATTTTTTCCTGCCTATAAAAGGATGTTTAATGCAATAAGGTGGAATCTTCTCCCTGAATAGTAAAGGAAAGGACTAGGCACACACTCCATGTTTCTAGAGCCTATAGCTTTAATAGTGCTTGTCAGTCATGACTCTGCAGATGGTATTTGTACCAAGTGAACTGATCATGTTCTTATTCAGTCCTAGGTAATAGGCTACTGAAGTAGTGGATTCTTTAGGATGTGGTAAAAAATGGTAAGATCCTTCTGCTCAGCTTCCTTATTTACTGCCCATTCTGTAAGAGTGAAATCATGGCAAGCATGGTAAGTAACAAGACTTCTTAATTGAGTTTTCTCTATCCAGACTAATTCAGCTTGTCACAAAGCAAAGCAGTTGCCTAAACCAATTACATTTTTACTTAATTTCTGTCCCCTTGCAACTACTCGAAAAATCTAATAAAAACTGACTATAAAATATATCTGTGAATGGCAGAAAAAATAATAATAAAAATGGCTCTAACTAATAATCAAGAATCATTTTCTACTTGTCTGAGAAAATCTATGTCCAACCTGCATTATTGGGAACCCTTAAAAATGCAGTCCATCCTCATATTATACTGGGTTAAATAATTACAGACACCTTTGGTCATGTTTATGGCTACTGATCATTACCTTAAGAGTTCCTGCACTTACAGAGATGCCAGAAACAGGACTGTATCTCAGTTCTCATCGACTGTTACAATAAAGCAGACATGATTATAGAGCAAATGTATGTCCTACAGCAACTGGATAGCCATTCCAACAAGATGGATCTCTTGAGAACAAACAGAAAGCAACTAACATACCTACATTTCTTTCAAATGAACTCATGCTGACATTATAAGGGTTTAATCCCACTTACAGATGTTTCTTCTCAGTAGAAACTGAAATCAGGAAAGAGGGTGTTTGTTACAGTGTGCAACTTGATGGCTGGTGTCCCCAAATTTCTTGAATATCAGAATGGTACAGCAGTCACCTAAACAGACACTTTACTGGCCCTTTACCTGTTAGATTTTTGTATATCTATCTGATAAAATTTTCCATTGTTGTGCATACCATAATATTTACCCTTATGGTTCCACCAAAAATATCATTTACCAATAATATGGAAATCATGTACCCTGAGTGTGCCAAAAAATGACACTGTAAATGCAAAGTGAAATAGTATTGTTTTCTGCTATAGTTACAGGTAGAATTCATGCCTTTAATACATGTTTAGCTGGATGTTCACCACTGCAGGACTTGTCTTACTCTTGTGCCCACCTCTTTGGACAGGAACTTGCAAGCTGGTTTTGAATTGCTGTCCCCAGCAAGTGTCTGGGAATGCCATCAGACAGAACTAAAACAGAAAGATCACCAGCGCACTCAACAGAGTGAAGGGTGCCAAGCCTTTCTTTAGGATGTTGGTCACGCAGTGTGTTACCTAAAGAGGTCACCCCACTACAATTCTTTTTGCTCTCTGAATTTCAAAACCACTTCCACCCTGGATTATTCTCTTTAGCACTCTTGGGGAAGACTCTGCCTCCTGCTGCAACAAGATTAAGCTCATTCCATAACTGTCTGGACACTACCCTGGGATCTTGGCTGGCTTCCTGCCATCCTGATATCAAGATGAATCATCTGCTGTGCCATTATCCAGTCTTGGCATATGCATCCCTTAAGAAAGGATATTGTGACATAACCAGTGGAGCACAAAAGCCCTTACTGACTTAGGGACCCACAGGGCTATTGCCATCTGTTGATTAATTAGGTGCACTAGGTCCTGATTGTTACATATGGAATGAACCAAGCTCTTGGTGGCTCAGTCCACCAGAATGCAATGGTTATAAAGAAAGGATTTTCAAAAAATAGGAAATAAGAGTCCTTGTTTGAATCGCCCAGTACAATGTCTTCCAATGTTTTAAATCCAAATAATTATTCCACTCCTCTACTAAATGTGCTGGACAAGCCCTCTGTTCCTGCCTTGCTGTAAAATCTATATTTCATAAGGGAACACCACTATAGGGTAGATTGATAGTTTCAACTTTCTTCCACATATTTTCCTGGTTTTATTCACCATGACATGCCAGTGGCATTTTTTGTTTTAATCATTCAAGACCATCATTACCCCCTGCATATAATCTCCTATTGAAACCAATCATTCAGCAAGCAAAAAGTAAAAAATCCCTAAGAGCATCTTTGGATATTTCAATACATACCATTATGTATTCTTTGTTTGTTTGAAAGACATGCCCAGCAAAGCCACAGACAATCTGTGTGTCTCTCCTGCAACACTGTAAAACTGGCAGTGTGATTTTTGTTAGACTGATTCGTATTAAATTTAAAATCCTTATCTCAGCATATAATTCCCACAGTTCAGGATGTTCTCACTTTCTATCTTACATCTTCTATCCCTTGGAAAAGAGGATCCTTTACTGAAGAGGATGTATCTTGACTCTTGAGTCTTTTTAGGAGCACCCTTCAGTGGGAATTTCCAGTTGTCCTTTCCTTTCTGTGACCCTTCAGGTCAGACAAAAGTTCCATGTGGCCAGAAGGTAGATCACAGAAACATAGAATCATGGAATGCTTTGGGTTGGAAAGGACTTTTAAGGATAACCTAGTCCAATCCCTCTGACATGGGCAAGGACAACTTTCACTAGTTATTGAGTACACCTCTATTGCACGGTAAGACCTAAGAGTTGCCACAATTTTAATGCTTTAAATAGCAGACTACTTCCTTACAGCACCTCACTAGATAAATAAATGTGATCCTGCATTACAGTTCTATAATTCCCAAGCATCAGCCCTTCCAATAAAAACATTTCTACATCTGACAAAATATCAGTAATATGGCAAATACTGCAGAAAACATGTATGTTACTGTAGAAACCCCTAGACAATTCCTTCAGAATGAAGGCACTTTCAATTATTTAAATGTAAATGCATTCAGACCTCTAAAAATGTGATGGTTTAAGATTCTTAAAGGTTTTTCTTAACTACCACACTATACTATTTCAGGTAGGACAGATTATTGAATGAACTGATCTATACTGCTACCTACAGAGTATTTTTATTTTCAAGATCTAAAACAGTTACATGGACCCTGGAGCAAAACAGAAGGAATCTTGCAATGCAACAAGTTTGAACTTTAAACCTCTATGGAAATGAATTATGCATATGGATTGCATGTACAGTTTTAAGCTTTATAAATAATCTTATATGCTGCTATTTATGATAGAGACATTGCTCCAGAGCATTAATATGAGTTATCATGAGTCTATGGGAGTTAATATTGCTAAGGAAAGGGATGAGACAAATAAAGGAAAACTAGTAATAGATAAGCAGAGGGTTTTTTTCCTTGTAATTGGAATAGGAGATATATGGAAATAAGGAACTTTAAACAAGGGGGGAAAAGGTATCCTGCTAATTCGTCAGCTGTCCAACATAAGCATGAAGAAGTTTGAACTATCCAGTCAAAAGAAATAGTCAGCATGCACTCTGATTTTGGAGAAGTAAATTACCAATAAAGAAACTGGATACATATTGGGGTTTCTTTCTGGAGATTTTTGCAGTGACTGAGATAAAAGTATCCCCAACAGATTTGAATAATGTCTTTTGCTGTCAAATGGATGGAACTGAAATACTTACTTTGTAGTAAAATATGAAAGCTTGTGTATTGTTGTCAATACACTGAAATTTGAATAATAAATCCTTTCAGGATTAACTCTCCACCTCTCATAGCTCTATTTAGCAGGCGGCAAGGATTTTTTTTTTGCAGAGAAATGTTGCTGTACAAGCTGCTTGTTAGCTTCTTTGTTCAAGTATACATTTAGTAATTTTTTTTAATGTGAATCAATGCCTCTTTTAATCAATGTGATACTTTTTTTTTTGTAAAATAACTTTTGTTCAGGCACCATAAGTGATTGTGTATAAGGAATAAAGGCTGAAGTGCTCACAGTGTACAAAAGCAATTGTCTCAGGCCTGTGTGTTTCAGTAAGAACATGGCACTGATTTCTTTTCTTATGATGGAGTTATCTACCGGTAGATGATGTTTTCACTTGTCATATTTGATCATATACTTCTTATCTGTAACCCAACTACAAAAATCCATTAGTGCTCAAGATTTATCTGCTGCCTTAGACCTTTCCACAGACAATTGAAGGTTGTTCTGTGTCAGTCAAACTTTCCAGTCTTTGAAGTATTGGGAGAAACATTCTTATTGTCCAGCAATGATTACTAGTTAAACAAAAAAGCTTTATATGGCCATACCATGATATGTTTGAAAATAATGTTGTAAATTTAAAGGCATATTCTACATCACAGCATGCTTTAGGCAAACTTAAATTATTCATTTTACTTGTAACTATTTATGCATTTATACATATATATAACCCCTTATAGTTTTAAAATAGATTATTTATAAAGCGTCACCTTATAGCAAACTAATGATTCCAGAAAAGTACATTTGCAAACCTTCTGAATAAGGAAAGCAATTTTTAAAAGTGTATTGATTTGTCTAAAGTGTTAAATGACATAATAGCCATACACTGAAGCATTGAATAATTTAAGTAAATCAATGTTTTCTGAATTTCATACAAGTACAAACTGTCTTGGGCGATAAAATAAATCAATATAACAAAAAAATTGAGTAGTATATAATGATGAATGTATGGGCTGATAATAACTAGAGGTAAAAACTCATTTTATCATTGTAACAAACAACTTCCAGTCATCTTTTCTCTATTATTCCCATCAGAAAACATGATACTCTATAGCCAATTGATTTCAGCCCTTAAATAACTTTTCATTTGAAAGACATATCACTAGAGTATAAATATAACCTTTTTCAAATTATCATCCTGGATATGGAATAGTTATGCAGATTTACTGCTATTATAGTTATTTCATACAGTTTATGGTTCCTAAACAATGACATATTCTGTAGAACTAAAGGAAGCATCACTTCCATTCTTGAATGATTGCCATAATGTTTTCTTTAATTAATGTTTCCAGGGCAGAAGGACACTGTTTCAGATGTTACGGCTTTTAAAAATACATTTTTATTTTTTTTAACTAACCATAATCTATTTCTGGCTACCTTCTGGAATGTTAAGAGTTAAAAAAACAAAGAAAAAATGCATACATTTTAAAACTGTTTGTAACATTTAACATAAAAAGGTGCATCAATTAATTTCAAAAGTTAACAGAGATAATATATGTGTAGAAGACAGACAACGATGTTTGTTATAACTATATTTATGAAACCTATTAATTTCTTGCTCAGTGGTAAAAACACTTGAAGGAAAATTCTAATTTTAAATTGCATTAACACTGTATTTATTCAGAGATTTGTAGATTTAAAAGTCTTCTAGAAACACTATGATGAATTTATATACCTCTGAATACAGGTGGACATGCTAGCAGAATAACCAGAGTATCTTGACTTTAAGACCCACATCTGAAACCATGAGAAAAACTGAATAGCTTATTCTGGGAAATCGTGTGAAGGAGAAGAACGTTTGGTTGGTTGGTTGTTTAATTTTTAAAAATGGACTACATGAAGAAGCCTTTAGTATTAATACTAGACGTAAATATAGTATCTACATCAGCTGTATCTCATATACTTGTATCCCAAGCCATATAGAAGATGTAAGAGGATTTCAAACTGAGGTGGTTTTTTTCCCAGCAAATTTTATTTTTACAGAAATCTAATTCAAAATTTGTTTTACAAAAATGTAATTCATTCATAATAATTGAATGGTACACTTAAATATAAATCATACTTTCTGCATCATCTCTCTGTTGATCTTACAGGATTCTGCAGTAGCTAGTTACATCAGTTTGAGGAAAGAGAGCTCTGTTTTGGCTTTGTTTGAAAGCAGGAAAAAGAAGTACTATATAAACATGAAGTCTTTCTGCTTTTTTTTCTAGTTCAGTGTTCTTTCATATAAGCAGTTCAGAGCAAATTTACATTAGTAAAGATGTTATATAAGAGACAAGATTATGATTCGGCTTGAAGGGGTTTGGAGTTTTTATTATATGAAATGCACTATTTATAAAAACACAATATCTGTATATACTGTTATTCTTACAAAATATACTTTTTAAGAAAATATCAAGAAAGATTATGCTAGCCCTGTATGAGAAACTGCTATAATCTATAAATTACTTTCTATGAAGTACTACTCAATATTTTTATTAGCTTCTGAATAAGGAATTAACTCTATTTTTGAAGATGTTGATAGTCAAAACACCCTATTACAATCTTTCTACAGAGAAAGATTAACAAAGTAGTATTAGTTACTTCTTAGATGAAAATCTTCCTTTAACTAAATACATTATGCTATGTATGATTTTGAAAGGTAGATGCTGTTTTTTTCTATAGGTATGTAATTACAAATTTATTGCTGAAAGATCCTATTATCTATTTCCCCTGAATGTCATGATATTTACTTGCTTCCCTATAATATATTAAGTTCTTAAAAGCATTACTTGTTAGTTTTGGATTATTGCCAGAAAATTGCCGGTTTTCTTTTTTCTTAGCTACTTCTCTACCCCGAGTTCATGCAATTATATGGTAAATTTCATGCAGTTATCTTACAAGGATTTAATATATGTACACAAATATGGAACACCATTTAAGAGAAGTTGGAAAGTCTGTTCATTGGACCCAATTGGCAGCAGAAACAATATTACATTTGTCAAAAAAATTACGTACTTCTTCTAAAAAGGCAGCAGAAAATTTAGATGTTTCAGAAGTGACAGATTATAGATCCTGCGTGCTTTACCTCATCATCTAATCCTTCATAACTGTTTCACAGTCAGTTTTTAATGTGGATCCAACTGAACTACATTGTATAAAATAAAATTTTAAAAAGCTGAAAAAATCAAAATATCAGCATTTCCAAATTAGCACAGACAAATGGCTTCCATGGAGATCCACTATTGTAGTCTTCAAAATATGTTTGTCCTTGACAATAGTGGGGCCAAACATTTAGATTTGTGACAGGACAGACAACTGTGAATGGCAAAGAGTGTTTCAAAAGAAAAATGGGCTATATTCCTCAGTTAATAATTTCCATGTATATAGATGTTTTGTTGTTTTGGTTTGGTTTGGTTTGGTTTTTACTTTGTGTGTACTTGTATTACAGCCTTAAAATGGAATTTGAGTTTATCTTTGTTAGAGAAATATCTGGATTAACCAGCCACAAATAGTAAGGAAGTCCATCAAAAACATCAATTTTGAATAATCAAGGACTCCATACAACAGCAAAAATTTACTTAAGTTATTTGCTGAGAAATTCCCTATTCAAGTGAAAGTAGTTAGTAGTAGTAAAAGTCTTGACATGGAAATTCAATGTTAATAAGAGAACATATAAAACCATTGTATCTATTTTTATATGCCCAACCATACAGACACACTGTGTCGAGTCAAGTCTGCAAGTAATTTGATACATATGACACAAGCGGGACTAAATAATTTTACATTTATGATGTATGGATAAATAACAAGGATGAGAATCTTCCTATTCTAAATGAAAGTCATTACACAGGAGCTCTTGTCTTCATAGTCTGTCTTGTACTACAACTGCTGATGAAGACTGT
>JAVJGG010000054.1:9457038-9472816 GCA_035590195.1 Aviceda cuculoides
TTGGAATATACAAGTGATGCACAATGCAATTGCTCACCACCCACCAACCGACGCCCCGTTGGTTCCTGAGCAGTGATTCCCCCCCAGCCCCTCCCCCCCCAGTTTATATACTGGGCATGACGTCACACTGTATGGAATACCCCTTTGGACAGTTTGGGTCAGCTGTACTGGCTGTGTTCCCTCCCAACTTCTTGTGCCCCTCCAGCCTTCTTGCTGGCTGGGCATGAGAACCTGAAAAATCCTTCACTTAGTCTGAACATTACTTAACAAGTAAAAACAACTGTGTGTTATTAACATCCTTCTTAAACTGAACGCAAAACTTAGCCCTATATCAGCTAGTAGGAAGACAATTAACTCTATCCCAGTCAAAACCAGGACACGTGGGGGGAAAAAAAAAAGGAAAATGCACCTCTTAAAACAGCAATTCAAAAAAATTAAAAGAGGTCAGAATACAGAATTTGTCAGAACTTAGAATTCTGCAATAAAAAGAGGAGTGATGCGTTCCTAGACTAAAATAACCTCGGGCCTTAGATGTGAAAGTACTCTCATTCAAAGACACCTAGCTATACTCTGTGGTAGATGGATAAATACCATTAATTTTTTTTTTTTCTTATAATTCCATAAGTTCTTTCACTCCTTTCATCTAAAATGATATTGTTAATGTCATCAGAGGGAATACTTTTTTGTTAGATTAGAAACTGAAAATTGTATTTCTCTTAACACATTTATCACTGGAGAAACATTTCTGACAGAAAAAACGAAGACTGAAAGAGCTTCTAAGCAAACCTGCCAGGCCATTGTAACCTAAAACTACTTTGCCAATTAAATGCCCAATTTTTTAACAGGATTCTCTCCTCAGCAATGCAGTTATCAGGAAAATGTGTAGAAATATGTATATATTTGCAGTAAAAATTTCTGGTTTTTTCCTAGAAAAACATATTTTAGCTATTCCTGATGTAAAATCTAGGCCTGGTTTAATAAATCTATATGCTGCAGCTAACAAGCATAATCCGTGACTCAAACACTTTTTCTCTAGAATCGAAACACAGGCTCCTATTATTGAAGCTGGTTTGGCTTATATTGATGAGCACTCACAAAAAAGCTCTGCTTTTTCTTTCTGTTAGCTAGACTGCTACATACATGCAAAGGTCTAATCTTGCAGTCTTCTTCTGTTGGATGTCTGTGCATATGCAGCTACCTTTTTTGGGGCAATTGGAAGAAGTATAGGCAATGGCAAGAATATGTCCTTTCTGTATCCATTCAGTTACACTTAGGGAAAACAGAATTCTAGTCTGCAGCTTGGAACAATTATTTTTGTTCATTCATTACTCATTTTCCTTCTATTATATTAAACTTTTAAAGGATGACTAGTAATTTCTCTCAGGTGAGATTCTTAAGCAGTTACAGGAATCCCCACCTTGAGAGATTATTGCTTTAGGAGCTTTAAGGATTCTAAATTGATTTTGAATATATTATCTGCAATATTTATTTTATCACTGGAGTGGCACAGATACAGAACAGTAAATAGCAATAGAAAGGCGATCAAGCGTGAATGAGAGTAGTATAAAGAAATCAGAAAAGCCTTAGTTTATTTTCACATCTCACAGCATCTTACAGACTTATAGTTCACAGTTTTAGTCCAGTCATCCATTATTTATTATTTCATTTTCAAATTAATCCTGAACATTTGATTTTAGGCATTGCTTATATGAAATTGTAATTCAAAATAGGTTATGATAGCACTGCAAGCCAAGTGAATTGTCTGTCGTTTGTCTAGACAGGAAGTTCAGAGTGCAAAAAGATGCAAATAGGCTGGATGAGTTTCCATAGTAAAATTAATTCAAAGGGTTCGAAATTGTGACAGAATAACTGAAATATGGATCTTGCATCCTACATGGCTTCTGTGAAGTAATTAATACTTCTAATTATAAGTCCTAAAAGTTTACAGAGGAATTTGTGGTTGCTTTCATGACTCATTCCCATGCTGTAAATATCTTAATATGTATGCACATACAGAATTAATGTAATACTGAATGCTGTGTTTTAAAACCTGAGATGTTACTGTGACATCCTAGCAAAGCCATGAGGTGTTCAGAAGCTCTGGGTTTGGTTTTTGGGACCCATACCTTGAGGATATTTGAATCTCAGATTTTATTCATCTCCTTATTTAAAAGGAAAATCAGATGAGCTTGACATTCGATCAGCTTTATGAGCCCTCCAGACTGCACACACCTGGCTATGTCAAGAGTCTGAAGGCTTCCTTGGAAGAGAATGGGATTGCTGGGAGCACCAGGCTCACAAGGCTTCTGCCAGGAAGGGAAAAAAAAGCTTTAAAATTAGGCTTGAGCTCTACAGGAATCCCAACTTCAGAGGCTGCTCAAGAAAAGCAGAAGGCTGCATCGATCCCTTTCTGAACAAGGCATACTTTTTTTTTTAATCCTCTGCCAACAGCCTCCAGCCTCCCTTAGGAAAACTGGAACATCACCACATTCTCAGCCAGATGGATTTATTGGCAGAGGGGCCTTCATCCACAGGGTGTGAATCCAGCCCTGTGCTTCTGCAGCAAGCCAGCCCAGACCCTTTCACTGTATGTGTGCAATATGCAGCCAAGTGACGAGGTCATGGCTTTGTTTTTCTGTCTACAAGAGTGTTGGAGTGCTCTTTTCTTTTTTCTATCTTAAGGCAACATGAAAGAAAAGTAGAACTATTTATTCTGCCGTTCCACTGGCACAGTGAATAACCTTGAAATATTTTGGCCATTGGGCTTGAAACTTTGACTTGATTGTGATAAATATCAGCTTTGCTGGCAATATTTATATTGTCATATAAATGGAACAGCATGTTTCTTTTATGGAGCAGCACTCATCTGGTCCAGTTTCCTTGTTTGCTTTTGCTTTGGAAAGGCTCAGATTATTTTATTATTTTTTTTAATATTCCAGGCCCCTCTGAAGCACTGTTGTATATCATGAGCATTTAAAAGGTGTTGACACCAAGACCTCACCTTTTATTTCTCATATCAAAGTTAAGCACTCAGGGAGCTTTCCCATCTTCTAAGTGATGGACATGACTGAGGTATTATGCCACTGGGGAAGAAAAGATGGGCCAAAGACAAAGGCTCTATGAAAGATGTTCGGGTTTTCTTTTCAAGAAAAAGAAAGGGGTAGGTAGAATTTCATACCACCGTACAAAAACATAAGGGCAAAACCTATGCAGTAAGATAAGGTAGGGGCAGGTAGATTGCCCAGTGGCAGGAACGTGGAGAACTGTGCCTAAAACTACATCTTGAGGACGGGGAGGAGGATACTTGGCAGGATGATGGTAGGTAGCTGGGGGTAGAGAAGAAAGCACAGAATTCAGACCTTGCCCTTTCCACCACTTTAAGGTGATTTCCACTGGCTGTTCAGCTGCATTGTCTATCTTACTGTACTGTTCCTTATGCCTGGGTATTTAATCCCTTTACGCGCTGGGCAGTGCCCAGCCCTCAGGGAATGGTATCTGTTGGCATAATCTTCCCAGACTGCACAGGTTGTTTCAGTCAATAAATAGACTTGATTCATGTCCCTTAGCTAAGGTGACATTGCTGAAATGAGTCTCCTGCCTTGTGGGGGATGTGGTTTTACCAGTGGTGACAGCAAAGCTGCAGAAGGCAGTAAGTCTCAAGTAGGTTCAGGAACACAGGCCAAATAAAAGACAGCTGTCCAGATTTTTCTGGGATGCACTGATTTCTGCATGGCATATGCAGGCAAGTTAATATAGTATGTGTACTTACAATGGTGGGAAATACTGCTATCAGCCATAACAAAACTGGATGGTCTCTTTATATGTAGCCCAGTTTTAATATAGGCCAGGCAGATCATTCCTAGGCAATACAGCCCACCTTTTTGTCAGTTGGAAAAGACAGATTTCATTTAGGCATAATGTTTTAATTTTTGGAGCTAGAATTTCCATGTATTTTCTGTATTATTTTCCCTTTTTCACCCAGTGTTGGAAAACAAATAGAAGACATGAAAATGACACAATATTTTTAGTGTCACAGATTTTAAATTCCTCCACTTTGTACTATTAAAAAGCCTCCAAATATAAATCATGATATATTCTGATTGCCAGAAAATAAAAACATTTACACAACCAATGCGAGAACCATAAAGGCAAACTAACCCTATAGTTTGCATAGGAACATGGAGATGGTTGCACTGTCGCAGACTAAAGTCCCTCTAAGCCAGGGTCCTGCCTCTGGTTGGGTTTGCTGGAAAAAAATCACATTTTTGGAGAAAATATTGTAGAAACTTACTTTGGGCTCATACATAATAACACTAGTACTCTTTCTAGCACAGGAGCTGAGCCCAGCGATAGCTTGTAAATGAGTAGTCTTCATCTGTTTCTTTCTAGGCAGTCTTGCCATCCCTTTTTCATCTGTTTAACCTTGAGCTTCTACTTTGTTCCTAGCAAGTACAGAACAGGTTTTCAAAAGATATAGGGATCACAATCCTTAAGCCTATTACTGTCACCAGAAGAAAGTGTAGGTTTAATGTTATTATGCCAATCTACATTCTTCTCTGGCTTCAGAGCAAAGTACTTACTTTTCTGTTCAAGGGCTGCTTGTGCAATGCTGGTGGCACTGCAGTAGTGGTTTTGTTTGTGCGTGCTAGACATGGTAAATGTACTCCTTGGCTACTGTGGAAGAAATGATAAGAGAACTCACAGGTTGGTTTAAATTTGATTTAGAAGAGAAATTATTGTAACCATGAAGGACTCCTGGAAAGCCTAAAATCATAAAAAATTGAGCAACAGAAAACATGTGGAAGAAGAAACATAGCTCCTACCCTGGTCTGAAAAGGCTAATTATTTCCTCAGCTCAGCCTTGCTTACCAAGAAGCAGTCTGACCTGATCGTTGGACAAAGCTGTGTGTCTTAAGAGCTGAGGGAGCTTTGCACTTAGCTACAAAGTGGAATTCAGTTTAACATAATTGCTGGGGTACAGATGCTGCACCACTGTTCACCAGGATGAATTCAGAGCTGAGCAGCTATAGAGTCACAGACATTATACTGTTAACAAGTAACAGACTGCAGTAAAGCTATAAATTGTGAAAATGCCTCAGATGGGCTGTTTTGCCTTTGGCAAATGCTGATCTGCTGATATCAGAAGTTCCCTTGGGATTATTTCAATTTCAGTGTTGTGGTCTTTGTGTTTGGGTTTTTTTTGTTGTTGTTGTTTAAAAAAGTGGAAGAATATTGAATAACAGGCAAACCTATAATAAAAATCAAGGCAAAAGAAGAATTATTCTGACTGATCCAAAATTAACTTTAAATTGAATCACATCAGATATTGTCCTGGTTTCAGCTGGGATAGAGTTAATTGTCTACCTAGTAGCTGGTACTGTGCTGTGTTTTGAGTTCAGTATGCGAAGAATGTTGATAACACCCTGATGGTTTCAGTTGTTGCTAAGTAGTGTTTAGTCTAAAATCAAGGATTTTCTCAAGCCCAGCCAGTGTGAAAGCTGGAGGGGCACAAGAAGTTGGCACAGGACACAGCCAGGGCAGCTGACCCAAAATGGGCAATGGGTATTCTATACCATGGGACGTCAAATAAACTGGGGGGAGTGGGGACGGGGAGTTATTCGCCGCTCGGGGACGAACGGGGTGTCGATCGGCAGGTGGTGAGCAATTGCACTGCGCATCATTTTTACATTCCAATCCTTTTATTATTACTGTTGTCATTTTATTAGTGTTATCATTATCATTATTAGTTTCTTCTTTTCTGTTCTATTAAACCATTCTTATCTCAACCCATGAGTTTTACTTCTTTTCTCAATATTTTCCCCCATCCCACTGGGTGGGGGGAAGTGAGTGAGCAGCTGCGTGGTGCTTACTTGCTGGCTGGGGTTAAACCATGACAGTCTAACAGAGGTGGTCTATTAACATGTGTTCACACAGTTGGGAATTGATCTAGGGAGTAATTAGGTCAACTTCTCAGAGGCACTGGTGACATTGGGGACTGAAAATAAAAGTAGTGCTCAGTAGAAGCTTTGAATCTTTTAGTAGTTGTAAAAGAGATGACCTATCAAAAGCTGCACTAATAGAGGAAACATTCTAAGCCAAATAAAGCTAGGAATGGGCACAGTTGTTGTTTTTTAAAGCATAACAGCCCATGGATGAAAGAGGGATTTGTTGATTGCAAAATATAGTTTTGCGGGTTTTTTAGCATTTTCCTAGTCCCCAGTTGTCAATGTAAGTTGAGTATATAGGATATTAAAGTTACTGGAAATTAAGGAGGGTGAGAATTGTTAAAAAGGAGTGTCACTAAACCGAAGCTTCGTAAATAAACCCAAGCTACAAACAGCTGACAAAGACAATGGGACAAATAGACCATGTTAGTGGTAAATATTCAAGAGGAATTGTAAAGGAAATACATATTCAAAACTGTAAGTATACACTCAATAAATCACAGGTATGAATTAGCACTTGCCTGTTCAAATGTATTTTTCTACCACAGGCTGTAACTAACCATAACACTTACCATACGTTCCTGTTCTCAGGAGTGGTGATGGCATGAACAGTTGTCACATACAGAATTTCTGAAATCCTGAACTTGGTGTATGACAAGTAAGAAGACGGTAGATGGAAGAGGAAAGCAGTTGTCTTAAGAAAGTTTAGCAGTTATGTTCTATTGCCAATGGGAGTGCTGTTCATATTATTCTGGTATTTTGATTAGGTTTAAAGAAAGACTGTAGAAAAATAGATGAATATTAAATCATCAAAGCACATTCATATCATTAAATTAAGGAAGACTTATAATGATTCCCAAATGAGTAATGAAGGAAATAAGTATCTCTATTATTATCTTTCAATGAATAAAAAGGACCAGTTTAGGGCAGGAACCTTTGTTGCTGCCTTAATCTGCAAAGAAATTCTCCAAACTATTCTTTGAATTTACTGTATAGAAAAAAAGCATATGAGGCATACCAAGAACACAATTAGTCTATAAAATGGCTTGTCTGAACATACACAGAGGTGAAACTAGGTTTTCTGGTAGTACTCAATGATATTATTATAATCATCAAGAAAAGGATTCCGATTTTTCTTTTTTAGTGCAAGATAGTAATCAGAAAAAATAATTCATTTTGTAATGCATATAATTCATAGTTCTTTTATAATCAAATCTATCAGTAATATTTAAGACAGGTTAAACATTTGGCAATATTACATTACAGCAAAAAATATATGCAATATTTTCCTGCACTGCCACAAAAAACCTGTTTAAAATATGCATTGTTTAAAATGTGATTACCAAATTGTGCATAAGATGCCAAAACAAATTGATTCCCAGATGTCTGTCCCAAACTTTGCTGGGAAAGAGAGGTCAAATTCTGCTCAACTTCTGCTTTGGAAATATTGAAAAGATACCAAGTCATATTTAGTTTTTCTGTCGTGTTTTGATTTTTAAGAACATTTTTCATTTGTCAACAGTTCCTCGATGACTAAGTTCTGAAAATGTTAACAGCTCATCTAGCATGTGGAATATTGTCAAATTAAGAGTATTAATCATATATTCTTAATAATATTGATTTCTTTTGCATTTTGCCTTTTTTTTTCATGATGTGGCACATTCATTATGTATTTTTAAAGAATTCTGCAGGTAGCACTGACTTTGTTACATGAGCTCTACAGTTATTTGATTCTTCAGTTGCCAAATTACTATGTTAGTTTACCTATAGCAAATAAACTTGATAGGAATTCTGCCAGGAAATACCTGCTTTCAAACCTAAACATATGTTCCTATAGCTAGTCATTCATGTGACTTTGAAACTTTGTTTCAGGCAGTACTCATGGATTTTGACCTGGTTGCACTGAAAGGTAGGATGTGATCATTTTATGGTAATGAAAACCAATTACAAAAAATGATCACTGAGCAATGTGAACAATGTAACAGTTCATATACAAATAAGAGAAAATATTTATGAACCTTTATGCCCCTATGATGAATCCAGTATGTATTGCCTTTTACAGGGTTTGTAATTTATTTTTCACAATCTCTTTCCTTTAATTATTTTAATACTGAATCATTCATCAACTGAATTGACTTCTGTGTTATTATCTTGGCTTTACAATTCAGTTGCACATTCAAATATATTATCCTAGTTTGTTTTTCAAACATCCATTGTAACACAAATACTACCAAAAGCTTTTGGCTTTGTTTTCAAAACATAATCCCCTTAAATGCTTATCATGTCTTCTTGTGCGTATCTAAATTTTTTCTGCAGGTGATCAAGGAAACAAAAAAGGCTCCATGTTACCAGCATTAAAGCCTTCTGGCTTGCTTTTTGTTTGTTCCCTTACACCTTCCCTACTTATTCCTTGATTCTGTACTGAAGTATTTTATGACTTAACATTATGAATATTTATTATGAGTTTTAAAAGATTGTAAATTATGTTCATTTACTTAGTACCTTTTCACTTCTCCGTTTTTTTACATTGAAAGTTGAATGTGTCCCTTTCTGCCTTCTTTTCAAATATATTATTATCAAGAGGATAAATATGCAAGAGCATACCTAGGTGTTTTTTAGTTGCCTTTATGTTTATAGATTCCTATCTGTTGGTAGTCAAATGATAAAGACAAGCTAGGTGATTAATTTTTCCACTGTGGTAATCACATTGATTTAGTTCATATTCATGACATTTCATATTGTTAACAGTCAATGACCCCAAATTAATATAGGAGCAGTTCTGGCAAACCAAAGCACAATCTGACAATGCATTTATAACTGTGATTGTGTTCTTACTATGCTGAGACTGAAATGTCGGTTATATTGGAAATGAGAGGATAGTAAATGTATAGGGGAAAAAAATTAACATATATGATTATACTTGGAAGTTAAACTATCATTACTGAAAATCAGCATTTGAATCATAGTGCATACAACCACTGAGAAGAACAAATAAATACTAACCACAGGTATTTTAGAAATACGAGAGCATAACACAAGTACAGAACACCTATCAAAAGCCATAAAATGAAACTTAAAGAATTAGTAAAGCAGTGTGCTATCACTTATCTGATGATTTGCAACAATAAATCACACTAATGATGGTGATAGTTCTATTGCACAGAAGTAAACTTTCTAATTGAGCTTTTGGAAGTTGAAAACCAAAATATTCACTTTTGAAATTTGGGGTTAGAGCAATGAGTCAATCCCTTTGCAGCCAACAACTGTACAGTAGCTACACCTGATTTTTGTACATTTCACTGCGGCTGCTGGTTGAGAGCTGAGATCATGTACTTAGTTTTTGTGTGCATTACATATCCATCTGTTCCTCCGTCTGGCAAAGAAAAAAAAAAATTAAAAAAAAAAACCCAAACAAAAAAAGCATAGGACTGCTTTATAAACTCTTTTCACCAATATACCAGTTTTTAGCTTCCTGCTGGTAGCCCTGGTATAGGCTTCATTGGGTAATTATTTCAAGCAGGAAACAACCAACCCACATGTTCAAAAGTAATTACTAGTTCAATTTACTATCCAGAAGCAGGTGATTTTTTCCTCAGGATGCAGAAACAGAAGTAGTATAATATTTGTGTATCTTTAATGTAAGCATTTAGATAGCATCTGTGCAATTTTATACCTGCATTTATTTTTGTAATTGAAACAAGAATTTAATACTAATAGAAATGCTCTATATAGATAATAAATCATGAATGGTCACATGAACTTTCCTAGGTAATTTTTGTGTCTGGTATAATATTAGGTCTGTTGTTATTTAGCATTTTCATTAATGATTTGAAGATAAGCAAACAGTAAAACTAAATTCATATATAGTATTAAATTGGGAAGTACTATATACTTGACTAAGGACAACAGCAGGGACAGGAGAAGTCTGAGAAACATGGGCAGGAAATACATAATAGACATAGAAAAGCACAGGTGAATACATCTGGGGAAATATAAACCAAAACCAGGACAGTATGGCTGGGAGGAACTGTGAAAGCTGGCACACTGAAAGAGATTTAAGGCTAGTAATGGACAGCAAACGTGAAAACAAATCTGAGTCAGAGACAGAAGTAATAAAGATGCACTGTATGAAGGGCTGCAGTAATCTCCTTTCCTTCTTCGAACAGTTAATTCCCCACAGATATCATGTTTCTCTCCATCTACTTATTTCTATTTTTTACATATCACTCTGAAGGATAAAGTAACATTATTATCAGAATATATACCCCCATAAGGCCTTGTCTTGACTGATTCACAAAGTTTTAAATGGTGTAAGCTTCGTTTTGTGGGGTCTGCCCCAAATAATAGGAGAATAAGCTAGATAATTCATTATAAGGAACAATGTGGTATCAAAAGCGAGATGGCCTTATTAGTCTATCTCTGAAATCTACAGTTCTTCATTCAGCACTTCCCCACTTCAGAAACTTGAAAATACTGTTAAGTTAAAATTATCTTGCTCAGCTTTAAAAACACTTTCAGATTCTTAACCTCAGAAAAGCTTTTCTACTTTCTAATATTATATTTGGGTTTCATAAATATAGAAAGACACCCTGATGTTATGCTATACGTGCACAGAGTGAGAAGTTTTGATCCTTGAGAGAATTTTCCTTTTCAAAGCCATTTCTTTCTAATTACTATAAAATTATTTAAACCTGCCTATTCTATACTTGAGCCATCAAGCGGTCAGCATTTCAATGCTGATTTCCATTGCAATTCCATTCCAAATCCAAGATTTCCATATCTTACTATGTTTTGAACTTCTAATTTCTGTGTGATTATACATTATATATTAATTGGCCTTGTCTTCCTAATACTGGAAAGGGTAGAAAGCAGGTGCTCCAATTACATAATGCTTTTATGGTGCAACAATATTGAATTTATTCTCTTCTACGCTGTCTATCAGGTAAACAAATCTAACATTTGACGCACACCAAACCAAATGCTATCCCATGTAACAAACTTTTTCTTTTTTTAATAGGTGACACAAAATATAGCTACAGGACATAATTTCAATGAGCTTTGTTCTACATCATTAGAAGAGAGTTTCCTCATACACGTGCCAATAAGAGAGAAAGCTAGGAAATGTCTGAATATTGGATCTCTTGCAAGCTGTCACAATCATCCTATATATTCTAAACCACCCAAAGTATGTAACTGTGCCCATAACGGTAAATTATGCCTCTCTATAAATGATGTGAGATAGCTTACCATGAACTAAAATTAACTTCCTAGACATTTACATGACTTGATTCACACCTATCTATTGCGAACAAAGAATTTTATAGATAATTGTACTAATGCTCCTCTGAGCTGAAGAAGTATCTGAAATCTCAGTGTAGACATCCCTATATGTTTGGCTTCAATGTAGTGTAGGAAAGTCCAAGTGGCTTCTAGCATAGCAATTAAACTAACTAATTTGGCTACCAGATGAAGATAGGACTGCACAAATTCATGTGGGAGACTCTAGTGAGAAAGAACAGAGTTTCAGCTCTAGTGTCAATAACCTTTAACCACAAGAAAAAAGGTGAAGGTGAAAGTTTCTTTTCAATGAATAAAAAATTCCATGGTGGAATGAGAAGAAGAGATCATCATTATAATTTAATTGGGATTTTTAAACATGATTTTCTACTCAAATATAAAATCTGTGATTGAAATTCTGGACTAATGTGGATCCTAAATAAACACGCCCCCATAATTTACCGATGCACCTTTCTCACATTCTAAACATTTCTAGAATGTGTATGCATGTGCACGCATGTGTATTTGGAAAGACATGGTTTTACTTATATCATATATTAATCTCCTTATTTTTCCATGTATTTCTTACTCTGAAAAAAAGAGTAGGAAAAGCAAAAAATAAAAACATCTTTCAGATAATTAGGATTTCAAATGGATTTTGAGAAGGTAGGCTTGGAGAGGGGGAGAGGGAACATTTGGAAACCAAAAGCTAACCACTTACAATGGCTTTAACAAAGATATAAACTAAGTTTCCAGTCTGTTGCTTTCCTTTTTCCCCATACAGTTTAAACAGCACATGCATATAAGGGGAGAAGCAAGGAAATTGTTTGGTACATCAATCTTTATTTCTGGCTAAGGTATGCCACTACATCCTAATGTGAATTCTCATTGGAGAAGTGTGCTGTTCCAAGAACCTCTCTGGTTTTGCATATTCATTGTTTTTTCCAGAAATACTTTCCTTCTCATCATAAAAGCTTCCTTTAGAAATGGAATCCTCTGATCTCAGGACTGAAGTTTTTTTTTTCTATTCTGTTCATCACTGAAACAAGGATGTTAATAAGATATTTTTTGTTACTATTTTAACCATCCATTTCTTTGCAACATTTCATTATAGACTGATCTTTCCCAATGCCAAAAAATATTTTGTAAAAATCTCATCTCACAAGCCACCATCTAGCATGGCTTTTTTAGCTGATGAAGCCAAATTTGGGTCTAAGTTACCATCTGATGCTTTTCACGTTTTTAATAATTTGTATCCATAGCCTTGCTTTTTGCCCTGCTGTTCCAGTGCATCTGGAGACATAATTACTGATATTTCCAAAGTCACATAGAATATGTATGTGTGTGTGTGTGTGCATGAGAGTGAGAGAAAGAGTGTGCATGTATAATTTCAATTTCATCCATTCATTTTTTGTTTCACTTTAAACAGCTACTACACAGAAATACAGGAGAAGGTAATGCTGGAGTAACAACTTTTGTTATAATTCCTCCAAGAACAGGCAATAAGGGTAGCAATTATATCCTGCTTATCTGTTCAATTAATCTAGACTGAGATTTAGTTATTGTATAGTACAAATGGCAGCCACAGTGAGATCTCATACTTGCTTTAATGGGCGGCTTATGGTACACTCCAGATTTTGGGACCCAAATGAATAGACTGCTTTTGCTCTGTTTCTTCTGAACTGTGTAGTGGATTTCTCTGGCCAGTTTTGTCTGACTCACCATTTATCTTGCACTAGCACAGAAAGAACATATGCCTGCCACGATCTGTGCCCTGGGAAAAATTCACTGTGACTGGAACAGATACCATCTCCTGTCAGAGAACAGTTAGCTCTTGCCTGAGCATCAGCTCTTCCTCTCCCATCCATCCCTTCCCATCACACTCAACTGGCTGTTCAGCTGTAGGTTGATAAACAGATACAACATGAACTGGTAGCCAAATTCCAGTCTTCATATACAGTACTCACAGGGTAAAATCTTTAGCTTTTAGAGGAACCTGAATGAGACCCTTGTGAACAATCTCAAAGGAAAGGACCAAACCAATTGGAATCAGAAGTCATTCTTTCCTCTGCAGAGTAGTTTGCCTCAGCTCAGGCCTTTGGCAAGGAAGGGAGAAGTTTTTGTTGGTGGTGCCTGTTGGACATTGTTTCTTAGAGTGTCAATCTCTGACTTCAAGAAATCAATCTTAAGCTCATAATGCCTTTTCATAGTCGAGATTCTATGCATGGGTTGAAACATGAAGAGGTTTAAAGTATAAAATACTAGCAGTATGAAGGAAAAAAAAGATACTTCACTTTTGAAAAATACCAATTACCTTCAGCTTCCTTGTATTTCACAGGGAATCTTGGGTCCCTGAGATATTTCAGCAAGGAGGCTGTGTGGCATTGGTGCAGGAGATAACTGGTCAAAATAGGCAATAATTTTAAATTTAGAGAAAAAGAAAACAAATGTTTCCTATTAGTTCGTGTCACTTCAGTATCTGTTCAATACTTCAGTTGCCATGGTCTTCCCTTTGCCAAATGCTACACATCATATAGCCCACCCTGGTGAGGTTGAAATTGAACATCATAAAAAAATTAAAGTTTAGAACACAATAGTTCACTGAAAAAAAAATTAAATCATGTAATTTTGTAATTGCTTAAAAATTTTACTGTGAATTTGAGCAATCAAACCTTATTTGGGACAAATTTCAAAGCGTAAGTAGTGAAATATAATCATATTTCATTGGCTTTTTATAAGGAAATTTATCAATGGTTGTTATTATACATGCTTTGTTGTGATGCATTAAGTGTTAAATATTGCAGCTGGCAAGAAGAGAATGTTTAAGAAGGCATTTAAAGAAGACTAACAGCATTTAAAATAACATTGTAGTTTGACACTACTAGCGAGATGGCTTTACTGAAATATTTTTTCTCCACTTTACAAAGCATTTACAAATTCTATTTAATTCTACTGCTTTGTGCCTATCTTGCACAGAAAGATTACATTCTTTCTCACAGGCTTACAATTATTAGTGGTATGCAAGTGTATTGCCAACCTGTGCATATTGTAAAGGACAGAGTTCCTGTTCCAAAGGACAAAAAGCCTCAACAATGTATTGTGCCTTTTAAGTAAGCTCGCCACACAAAATTTTCTGAACACACACCGAAGTGAAGCAGACTACCAATGAGATGACAAAGAGGTTCTGTGGAAGCAGCTTGGCTGGACCAGGGTCCCTCAGCTGGAAAGATCATGCTTCAGATTTCTTCAGATCATGTGGAACGCTTCAAAGGAACAACTGCAGAGAAATACTGCAGGTAGTTCTTCCACTGGTAAGGCTGATTTAAACAGCTTCCATAGCACAGGGCATGGTAAAACAATACACATTGGTGCCTGCAGTTTAGGAGTCAGCTCTGCTGTTGTCTTGATCTTTGCTCACCATTAGGAATGTACTTTTCACTTCAAGGGTACTGCAGCAACAGCCAGGCTGCCCAGTCTGTGTGGAACCTCCACCCTTGGAGTTTTTCAGCACTCATGTACAAAAAGCTCCAGCTGACCTGCCTGGTGTTGGCAGTGCTCCTGCTTCAGGAGGTGGTCTGGAATAGGAGACCCCCAGATGTCCCTTCCAAACACTTATTGGATTCCATAAACATAAATTACCTGCCTGCAGGGAATCACCAGTGTAGGTGTGCTGTTCCAAGAAGACTGAAATACACGAACCATTCTTTTTTTCTTTTTCTTTCAAATAAAATATTTTTTTTAAAAGTAGAACTAGGTATTTTTCAAAAAATAATAGATAAATATGGATTGCTTTTACTTCAATGGCTTTAGGAAAGTCCAAAACAGTATCCAAGGCAGAATTCTGACAAAAACCATTGAAACAAAACAATATTTATTTTGTAATCACAGCACAGATAACTCGTTCATTAGTGATAGTAGTGCTTTACAGTTTATTACGGTGAAAGAGATATCCATTTTAATAATATTTTCTCTTTCTAACAATAGTACCGTAGGATTAAAAAAAGAATCATACTCCTTCTGCCTATAAAGATGTTTTTCTGAAAATTGATAAATCCAATGTCTCCCTGACTGGACAGATGACCATACTGAAACTGTACTTCAAATGATTCTTTGAGCTATCTGAAAGGGTTATCAACCCTATTACTCTAAACTCTTGGACATAGTCATCTTGAACTCACATTGGCTGAAGTACATTCAATTGTGGAGGAAACGGGTGCAGATCCCATGAATCTGTCACTGTTTGAACTGTGATCCATCCACTCTTTACTTTATGAAAAGGAAAAATATACTTTGACAACAAAGTTTATAGCTACAACTGTAATTTCACTCTGGATCAAAAGAGTAGCCTTAAGGCCAGATACTTCCTCCCACTCTCATACTCTAAATAAATAAATGCATACTCAGTTACATGCAGAATAATCTACATCTAGATGACACTTTTTACAATGTCATGCCAATAAAAGCCTTAAGCAAATTTTTATGTGATTAAACAGGTATGTGTGTGGTGGGTTGGCCCTGGCTAGATGCCAGGTGCCCACCAAAGCCACTCTATCACT
>JAVJGG010000054.1:9473509-9485909 GCA_035590195.1 Aviceda cuculoides
GCTGCAGGGGGACAGCCTGCCTCACCATGGTCTTCCCCACGGGCTGCAGGGGAATCTCTGCTCTGGCACCTGGAGCACCTCCTCCCCCTCCTTCTTCACTGATCTGGGGGTCTGCAGGGCTGTTTCTCTTATATGTTCTCACTCCTCCCTCCAGCTGCAGTTGCTGTGGTGCAGGGGGGGTTCGCCCTGCTTAAATATGTGATCCCAGAGGCACTACCACTGTCACTGATGGGCTCGGCCTTGGCCAATGGTGGGTCTGACTTGGAGCCGGCTGGCATTGGTTCTTTCAGACGTGGGGGAAGCTTCTAGCAGGTTCTCACAGAAGCCACTCCTGCAGCCCCCCTGCTACCAAAACCTTGCCATGCAAACCCAATACAAGGTGATTAAAAAAAAAAAAATTTTTCTTCTTGCTTTTTTTTTGCCATTGGAAATTGATGGATCCACCTGGGTACATTAGGATTTCACTGGACAAATAAAAGAAACTGCTTTAGGTGAAGCTTTAAGTTCTGCATCATATTATGAATTTCATTGATAATGTGCAATTTAGGGAAATAATTAACTCTACCTCTGGCCTACTCTAGTAAATAACAATTTTATTCTTTTATACTGTATTAGTTTTATTTTACCTAATTAACGAGGTTGAACATGAATTTTAAACTAGGGCAGTAGCATTCATGCACATGAGCTACTGAATCCATTAAGATTAACTATTTCCAATTAAAAATGCTGTCAAAAATCATACCATGAACATGTCACTTTGCTTTTTATTATTCCACAATAATAGACTGAATAAACATGTTTTCATTTATAATTCTGATGAGGCAGCATTTAAAATTAGTATATTATTTGAAAGTGTAAACTACAAATTGACAACATCTGGTAAATTGATGCAGGTTGATATGACACATAATAAGATCAAGGTTATAGATTTTTATGTAGGTTCTTTATAGAGATTAAAAATAATATTGTTTAATCTATGACTAAAATTTACTGTATTTTAATACCTTTTGAACTTTGCAAGATTACCATGGTACAGCAATGACTTTGAAAATAATGCCAAAATTTTCATAGCATTACAGACTTACTAATTTACCATGTACTATTGTAACTTGTCTTTACATGCAGACATAATGTAAACTTTAAAAAAAGAAATAATTGGTCATCTCAATTTTTATCCAGAATTATTAAAATTCATAAAATGACTAGCTACTAAATTTGATCTATTATGATCTAATTATATTAACATTTGGCATAAACTAGTAACCTTTATAAATAATACTTTGGGACTTAGTGGGAAAAGATTAGTAATTAATTCTCAGACCACAATATATTTTTTTATGCTAAACAACAGTTTGTATTTTATTGATTATGATGAGACTGAAAAACACAGTTTTATGACAGCACAAGTGACCATGTTATGACCATACTTCACTGGTGAAATTTTAGCATCAAATAAGAGGGAGAAAAAAACAAACACTTCTTTTCCACCTGCTGGTATTAATGTTTACCTAAGAAAAAAACAATCACAGCTAAAAATAAAAATCTACCTTTTCAAAGCTATGTTGTGTTTAAAGGTTAATTTTCAAGAAAAAAATTTAATAAGGAGAAATACATTCAGCTGTGCTCATTAGGTTTATACTGTCACTTTTTGAACAAACTGCTCAATAGGAAGTCCCTTCTTCCAGAGATCATTATCAGCATGAACTACATGTTGTTACTGTTGTTAGTGTAAGGTTAAAATAATCCTTAACCTTTTTGGTTATTTAAGTAAATGTAAATATTGAATACGAACCTGAGGTTTCCACCAAAAAAATGTAAATGAACATACTTCTACCAAAACCTAAAAAGTGTGCCATTCTGTTAAAATTCTATCCATTTGTTTACAAGATACCTAGGGATTTCAATATTTTCAATGTACTCTTATGAGTAATGGTAGACCACATGATTTTTAAATGATTTAGTAGGAATCCAGAGAGACAGAAAAAACAAAGGATGCAATTAGAGGTGGCAACTATTGATTAAAAATCCTTATCCAGTTCACTTAAAGAATGGAAAATGATAAATGACATGATTTTTTCATTGGACAGAATGTCAAAAATCCATTGTTGTTACTCATGTATCTCTAGTGTGAACTTCTCTGGAGAAGCTCAATAGGCTTTTTGATGTTTAAAAAAGAGAAAAAATAATGTTATTAGTGTTTCACAACAGAGGTGTGGGATTGTAACATCAGGTATGAAAAGAGGAAACTAAAGGCACAGGTGAAAAATTCAACTATGACCTTCTCTATAATGGCCCCTTAAATAATAGTTTAAAGAAATGGAGTGGTGAAAGGATGGACTTTTCAAAGTTATTGCTAAATATTCATTATTTTATTCTATTTTACAATTTTACTAAGAAAGGTATACAGTTCCAAGAATATAAATCTTAATAATTTATTTTCATTGCCAAAATAAGAACTCAGGAGTCCAAATTAATCTCTGGCACAGCACTAATGAATGCAGTGAAATCACATGAGGGGTGATTTTAACTCATAATATTTGATGGATTTCTATTTTTGCCAAAATAATTTATCTCAAACCTCATTATTTAAAATGCAGAGTGGAAAAACAAAAACAAAAACACCAAAACAAAACAACAACAACAAAACTCCCCCAAAACCCACAAAAAAACAAGGGAAGTATGAAATGGATTAAAGTTTTGGGTTTTGGACTGTATTAAAGCAAAACAAACAGAATAAAATATGAAGCAGACAAACTCCACAATCCTGGTTTCTAAACAACAACAACAAAATGGCAAATGAAAAGAAAACAAGGCAAAAATTTCTAATGACTTGAATAGAAGTCTGGATATAGTGATCATTTACTCTAGACTACTGTTAATCATGAGCAACTGCTTTGCAGCCAAGCAATAAAACCGGTGTAGTGGGCCAATAATACATAAAAGAGGTGAACTGTAAATCTCTCATGCATAAGTGAATCAGCTTCAGATTAAAGACTGTCAAAATATTTCTCCATGTCTAGCTTATTACCAGTGAATCAACCTTTTTTCTGATTTTTTTACATAATATAATAATCTCTTCTGCATGACAAAAAACAATGCCTGAGCTAAGCATAACCTGCTTCATTTCCACTTCATCTAGTGCCAAAAACCAGGAAGTCACTGGAATGTAAAAGGACAATCTACTCTTCCTTGAAACCTCACAGTTTAAAAAAACCACAAAATAATATAAAAATATCTTAGTCAAGACTTACGTAGAATTAAATGAGTTTTTAGAGTGGATCAGCAGTGGGTTGGGAACTTCCAATTTGTATTTGCAGCTCAGAAGAGGAAGCAGTTCTTCTATGCTGTGCATCAAGTGTGTCATCCTTTACATAGTTTACATCTACTTTTTTTTTTTTTTTTTTGGATCCTGATCTTGAGTCTGGAGAAAATGTAATCTGACACCACGATCAATGCAACTCAGCATACTGATTTGCAAAATAGTTGCTACTGGCACTAAAGAAGCTAATGGAGGATTCAAAAGATCTAATTTTATTTTTATATTCTGCAGGTTTTTATGCATAATTTCAGCAAACTGTCAGTATTTCTGTTACCCAGTTTTAAAATGGAGATAATAATACTTCTTTGCATCTTTAGAGCATTATGCAAAATTCTGAAGTGCTACCACGCTAAGGAAAAATGCCTTATTTGGATTCTTGTTTTTAACAGGCACTGCTGTTAAGCAAATACTATGGGATTCTGGATATTACCCAGCTGGGGCCAAACTTTTATCCTTCTTCCATCAGCATTCAGAAAAAGGCAGAAACTTTGCTTTTCACATGCTTTATTATGGTCATTAAGAGATGCACTTTTTATACCCAAATCTGCTAAAAAATCCTCCTGGCATCTCTGTCTAAAATCAAGGCTTCAGTGTCCATGAAGTACAGTGACCACCAGAAGACATGAGTGAAATTTATAAATTCTTTCATGTATACCATGTCCAAATGAATGAATTCCTTGTAACTCATGTTTAAACTACCCCGTTCCCTACTGACAGGGAGAAGAAAATCATCATAGCCTCTATATTCAGGGGGAGACTTGTATGGCACTGTAGCAGGCCCTAGAAAGACAGCATGTTAGGAACCAGTGTTCATTGTATTTTCCAGCAAAAAATTTCAACATAATCTAGTCAGTGTTTCTAAGAGTATGTAAGTGGTTTTAAGTGCATATAAGGGAAATGTTTACAGTATAGTGGAAGTTACTTTATTGATCTTACATTTACCAAATTTAAAGTTTTCATAATGTTTTTCAGGGGAAGGCTCCAGCAAGAAGAGTAAAGAAATGCAAATATTTCAAAAAGGAGTAAGTTACTATGTTGAAACCTTGAAAAATATTTCCTCCCTGTTGTTATCTTTAGCATTTAACTAGGATCAGGAAGAGTTTTCACTGACTTAGAACAGACTAAAATGAAACTATTTTCATTCTGGTTAGAAAAAAATATTGACGAACGATGTTTTGCACCTCTAAAATTAGTTTTTTAAAAGTACTATGTTATATTTTAAAATAATTTATAAAAATATGACACGTGACATAGTCATATAGTTATTACATTAGTTATCCTGCTCAGTGTGATTTACAAGATCAGATTCTTAGAGCAGTTGTTAAGCTCAAAATGTTGTTCATGGGCAAAGAAGCAGCACACACTATATGTAAGTAAAGCCAAAACTTTACTGTTAGAATAACTGAAACCTTAAGAGTCTAATCATGATTAGTCCAGATGTAATTGTAACAGAAAAAGAAAGAATAATAATGCAGCTGAAATTGTTATACATACCTTTTTGAGTTTCTAGTCTTTTTCCTGGTGTTATGTTGTCTCCCGTGCCTGTACTCCTCCACGCCAGACCCTGGGTCTCCTCTTCTCAAGGCGCCCGATATCGTAGCAGGCTGCTATGTCTCTACGCTACATCATTGTGTTAGAGTGGTAAATACCTTATTCCACCTACAACAACTGTTTGTTACTGCTACCTGCATAAAACTAATTGTATACACTGCTAACTGCATAAAACTGTATGGCTGTAACATACACGGCTAAAAAGTAAAAGAAATTAGCTTTAGACACCTGGTCCATTAGAGAAATTGTCACAGCTAAACCAAGTAAAACAAAGCTGCAGGCAGGTCAAGAAAAGTTCACATGGAGCAAGACTGACAAACCCAGCCTTGAGGCCTTGCAAATCCTGTACAAACTTTATGACCTATACCAAGCCATGGCAGCACTGTATTACAGGGTTACATGGCTACGCATTGCATATTTTTTCAGGTGCTATGTCTCTCTCTGTTCTTTATACTAGTTTATTAAAGAACTTGCATCACATCTCAAATGGTAAATTAATTTTTTTCTGTGTGTCCCCAAATACTGCAATGTTGATTTTTGTTGTTTGTTGTTGTCTTATTTAAACCACCAAAAGGAGTATATACACTTATCAGTACACTTGTCTTCCTTATCTACACAAGAAAGCTTTATCCTCAGTTTGTTCTGATTTTAAGGCGCAGGCCAATAAGTTTGAAAGAGTCAAATCATCTTAGGGATACCAGAGGAATCTTTGCTGAATCTAAAAAATAGTGTGACCGGCACTGGAACATAAATGCTACTTAATGAAACTTCAAAAGGAAATTTTGCTGCCAGCAAGACTATTAACCATTAATAAGAAATGTGAAGGAGGAAGGTGGCCATGAGATAGTTTACAAAGATCTGGAAAATAATGTCCACTTCTTGAAAACTCACGTCTTGTTAACTTCAGTGAAATCTGCTTCATTAGTAACAATTTTCACTTGCAATGTATAGGCTAGACAGTCATGCTGCTCTATATTTTAGAAAGCGGCAAACCAATCACAACTCACAGAACTCTGGAAAATTTGGTGAGTGCTTAAGTTCTAAAAATAGGAATTCCACCACACAGAATCAGCAAGATTTCTGCTAAATTTTCAATAGAAAATGCAACCTAAAATTAGCCCTTCCCTCTTTCTTTACATCCCTATTCTTTTTTTTTAATGAATTCGTTATAACTAATCATTTTTTTATTTTATACGTGGCATCTTTATGCCCCACTGTGCCACAAAAATGTTTCTCTAACTGTAGTTTAATATGCCTCCTTTTCCCCCCCAGTCAAAACTTTTTTCTGTGCTTATTCTTGTTCAAGCCTAGAAGTACAAGCAGATCACTGAAAGCTATACTTTTTTCCTGCCTAAAAAACTTTTCTTTTAATCTCCCACAGGACCTAATAAATTTTATTTTGGGCACCTTCCTCTTTCCCAGTCTGTCATCTGATTATCACCTCTAACTGTTGCTAGCACTTTGTTTCAGAAATACAAGCTAAGCAAAAGGAAGTGTCTGCTACTAAATTGAATGTACTTTCTAATTTCAAAACATATACACAAGGTAATCTCAATATATGCTTTCCTTTGTTCAAGGATAGGAAGCAAAAAACATCTTGGGACAAGGACATTAGCTTGGGAATATGTGTTAATATTGAGTCTTATTATATGTTTTTATTATTTCTAGTCTCCCAGGTGTGTGCTGACTCTCTCAGACAGAAAAAAGTGGCAGACCTCTGTCATTCGGATCTTACACTCTAAATTAAACATGGCAAAGTTTATACTGCATACTCGTGTGGGGAGAATCTATGGGGAAAAGGAACATGAAGGTTAAAGCACTGAAAAATTATGAGCTAAGAACTTAAAATCATTCTCATGAGTATATTGAAAAAAGTTGGGTAAAAAGAGATCATTCTTACTTATACCATAATATAGTAAAATGTCCTAGGCATTAAAAAGGAGTAGAGATTTCAAGGGACATCATGGAAATATGGCATTGATAGCTTTTTAGTAGTACTAGCATTAACTTCTTAGTTTGGATCTTACAGTGCAGTAAGGAAAAGGGTTGCAAAACAGGGTGGGCTTAGGTACAGTAGGCTGAAACTGAGGTATGCAGTGTCATGACATCTTCTGTGTTTCTGATAGAGAATCCTCCTCAGGCCAAAAAGATTTTCTATCAAGAATTCTCCTTTCAGCCTATACAAATTTTCTAAAGAACAGAAATCAGGAACAGCATGAACAGGATCTGTAATACTGCTGTGCTGATTAAATTGAGCAGCCAATATATAGAGGATATCATAGCAGTATGATAGGATCTCCTATAACAGGGCATCATTAAAGGTTATAAACTGGTATCTGCAACATTTGACTGCCTTTTTAGAAGTCTACAAGTAATTAATAAGATGTAGTTTAATTAATGTGGTTCAGTGTTAGCAATTTACGTGTTTGCATTAAGGAATCATCTAAGATAATATATTAATGGTCCAAATTATCTTCTCGAGAGTGTGTGCAGTTATGTTGGCATAAACCTGGAAGACCTTGATTGACCTGTCAATTTAATAACTAATACTTGCTGAAGTATATTATGTGCAGTTATAATTTTTGTTAATGTTTTCCTATGTCTACTTAGAGAATTCTCATGCGTTCAGTCTTTGCTCTCTTTCACATGAAATCAGATGTTGTCCACAGTGTGACCAAAGGACTGGGGGCAGAGGCCCCAGCTGAATATGAATTGAGGAGAATACAGCTACTCCACTGAAAACAAGACTTTTGTTTCTTCCATAAATAAAGCCTTGTGAGACCTAATAATCCTTCTTTCCTATAACCTTCTCTTTTCTGTGCCTTTTGCAAACTTCATGCAAATGATTCTTCCATTGTGACAGCTTTGAGAAATAGTAAAAGAGTTCTTCACAAGAATACTTTAGGCCTCATTTGTATTTTCAAGATTTATCATTGTCTTAATTTGGGTCTAATGTTAGAATGAAAGAAAAATTTTATATCTGTCTCTACAGATAGAAGTTACTTTGGCTGATGTTTTTTTCTGGAAGGTACAAGTACCAAATATCCATTCCTCTGTGTCACTCAGCATCTTTTTTTAATAACACTTAGCAAGCACCATACAAACAATCCTTCATCTGTATTGATTGTAAACTAAACAAGTTTATTAACTAAATATAACACAACAGAATTTTAAAAAGGCATTAGTGCCTCAGCATTATCTGGAGCCCATTTGACAAGTAGCTTCATAGACAAAACCCTCAGCTGTATTGATCTGAAACACAGAAGAGGGGAAAAGAGAGGTGAACTTATCTGAGATTTACAGTAAAAAGATGCAAGAGAAAGCTGGCTAACTATTGGAGAAGTATTTGTTGGATACATACAGCCTGAGCCTTTCCACAAGCAGAGTTGTAACCTTTTCCAACCTTGACTGTAACAGAAGAGGAACAGAGCACTAGATCATCCTGCAAAGCAACTTGCCATCTCTGGAAATGGGATCACCCATTCTTTCAGTTTTAGTAATACCTCCGGTACAAACTCTTCCACTTTCCAAAGGAGACTCTTAAAGCTTGACTAGCTTGACTTCTTGCTATTAAATTTCCATCTAGCTTGAATTTAACAACTTGCAAACTAAATAAAAACTTTAGTAAATTCAGATTATGAAAAATGTTTTGGCCAAATTGCTTTTTCAGAAGAAAGAAAAATATTTCAGTGCTGCCATATCATCTTTATTTTGTTCAGTTATGTTTGATATGGGAGTGATTAAGGAAGAAGAAAGTAAAAAGAGAAAAAAACCCTCTCTTAACATTGTTTAATATGTTTTTTAATTTTTCAGAAAACTTTAAGTGGAAAAATAAAGTATTTTGAGATCATCAAAATAATAACAAAATTAAAATACAAAATGAAAGAATAAATTACAATAAGAACAATAAAATATAAAATGAAAATAATTAAATTAAAATATAAAAGTTGAAATTATCTAGTGATCCTTAATATGAAAAATTAAGTGGGCTCTGTAAAATATTTCCTTCAGCTGCAAGCAAAATATTTTACTCCGGAAAAAAAAAAAGAAAATACTTTGGATTAGCCTGAAATGAATATTTAAAAACATTTGGAGCTACAGTGAACTGAGTTCCACAAAATACAGTAATAAAAATCTTTATTTATGCCAGGTACTGTTCTCATCTGAAACAAGAGAGCTATAGGAAGTACTGCTTCTCCATGTACTCTAATAGAGAATCAACTGTACTCTCAATTAAATTCTAACTTTTTATTTGCATTTGTGTGGCTTCATCTTCCTGCCAGCTGTCTTTGTTATGCCCTTTCCTGCTAAATTAATGAATCTTTTATTTTCACACTGTGAAAATATTTATGGACTATAATCAAATCACCTCTTCATTTTGACAAGATAAATAGATGGGGTGCTTTCAGTCTCTCCAAATCCATCAAACTAATGTCTGTATGTCTCCTTATTTACCTTATTCATTCTTTTAATGGTAATCATCACAAATAGATTTCAATATTGGACTGATCTATACTATATATGTATAATAAGCTAATATATAGTAAAAACTTACATATAAGTATTTAGAGATAAAATGAGGTAATTGCCTTCCTACTGCTTCCCCTGTTTATACACTCAGGGATTGCATTGGACCATACCTATGTGATGTAACACGGAAAGTATGACGCACAAACTGTTTGATGTCCTCATTGACCCGTAATTTCAGTTTATGTATGTTGTGTTCCTCTCTGAAAGTAGGACTACCATTTCTGTGCATGGAACAGTTTTGCATTCCACTACTTTAGAAGTGCACTTGGGTTTGGTTTTTTAATCAAAAAACTGTCTCATGAGATGGCCACTGACATTGCTGTAAATATCATGTCCCAAATAAGGTCTTGGTCAACAGGCAGTCACAGCCCAAAAAAGTCAAACTGAAAAATTTCATAAATTGCTTCCTGACCAATTCTCCTCAGATTCTGAGAACAGAGTGTTAATCCCTGAAATGCCATGGTTGATAATCCAAAGGAGTTACAGACAAATACTTATACATCACTCAATTCATAAGAAATTCACAATTATTAACACAAACTCCCTTCTGAAGGTTTCTTACTGACATAATTTGCTGACATTTAAAATTACAAGCATAATACAGAAGTGTCACTTTTTTCCACAAAAAGATTTCAATTAGAGAATGCAGTAGGAGGGAGAGTGGAATCTCAGTAGGAAGAGATAATATGTGCTGCAATGTCTCGGAACAATGGAATTCAATCTCAATAGGAAGTCTTTATTTAGAACATCCTCCCTTTTGTGTGAAAGACTTAAGAATGTTATTTAAATGTTTCTCTACAAAGGAAAAAAAAATTAAAAATATGCTAGACTGGGCCAAAATCTATTTACTCTATTCACACAAGGAGACTTGTTCCTGTGGAAGCCAATAAAACCTCTCCAACATGAATGCCAAATGCAATGTACTCCATAATTAATTGATTTCTTTTTCTATGGTCACCTTAGTAGCAAAGAAGTATGATTTGGATTAAAAAAATAATTAAAATTCAGTGTTGTTGCATATTCTGCTCTAAATGAAACTCCACTGAAGTCAAGGATCTCCTCTGGATTTTAATCAGGATAGTTCTGAACTGGTGTAACTGGCCTTCCATTTCCAAAAATATTTGGTGGAAAATGGAAACCATCAGTTACAGAAATAGTGGAAGAAACAAACAGAGCAACTGAGTAAGCTTAAACCAGTAAATTGACATCACATGAAAATCTCTTTCATCACTAGATCACATAAAAGCTTAAAATTTCAAAATAATTATTTTTGTTGTGTAGGGAAATACTAGTACCTATTTTGTGAAGCAGCAGTTAAGTGGCATGCACCTAGGTAGCTAGGAAATTATTGGCAGAACAAAACTTTCAGACAATTTCTCTAAAGTTTTCTTTGTCTCCAAAACCACTGGATCATCACTGCAATACTGATTTTTAGCTCTGTCTGAATGGAGAGGCAAAAATATATGTTGTTGGGAACTATGGCCTTTGTTTTTACTGAAACAATCTTTACTTCAA
This sequence comes from Aviceda cuculoides, assembly GCA_035590195.1. Taxonomy (NCBI): domain Eukaryota; kingdom Metazoa; phylum Chordata; class Aves; order Accipitriformes; family Accipitridae; genus Aviceda; species Aviceda cuculoides. Next base: position 9,484,425 of record JAVJGG010000054.1, read on the forward strand.
AATATTTTAAACTGTTCTAAAGTGTGGTAATTCAGCTATTTAAATATGTAATATCAGTAGGCCCTTCCACATTCAGTGTTCAGATTCTTCTTCCTCATTTTTCCCTTTCCAGTGAGAAATAAAACCATGTGACAGAGAAATTTTCTGATGCTCTTTGGTATGTTTCTGTTTTTCTCAGCAGTATTTTGCTCCTTTCTTCAGGAAGGACATGTTCTCTCGTGCAAATATTAGCTTGTTTCTTCAGGAGAAAAAAAATGAAAGAAGTCATGATCAAGGTAAGGCATGAGACCAAAGAAGCATGGGACCAAATCTCACAACTGCTTGGCTGGAGAAATACTTTCTGAACTCATGTAAATGGGATATAATTGGAAAGGCAATGCAACATTTCAAAAGGTTTACATGATTTTGGCTGACCATCTTTAAATAAAATTAGCAAGGACCTGATGTTTTTTAAAGTTTCATGAGCTTTTTGGGGGAGAGGTGTGGTTATGAGTTTTTTTTGGTAGAGTATATAGAGTCCATTGAAGCTATTTTAGCTGAATTTTACAAACAGGTAAGATTCTGCAGGAACTCATTTAAAAGCTGATTGGCTGACTTTTTTAACACTTTGGCTGATTTTTCATGACATGCTGATGCCTACAGTTCTGCAAACATTTCAGCAAGTGATAATTACATCTCTGTTCAGCAGATCCTTTAAATATAAAAAGACAGGAATGCCCACATCAGACTAGAAGTTTACATGGCCCATGATATTATGTTAGCCAATGGATAATGTATAGGAAAAAGTACAACAGGACAAGCATGTAATGATATTTCCCTAGAAATATTTCTCTCAGCCTCCAGCAATTCACAGTTCAGTGAATTCCAAGCAACGTCAACCTTTTTTTTAATCTTGATAGATTCTTCTTCCATAATTTTAAGATCTGTAGACTGCTAGCATCCACATGAAGCAGCTTTACAGTTCAATCACATGTTGTGTGAAGAACTCCCTCCTGTTGTTTATTTTGCAGTTAACCCTTGCTAATTCCATTGAGTGCCACCTAGTTCCTGTATTGAAGAGGCAATGAACACTGCATTCCTGTTCTCTTTCTCTACGGCTTTCATGAGTCTTGCGGTTTAACCCCAGCTGTCAATTAAGTCCCACACAGCTGCTTGCTCACTCCCCCCATGGTGGGATGAGGGAGAGAATTGGAAGAGTAAAAGTGAGAAAATGCATGAGTTGAGATAAAGACAATTTAATAAGGAAAGCAAAAGCCACACACACAACCAAAGAAAAACAAGGAACCCATTCACCACTTCCCATAGGCAGGCAGGTGTTCAGCCATCTCCAGGAAAGCAGGGCTCCATCACACGTAACAGTGACCTGGGAAAACAAACACCATCACTGCAATTGTCCTCGCCTTCCTCATTCTTCCCCCAGCTTTATCTGCTGAGCATGACATCATATGGTCTGGGATATCCCTTGGGTCAGTTGGGGTCAGCTGT
>JAVJGG010000054.1:9486009-9504493 GCA_035590195.1 Aviceda cuculoides
GGGTTATTTCGCCACTCGGGGACAAACGGGGTGTCAATTGGCAGGTGGTGAGCAATTGCACTGCGCATCATTTGTACATTCCAATCCTTTTATCCTTACTGCTGTCATTTTCTTAGTGTTATCATTATTAGTTTCTTCTTTTCTGTTCTATTAAATCGTTCTTATCTCAACCCATGAATTTTACTTCTTTTCCCAATGTTCTCCCCATCCCACTGGGGGGGGGGGGAAGTGAGTGAGCAGTTGCCTGGTGCTTAGTTGCTGGCTGGGGTTAAACCACAACAAGCAATCACATGATTAGCATAAACAGGATAAATATGGAAATACAGGACTCTATGAGAAAACTATCAGTTATACAATATATTTCACTCTTCTGATTAATAAACATGCCCTTTCAAATACTATATATACATATGTATGACTACATGAAACACAAAATTACTAGTGTTATCAACATCATGTAACACTGTATAAGATATAACCTCTTTCTTGCTTCGAAGAATCAAAACTCAACACAACAGGCCTGTTGCCAACAAGGTATAAGAAGAAAGGTGTACAATGGAATTTCTAACCTGATAAGTCAATATTCAGTATTTATTTTACCTGTGATATTATCATGTCAACTAAACTGAATATTAAAAGTGCTTAGGCAAAAAACGTGGTTTAATTTGCATCCAAAAAGCTTGAATTTTGCAGATGTGATCTTAGCAAACGCAAATTCTGGAGGGGATATTATAAGACACGTACAGTTTCTACACTGATAAATAAGTCTGCTCAAGAAGTTACCAGCTCATACTACTCTCTTGGGGTTTTTAAATTATCATGTTAAATGTCAACACTAACAATAAAGTGATTAAATCAGTACACAACTACTGCTGATGCCTGAAATTTCAAATATTACTAGTGCTGTCAACGTTGTATGGGGCACACGGAAAGGCATTTAAGCAGGAGCTGATTTTAAAAATAAACATTTATTATGGTCTTAGGCTGTAATAGGTGTCATGCCAATATTTCTGCCAACATTATTTTATTTCAGATAAATTATCAAATAGGGTTAACAAGTTCTTAGTGATAATACCTTTCCCATACATTACACAAAAATATTAGATATATTACTCAAACATACTAATTATTAATTATTACGACTACATAGCAACATCAAACCCCATCACTAAGAAGCAACTTTTAGGACCTACCCATCAGCACAAACCAGTTTTCATTTTTAAAAAAGTAAGAATAATGTAAAAGTCACTTTAACTACTGACTTCTGAAGGACCAAAATTAAGCCAAAGTCACTTAGATCAGTAGGAACTTAAGTGACTGCTTATATGAAGTCTTTTTATTTGGAAGTCAGGAAGGTACTCATATTTACTGTAATATGCAACACCATTGTTTTCATAACATAAAACAAAAGCTTCAGCACATGCAGCAATGAAAGAACTTCCCCACAGGCTACATGAAGTACATGAAATGGGCTGTTTCCCAAATAGTAGTATGATTGTTCATACTGTTATTCTGCAACTTAATACCATAACTGAAAATAATTTATAAAAACACACAATTGCAATAACAATGTCCCATCACTGAACATTTTATTTATATAAGCATGAGCAAATGTTTTGAACAGATATATGTGGACACACATACAGCTGCCCATCTCCATGGCAAAAAAACCCAGAAACTCTTAAAAAAGCACATGCAGCACACTGGATGTGCTTGTGTAAACTCAAGGTCATCCGAAGTGGTTAATGGTTTTGAACTTCTCCAAGTATTTTTAGGCATTTAAGTCAACAAAATGTTTGTCTAACTACAACATTCAGTTAATAATCAAACAAGAAAACCACTACTAACTGGCCACCCATGGCAAAATCTCATTACTATAGTTTACTAATGAAGCGATAATTATGTTTTGTAAGAAATAAGAAAGTATATGTTTGTCATGGTTTAACCCCAGCCAACAACTAAGCACCACACAGCTACTCACTCACCTCCCTCCCAGTGGGATGGGGGAGAGAATCAGAAAGGTCAAAGTGAGAAAACTCATGGGCTGAGATAAAGACAGTTTAATAGGTAAAGCAAAAGCCGCACATGTAAGCAGAGCAGAACAAAGAATCCATTCCCCACTTCCCACGGGCAGGCAGGTGTTCAGCCATCTCCAGAAAAGCAGGACTCCATCACAACTAACAGTGACTTGGGAAGACAAACGCCATCACTACGAATGTCTCCCCCTTCCTTCTTCTTCCCCCAGCTTTATATGCTGAGCATGACATCATATGTTCTGGGATATCCCTTGGGTCAGTTGGGGTCAGCTGTCCCAGCTGTGTCCCCTCCCAACTTCTTGTGCCCCCCCAGCCTCCTCACTGGTGGGGTGGGGTGAGAAGCAGAAAAGGCCTTGGCTCTGTGTAAGCACCACTCGGCAGTAACAAAACCACCTTTGCATTATCAGCACTGTTTTCAGCACAAATCCAGAACACAGCCCCATACTAGCTACTATGAAGAAAATTAACTTTATCCCAGCCCAAACCAGCACAATGAGTTTCTAGCTTTCTATCATGCCCTCCCATGAATCACCTCTTTCTCTGTACTGAAGAGTCTAAACCTATTTATTCACTCCTTACAGGAAGCTCTCTACATTTGATCATTTTTATCTTTTTCTGGACCCTTTTTTTTTTTAATTATTATTTCTGCTTCATCTTTCAATATAGCACACATTAATCAAGCTGCAAGTGTACTATGAATTTATTCAGTGACATAATCATGTTTCCTGTTCTGCTCTCTATTTCCTTCAGTCTTTAGTATTACATCAGCTTTTTGGCTACTACTAAAAACCAAGCCTATGTTTTCAAGTTCCAGTTCTTGACTGGCAAATTATTCCATAAGGTATGATTGAAAAAGCTAAAGTATATGTTCTTAATAAACTATTTACTTTAAATATACTAAAGAAATAATAAAAGATTTGAATTGTTATCATTCTTCTGTCATGAAGTATTTAATATTTCCTCACTTTTCTAATATTTGGTCCTCTTTCTCCAGAATATATTTCAATTAATCTCAACACAACATCGGTCAAAATTCAGCTAAATGAAATCATAAGACTATATTGTCTCTTGTTAACACTGAACATCCCTCAAAAAAAAAAATAAAAAAGAAGATTGACTATATAGTACTTAGCTTGACAGTGCTACTTTGAAATTATGCATCTGGGTTATTAAAACAAATCATGCTAATAGATTTACTAAATAAAAAATTAATTTATTCTCATTAAGGTTATTCTCTGATGTAAATGTTTAGAAGTTACACAAATAGTTATTTATTCAAGATACAAATTTAGTTGAAAATACTTTTTAAAAGTCTTCTAAATTTTCAAAATTATTTAACCATTGCAAAAAAAAATCACAGCCTTTTTTATTTGATATGACAGTTATGGCACCTTAACTTAAAATTGTTGGTTTATTCCCAAGTGTGATCATTGTAAAGAAGGCCAGAAGAAAATCCCACACAGAGAATAAACCACAGGCAAAATGCTTAATCCGATACCACTGGCTTCATCGTTAATTACCTCTCAAGGGGCTAGGATGTCAATAGATAGTGATCTGGTATCTTGGAGTCTTTGCTGTTAAATGCATGATCAATACTAAATAGAATTTTAACTGCCCATGATTTAATTAGGAGTGGTTCCTTTATCCTGCATACAATACCAGAATCTCACTCAATAAAGTACGAAGGAAGATTGCCATGTTGGTTGTGTATTCACTACATTCTTGAACTTTGCAAAGAAATCGGGAAAGGAAACTGTGTTGTTATGAATTTGCAATTGGCCTATAATGCAGAAGGAGTCAATCTTCACTCTAATATTGACCCTGTTCCTGTGCCCAAAGAGGCACTGGAAAATAAAGTCATACTACTAGCTGTGGAACATCAGGTCTTTTACCATGTGTAATGCAAACACATCTAAACACAACATCTTGCTCATCCTGCCATATAACTTATCTAAATACCCAGCCTGCTTCTGTAGAAGGTAAATGCTACAACTAAGTAAAAAAAAATAACCATACAAGAGTTACAATAGGGAATGCGGTATTAAGGGAGCACATACTACCTAAGAGAAATCCTTGGACTGCAGGACCAGGGAAAACAGAGATAAGTGTGTGAAGAATATGACAGAAAAAACATACTGACATAGACTAATTACTACAATACAATGGTAATGCAGTTAATGATGGAAGAAAATAGAAGAGTTCAATATATATTTCTATTTTTTTACTCACAAGGAAACAGCATGATGAATCCTCTTATCACACACATGGAAGATAAAGTACTTTCCAGTCCATTAGTAAGCAAGGAGGTATAAAACAATATCTACATGTTGTAAACATTTAATGATGATATAAATTTTTAATAAATCTTGGAATACCACAGAATTTCCAGCAGACTGAAGACTGATGGTATTAGACAACGACTTAAAAAAGAAGGGAAGTAACCCGAGTAACTGCAGGCTGTTATTCTTCCATCAAGTCTGAAGTAAAATGATGAAAAAATGGATGTGAGATTCAATTAACAAAGATTTAAGAATAGCAAAAATACTTAATCTTATTCAAGAAAGGGTTTTTTGAAAATAGCTGACGTGAAACAAAGCTAAATATGTGATAGACTGGAAATTCCACAATGCACTTATTAGCCTTCTGATTTTAAAGTAGGTACTGCATAGCATTTCCAGAACATTAGAAGCATGAAATTTGTTAAGAACTGCTAAATGACAAATCTTTAAAGTTATTGACAGTTACTTCAATGAATTGATATGCTAAATATTTTAAAATAATATATAAACAGCCTGAACTAACTAAAAACTGGAAGTTTTCTTTCACAAAAGTACCCACAATGTATTTTGTTTTGAACTGAACAAAGAAAAATATTTTAAATAATCTAATTTTTAGGTTTGGGTGTTATTCTAAAGCTTTTAATATTTCAAAAATTGTATTTCAGAACTGAATTTTCCTTTATATTTTTTATTTCTATATTTTTAGTCTTGAAAGTGATTGACACTTAGTACTGATTGAAACATCATATCTGTTTTAGAGGTCTAAGCGGCTTTGTTTTTCCTGCAAGAAGCCAGGATGCTTTGATAAACATTATGACAGACTGTCAAGTTATTTCATTCTGTGACAATCATGCTTTGATCCAGAAAAAGATGTCTGTCATGTCCAGGTAGCAACTGTCCCTTAGTAGTAAAAAAGTAGATTGTTCAGCCATTATGTCTTATTAGCACTTTCCTAACTTTAACAAGAAATTTCAGATTCAAAAATTTCTCAAATTAATGTTCCCTATAATAAAAACTTTTTTTTCACTTAATGTCATGTAAATAAATGTGGCTTAGGGATTTTTGCATAGAAGGAAATTTATATGACTGGTTTTTAACTGCTTCTACTTTTACCAGTACTCCTTCCAGTTTTAACACAACCATTTCAATTTTCAACATCTAAAATCAAGGAATGAGAATCATGCTAACAGTTTAGTATTTTGCTACTCAAGACTATATTTCTGAAATGTAATTTTGTGGATTTGGTATGAATATTTGGAGTTTGTATTCTCTTAGACTTATAACAAGGTCTAAAAAGAACAATTGACCATGATAGGAGTTCACAGAAATGGAAACCGGAAATACAGCCAAATATTTTCTACATTATTCTTAATTAAAAAATAACAACCTGTCAGACTAAATGGGGACTATCTTCCTCTTTTGACACTAAAGCAGAGTTCCTCTCTGAAAATTTGGTTTTAGACAAATACATGCTCTGTTTTTTTCAGATGCACAAATTTAATACAGGTATAGATCCAAGGGTAACTATGACATTTAGACCCCTATAAGCACAAGAGATCTGACAAAATGATTTAGAAACCTGTCGTTACAGTCTGCTCATTAATGGGATAAACACATCTGATTAAATAGGTATGCAGGAGTAGGAAACTTTGTAGTAGAAAGGTATGCTAGAACTTTAAACTTCTGGAGGTTAAACATAAAGAAAGAAACAAACAAACTTTGAGCTAGAATGTGGCTGATTAATGTTTTCTAAACATTTTCTGAAGTATTGGAAAGATTTTATTTTTGTATGATCTCTCAAAGGACTGGCAAGAATTGAAACCTCTGGTTGCAGTAAACACAGAGTATATTGTAGGGCTGCTATGAAGTTACCCTTACCAGGATTAGGTTATACATAAAGGAAATGTCTTTTCCAGATAGCATTTTAATGCATACAGGAAAATATGCAGACCTTTTAAAGGAGTACTGAATTTCTTGACACCTTGCACAGATGAGAGATACAAAAATCATGGAGTACTGTTTTTCTGCTACTCATCTTTTTACAGTTAGGTAAGGAGATGATTACTTCTGTAGTACAAGCAATTTTAAATATCAATTTTAGAATCAGATAAGTCACTTAAGATGTCTATTTTGTTCAGTTAACTATAATGGAAGCCTAATATAATTCACTGTCTGCAGAGGTCAAAAGAGAGTTAAGAGGAACCCTACCCACTGTGTCTTCCTGAGGTAGCTGTTAGTGCTCCCTTACAACAGTACAGGGATATACTGCCTGCTAGAGATATACTCTGCTCTTTAATTCTACGTACTGTCTCTCCATGTAAAATTCTGAAGTTATTTTTATTGGATGCTATTGAATATTTATAGAAAACAGCTGGCCTAATTCTATTGAGATTTTTCATAAGATTGTGTTCCTCACTTCATCTGTCACATTCCCTGTGGAGCTGAAACACTAGCAGCAAGCACTGAGCTCCATCTTGGTGTTTCTGGAGCACTAGGCACTATATTATTATTATTATGGTTTTAATAATATGTAGCACCTGGGAGTCCTAGTTATCACTACCTACTTCAAAACAGGAGTAGGAACTCCATGCTTCCAGTGTACCACTGCAGAGTTACTTCTTAGCTTTTTCCTCATTTGTCAGGGATTTGTGTGATGACTGCCTACAAATTCTGTATTATAAAAACAAAAAAACCAAAGCCCTATGCTCTTTAGCATATTGTGGATTAAAATAAAAAAAATTATAATCTTAAAGAAATCACTAGCATTGTAGACTTTTCAGAGAAGACAAATTCTACAGTGTATCACAAAGAACTATAATTTTTAAATTGTTTGATTGCAGTATTAGGGAAAGAATGAGAAAAAGATGTAGATTGCAGTAATCTCTTCATGTGTAAATACATGTCATTTCTGTGTAGGTCCTGGTATTTATCAGTTTTTAGCAAATTTACTTGTTATTAATAAATGAATTATTTCTTGCTGTTAAAATCTTTGCAAGGAGCTTGAGATTGGAAATTACCATTATTGTTGTAAAATTATGATATCTACTTCAAGAAGGTCACACCTGGCCTTTTTCCTTACAGATATACGAGCTGCGGGCTAGAAATATTATTCCTCTTAAGAAAGCAACATTGCATCCACATTAACAGCCTGCCCTCCAGGCCACTGATACCAGATCAAACACCTGGGCAATTTTAAACAAAGTCAAGAATTTACTGTTAGTCTAAGTCTAAACTGTCTAATCATGGAGTTATTAATAGTCTTGTTACAATTATATTAACATTTACAGTTCACATTGCCCAATTATTCAGCTCATTCCCAATAGTGTCACAACTGAAAACTGATATACACAAGCTTTCTAATATTGACCCCTTTCTCCAATGTCTTCACCCTTCCTGCATTCCTGGGTCCCAGGAGTACTAGCAGGAACTGCAATAAATCAAAGTCCTGCTTCTTCTCTGGGAGGAGTCTGCTGTTAACTATGGCTAGGGTGGTCTCTTCCTTCTCTTTGCCAGGAGGAATACGGTGTTTATGTCAATGGTTTCTTCTTTCTCACTCTTGAAGTCAGTGTCACTCAGAGTCACATTTTTACAGTTGCTAACACAGATGGCATAATTGCTTTTACTTCATTAGTTGATAATTCCATGTTGTACCTGAAGTTTCTGTATGTGGCGTGGTTTACATTTCCTTCCTCTCTCCATTATAGAAAAAAACAATAAGCCCCCACCACCACCACCAAAAAAAAAAAAAACACAACAGCTCCCAAGGATGCATTTCCTTAATGACACAGTACTCACCATTTTTGAGTTACTTATACCCCTGGGGCCTCTGACACTACCCTGTGCTTGCACTTGCACTTCGTGCTATCATTTCATGCTTGTACTTTTGGACATCCTACTTACGATCCCCTGTTTTCCTTCAACAGCCTTCAAGCTCTAGTTTCCTAACAACATAAATATATTTTTATTAGCACAACCTCATCATACATGAATCCTTTCTCTGAAGTCATTAATAGTTCCCTCTACCAGAAGTGGTGCACTAGAAGATGCACACATATAAAACAAGAACATGTGGACAAGCTCAGTGCTATGATAAGCATTTGCTACCAAAATCTCATGGTTTCAGTTATCTCTGTTATATTACCAAAACTGCTCAACACCATTAATTATGGCTATACACCTAATACTTATGACTCTATATCTAATGTGTAGATTATAACATTCAAGATGTTTTAAATATTTCTTGGACTTCATAGCTTTCAAGAAGATGCATACAGGAGGGTGCTGACTACAGCAATATAAAAGATTGTACTATATTCATAGCTACATATGTTTCACTGGCAACCACCTGGAGTCAACATACTGAAATAAATCCCATTTTCCATCGGTGGAGTAATTATAAGTAGATTGCAAAGACTGTTTGAGAAAACCTTATCAAATGAAAGAGTTATAATGAAATGAACAAAATGTTAGTTGCATGTAGGAGATAAAATTCTTTGCAACGCCTTGCTGATTGCTGGAAATAAATTCTACATATTATAAGGACTGGCCTTTCTTAAAGGAGGGCCTACTCAAAATGGTCTCCCTCCATGACAAATACAGTACCAAACCCATTGTAAAATTTATTATTTTATTATGGTCACACTTTTAAGGAAAAAGAAAATTTTTTTAATGGTAAAATTAATTTGAACTGACAACAGACTCATATGAACCAAAAAGCATTACATCACCAGTAATTTAAAAGCATAAAATACAGCATTTTTTTAAGAAGAAGTAGGATTATGCTTAAGAAAGTGAGAAAGTCTGGAGGAGAAGTCCAGAACAGAACAAAGTCAAGGAAGTGCATGAAAATGCATGTTGAAGGTGAGAAAAAGAAAGCACCAGTGAAAGGTAAAACTGCGTGGTTTGTCACATTTTATTATTGAAAGTTTAGGAAACAGGTTCTGAGTACCAGATCAACAAATTCTGTATGTAGCCGTGTGAAAAGACAAAGGAGAAACTTGGAACTATGTTTAGACTCCTGTTTCTTCTGGGGAAAAAAAGAAAGGAAAAGAAAAAAATAAAAGAAACAAAAATATTTATATTGAGCATTGGCTTGAAGGCTGAATGATTTTATCAGAGGAAAGTTATGTTAAGACTTAACTAAAATAGAGATGGAGTATGTACTGGAAGAAAAAAATGCAAATTAAATACAAGAAGCAAGAAACTATTATTGCTCATGTTTATATGACTTCTTATATTAACAAAACAATAAGTGCACTGTAATAAGTGTTAACACAGCTTTAAAAAATACATTCTGAATTATGTTAAAAATTGGAATGATTTTTCCATTAAACTCAAAAGACCTTGGTGTTCTTAATGCCATTCATGATATTTGATGAAAATGACTTACCCTGCACACAGTGTTTTGTACTATGGTTATGCAGTAACCTCATTACAACTTTGTAGGAACAAAAGCCTATTAGTTAATTAGGTAAGAGAGGCTCGAAATCTAAAGTGGAAGCTATAGAGAATTTCATGCACTTAAGGTATTTGGGAATTCCATTGCAACAGAAGCAGAAATTTGCTGAGTAGCTTCCACCTAAACAAACCTGATGAGGAAGCAGAAGTCAATATATAACATGGCAACTTGGGTTGAGAAAGTAGTGCTTATTATGGCAGCTAGCATAGTTTTTCTTTACCTATTCTCAAAATTTTCTTGAAAAATCTTTTACTAATACTTCATTTGCAATAGATAGAACACATAAAAGTATATATGCCTGCTTCCCAAGATTCTGACAGCCTCTGCTGATATTCCAAAATTTTCCCTTGGCTCTATTTCTTAAGAACTAATTATGACTTTTATCTATTTAATTAGTTTCCATTTTCATTACAAAATTAAATATCCACTTGAATTAATTTGTTCCAGTCTCAATATATTAACCAGTTCACGATATCACAACTTAACTTTGCAATTTTTTACTAATCAAAAGCCTAACAAGCCAAAATATCCTGTGTTTCATTTCCAGTCAGCAGAAAAGATAATAACTTTTCTTGATAATAGACTTACATTTCTGTCTACCAATAACTCAATTCACTTAGGTCAAGGAAACTTTCCAGAAACACAAGCAGGGTATTGCGGATGTTCAAAGCTGGGAGAACTCAGTAGAGACTAAACATATCAACAATATTTATGCCAGTAGATGCGCATTCTTCCATTTTTCAGTACAGCCTGTTTTGTTGGCAAAACTTTCACAGTATTTCAAACACTGCTGATATTTAGAAAATGCTTCTTCCGCTTTAAAGTACATGCAAAGGCAGCTTTCAGTATCCTTAAGTTTTAGTCAGAAATAACACTTTTCTTAACTGCAGCTGGTTTTGAAAAATACTGATAATAAAAGCTTGTTTTACTGTTAATGGACTGTGTATCTGGTTTAACAGTCTGCCAGTCCCTTAATTCTTCAAGACAGAAGTAGTTTCAGTTTTTCCTCTAATTAGAATTCTTGCATTTTGTTTGTTTTTCTTGTGATGGCAATGAAAGAAATGCAAAGAATTCTTTGAAATACGATGTACCCTGGTGTAATACCTATCATTCTAAGAGTTTCTTTCATCCAATATTGTACCATAATAAATTACCAGAAGTTTAACAATGATACTCTGAAAAAAACCTAAGTATAATTAAAGTATGAACATTTTTGTCAAGACTTACAGCCATACCTATGGTATCAAAACATATGTTGTTCATACTAAAAAATAGTACACCTGTTAAGGCATGCAGTACAAGTAACTAATTGCTCTCATATTGAACAAATAAACTAAGTCTGCAAACCCATTTTATTGTACAATTTACAAAATGAATAGAAATAAGCAGACAAGATAAAAGTGGAAGGGAACATCTTTAAACAGTATATTCAAGAAGTATGCATTACTTCAATATAACACTTACTCTCTCACCTAACTTCTTTTTTTTTAATACAGGCCAGTATTTGTATAATAACACAAGTAAAAGAATTCATGAAAAAAAAAGTGAGTTTACAGTGAGTTTAAGTGACAGACTTCAAGAGGTAAAGGGCAATTTAGCTACAGGGTTCAGTCTCTGTAGAAGATGATAGGAACGTGACACCAGGTAAAAAGATACAAAGATTACATAGACAAACAAGATCTGTACCACAGAGCAGAATACAACTTAGTGAGCAACTTTGAGAGTCTGAAGGTGTTAGTATTTAACAGGATTTCAAGATGGTAAAATATTATAAAATGATGCATCAGGGATAGGGTGGAACTCCCAGGAAAAAACATTTCTGTTTTCAACACCTATGTCTATCATCACCAAAGCAGGAGTCTGTGACTGCTTTTTTTGCAGATGCAGAGAATAGAGTGTATAGGACACAGGGGATGACTGGATTATCTCAGAGGGGTATATAACAAAACTGGCTGAGGAATGCCTACAACAAAATGGAAAGCATGTGATTTCTGGCCATCAAAAATACCAACTTTACATAAAAAGTTTTGTTTACCTGTTTCACATTTTTCCTTTTTTTTGTCAGAGTATACATTTTGCAAGACAAGTGCTTGCTACATCACTGAGCACGGCGACGTGATGGGAATGGGAAAGGCTGCTATGTAATGACAGGATACATTCTAACAAATGTTTTGTTCTTAAAAAAAGATTTAAATTCCCACAGTATGTACCACATATAAATAGATACATAGCATCATGATATACAGTAAGATGTTTTATAAATAGGAAGACACAGAAAGACTTAAAATACCTTAATTGTTTTACTGCTGCCACGTTTGAATAGCTTCCATACAAAAGAAATAATTTACACAGTCATTTTGATGGGAAACCATATAAAAAAATACCAATGTCTAAACACAAAGCTACAGAAAGCATTTTTTCTGCAGTTAATGATTTTTAGAGATGGCAGAAATTCCAGGCAAGCCTTTGCAAGTATTAAATCACAGAGGAAAAATATGGTGAAAGATATGAAATAAATTCTCTAAAAATCTGATGTTTTTCAAGATAGAATGACAGCTATTTAAGGAAAACTTCAGAAATTAGTCTGACCGAGAAAGCAAAGGAGACTATGCTATTTTAACAGAAGCTCAAAGAGAGGTTGAAAATGTACAGAAAAAATCGGATCTCTAAACTCAGCAAGGAGCAGCATTGACAGAATGGTAAATAGCTTCAAACTTAAAGAAAAGTTAGTCTGGAAATACTGGGAAATGCAAACAGTTAATGCAATGAGCTAATTCACTTCTTATTCATTTAAATCTAGAAGATATTTCAAAATACTTAAAAAAATATTAAATCCCTGCATAGATTTCTCTGGTCTTATGCTCACCCTTCCACTGTCTTTCTGGGTCTTAAAGTTGATGGCCTGGAAAGGGGGTGTACAGTGAACTGTGAACGTCCCAAGGCCTTCACCAGAGGAGTATCATGTTGACAGTATCTTCTTCCTCATTTTAGGATTGCTTGGGGTCACTTTCGTATATTTGCTAACATGCTTTATGGCTTGTTCTTTTTCAGTCTGTAAGTACATGTTGTATCTGAATTTACTATCTATGCTGTATTTTATTTATTTGGATACTTGGGGGGGTTGAGGGTTTTTTAAAGCTGTTTGTGACCTTTAAACTGGTTTTACACAGCTCAACACTGCATCTCTTTGATGACTAGTAATGTCCACTGGTGAGGCCCTGGTGCCTCCAGCACTAACTGGTGCCTGTACTTTTAAAGCTCCTGCCATCACCCCACGCCTCTACTCCTCAGTGCTGTATTGTATTCTAGGGTCATCGACAGTTCCTGTTTCACAGAGTAAATACTTGCTACTATTGTCTGTTGGTTACAAAACATATGTAACAAGGCATTACACCACAATGTTATACGAAACTAAGCAAAAGCTAAAATCAGGTGTGTAATAATCACTTCACAATTAGAACATCGCCATTACAAGCTAAAAGACAGGTCCAAGCTGGTCAAGACCAGTCCTGATGCATTTGAAGCCTGTGTTGTTAGCTTAACACAAATCCTGTAAGCCTGTTACAACTGTACCTCAATATTCCCCGGGTTACAGGACTATGCTTGTGCGCTTGTCAAAATAGCAAAGGTCACTAACAGTGAAGGAGATAACAGGAACAAGAAGAGAAACACTGGCAGCCTGCTCTCCTTAAGATTTGGCTCTCAATACTGAAAGTCTCACCTAATGCTATATTGCATTACTCTCAGAAATGTGACTGCAACTGAATTTGAAGAAGTGTTTTTCAGAAAAATAAAAAAAAGGACAAAATTCTGAAAAAGTCATTTCTCAGGCCAGCAAAACTTATAAACCAACAGAAAATATTTTTTTTAAATAAACGCGCTGGCACATAGACACAATTATAACAGATGAATGATTCATAATAATGTTGCTACTTCATATATATGCCTGAAATTAATATGATGGGCTTATATAGATACCACCACAGTAAACCTACCAAACTGACTTTTCAGTTGTAGTAATTTAAGACTTACTGAAATGAAAAGTAGAACAAATCTTCTCAGTGAAAGTGAATAAAGCATAACAAAGGTACATGGGAAGGATTTAGCCAGAAACGGTTTAATTCTTAGAAACTGATTGAGTTTTGTGAACTCTGGAATAATTAATCTAATGGCAATGAATGTATTATAATCTTAATCTTACAAAAGATAATTTGTCTTTTGAGAGTTTTATTACATCATCTAAAGAATATTAATCCCTTCATATATTTACTCCTCAAGATTTTTAATTTATTGTCTGATGATTTCAAAAGTGATCCTTCTGTTCATAGAAAAAGGATTTCCCACATATACACTTAGAATTTGTTCCATTCTGACCACACTTTCCTTTAGTCAGCTCACCAACTAACTCTTTTTAGGGTTAGATTTCATTTCATAAGAATGAACACCATTGTTTGAAACTTTAATACTAACATTAGCTAAACACAGCTTCTTTCAGTGCTTTCTAGACACTTATACATCTTTGCAAAGAAATGTTAACTTTGACATGTGAGTTTCCTTTTACACGAGTCTAAATGAAGCTTTATCTGACTCTAGCTAAACAGGATGCTTTGAATTTAGTGGTGTCCTTTACTGAATCCTGTATCAGCAGGAACTCAGAGGTATTCTTATCTCTAAAATCTGCTATCTTGCAACCACAGATGACGAAGTATATTGTGACAATTTATAGAATAATTCTATAATGCTAGAAATTAAATGCACAGCTAGTATACAATTTAAATTTAGTAATAGCTGATGGGTTTATATGGCCTCTTTGGATTTTGCTAAAATACACTAACAACTTGAAAGACCTGTGGTGAGTTTATGCTCAGTAAGGAGATGAGCAGTAATTGTTTTGCCTGAAGGGCAATATCAGGAGTTACACTGCTGTTGCAAAGGGTAATAGTTCCCAGGTCCTAGGAAAGTATGATGAATTAGTGAGATTTCTGGTCTTTTTTTAAAGCATATAGTGAGGTCTTTTTATTTTAAAATCAGCTCTTTTCAATGTCCTTACTTCTGCTTTCTAAAACATTACGTTGGAAGCTATATTCCTTCATTCTCCTCCTTCTCTCTCTACCTCGAATTCAGTTGCAGCTTTTTCCTTCATGGGCGGGTGGAACTCCAACTTTTTAAAAAATATCTAGACCTCTATTCTGCACATATATACACACAGACTCATATACACATGTATGTATCAGATGGGTTACACTAAGAGGCAACAAAGAATCATCCTTATGTTATCTTAAAAAAAATTAGGAAAAACAGAGGGTGCTTAAAACCAAACAATTGAAAATAAAGGTCTCAGTTGAAGAAGTGTGTCCATTGGAATGTATACTATTACCAGTTGTGCACACGTTCCATTGCTTCAGTGATAAGCAAATGGCTATAACTGAATATACTGGATGAACTTCATCAAATCTGCATCAAAGCTTTGACAAGGAAGAGGTACAGTGTGGCACTTCATGTATTGCAAAAAGTTAGTCCCACAAACACAGAGGATTGTCCTTTGTCAAAACTATAATATGTATGAGGAAAAGCAGCAGAATTTTTCCATAAAGCAATAAGCAACTGTCAAGTTGGCTATGTAAAATATGACTTTCCTATAGTCTACCAACACATAAAAATAAATGCTAGTGGGTTTTTTTTTGATGGGTTTTTGTTGCTGTTTTTTTTAAATAGTGTGGTTAAAAACCTTACCAGTCAGAACTTACATTAGATTTGTAAAAGATCTCTGATAGATAATAATTTGGTATCAACCATATATGAGAAAACAGAATGAATGATGAATTCTAAAGTGTTTTGGGTGCTGACAATGGATCCTTCTTTATGGTATTCAGAGACATAACTCATTTTTGTATGAAGTATTTAATTACAGCTTCTGCATTTTGGCAGGGTTTTTTTCATAATGGTACATTTTATATAGGAAACTAATAACATGAGTTGTCATGGATAAACAAGTGCCATCACATAAGCTAAATGAACCAAGCTGCTAAAATGGCTGGTAAATGAAAGTAAACGATGAACGAAAGGAAGAATCTTTGCAGGAGTTAAAAACAAATGATGTGAAAGCCTTTGGAAAGCAATATAGCTCATATTTAGCAACCTGAAAAACCATTCGATTAAAAAGACCAGTACTAAGATATAGGTTTTGTTATTAGGTGCTCTAAACTAATTTCACAATTAGATAGAAAATTCAACATTCTGCTTATCTGTTCCTGGAGTACCTTCTTTCTTCATGAAAAAATGTTTTTAGTAATTTGGCACACCATTATCTCAAGTACCTAGTAAATGTAGAACAGAATGCAACTCAGACATGCGTCCTGCATGTGCTTGCACCACAATTCCACTTAAGTAAATAGGGCTAGTTCCATGATTTAGAACACATGTCCCAATAAAGGAACAAAGAGTTTGAAGCAAAGCACGGTGATTCTTGAGTACCTACATAGTATACATTACAGAAGTTTTGGAAGTATTTATCTAAATACTTATTTATGAGGAAGATAAGACATTTTGGGCACCACAGGTTACCATATAACTCAGACAAAGTCATCATTCTGCCCTTCTGCAGGCCATAAGCAGAAACATACTAAAGAGAATTATACAGAACATGTCTGCGTACATAGCCAAGTTACAACAATATTTAATTTATTTATTTTAGAGCACAATAAGTTGTGCTCTGTTTTATTTTAGGAGAAAATGTAGGCTAGCAGGAGCAAAAAAACCAAGCCCACAGAGACATATAGGAAAAAGTCAGAGTTAGTGGAGCTTGACTCACAATGCTAGCAATGAAATTTGATTATTAAAGAAAACATACACATGTGAGATAAAAAAATCATTTAATGTGAAAACCAACTTAAGTATTTCGAGCTACCTACAGAAATGTTAATCATAAGTGGCTCAAAATGATTCTCAAAAAGCCTATAATTTTTCATTAACTCTACAGCCATCAGTTTTTCCCCAAGGTCAGTCATTCTCATGTTAATAATTTATTGACAACCTCTAACCATGGAAACCAGAATTAGTGCTACTTAGTTATTTTTTCATGAAGGCAAAATAATAATAATAATAATGGCCATTTGCTTTCAGTATAAACCAAGACTCAAAGATGAGTTTCTGAAAAAGGAAATGAATGTGCAATAAGCAACATGATGCCTATAAACTATTTATGAAAAGAAATTTAACCCACAAATTAAGAGCTAATGGGTCAAATATTGCTACGCTTAGTCAGGTGAGTAATGTCATCCATTTCAGTATAACTCATACAAGTAAAGCTATACAATTTGACTAAAATGAAACCTTAAGCAACATCCGTAACAGCACTAATGTGTGATAGATGCTTGCCACAGCAGCAATTAAATACTCTGCAGATCATCTAGTACTCTAAATATCTGCTTTATGACTAGAAAACAAACGTGTTCATTTTTGTAGTCCATCTACTTTTTTTTTTTTTTCCCAATTGCTGATTCAATTGTAAAGGCTTCACTGGTGTGGCTAATTTCAGTGTAAGTAGTTTTCCCACTCTCTTCACCTCTATAATTACTTGCCAGGATAGAAAGTTTTTTCTATGGATCTAACATCAGTCCCAAATGGTTGCATGTTTGCTATCTTGTCCATGTTTGATGTGAGGTGTTAATTAGAGAGAGTTACCTGTAGCACACTCCCAGATATAAATCCAATCATATTTTTGCCTCAAAACAGCCAGGTGTTTTATCTTTTGCTATTTTTAAATTAACCTCCCAGAGATTTTGTTGCCATTTAATTATTTACTGTCAATATAATTTCATTGTATTGTTTGATAAAAACCAGGATCAAGCCTCTGACCAATAAACCTGTAGCCAAGCTTCTTGCTCTATCTGCTTCTGCTTCAAGACACAGGATAAAAATTAGCTTGGGGAGTTTTAACTTGTTTTGTTGCCAGTGCCACTCTTCTTACTGCTGAGTTGGATCCATTGTCCTGTAGAGCTACTCATCTAATGGTTCTACTATACTTAATTTCATTTTTGTTTATGTACAGTTCAGGAGTGGTTTGAGCAGTGTCATGTTGTATTAATTTCAGTGAAATTAGTTGTTGAGGATTTTGAAAACCTAACTTAAATTCTGAAAAATGTTTTTAAAATAACTACTAATATCAAGTTTGCCGATTTGAGAATGCTCAGGTCCATGTACAGTATTCATTAAAGATTGCTATCAAACTGTTCAGATTATATTATCCAGTCACTTTTAAACCACAAGAACTGTTCTCCCCAGTCAGTTTCAGCTGCATTGTTCGTTAGTGAAAGTTCTCAAAACCTAATTGGCTACAATAATAATCTGATATAACAATTACTATCCTTGATACATGCCAAGTTTAAAGCAGTTGCTCCTGTAAAAAAAAGCATGAAAGCAGACTGGAACTTCAGGCAGTGTGCACTAAATTTCATAAACGAAATGTAGGCTTTTAGCAGGATAGGTTGAATTGGTTCTCTAGGGGTGAGACTGGTGCATCTACATGGTCATTCATTCCCTGGATAAACTGAATATGTCTATTACTACCAAATGTCATCTAGCTCAAATAATTTTCTCTTCCCATAAAGAGGCAAGAATCACATCCTATACATAGAAACAATACCAATAAAAACCAACCAACCAAACAAAAAAAACCCCAAACCAAACCACCCCCCCCCCCCCCAAAAAAA
>JAVJGG010000054.1:9511816-9527475 GCA_035590195.1 Aviceda cuculoides
TGGTCTAGTGAGCATGGATGATGGTTGGACTCGATGATCTTGTAGGTCCTTTCCAACCTAAATGATTCTATGATTCTATTCTATGAAAATTTTTGAGAGGAAGTGAAATTTGGGAAATAAAAAAAAAAAAAATAGAAGAGTTGGGGGTTTTTTAATTTTTCTGAGTCTCAACCTGGAAAAGAAGGGTGTTCCATTACTGTGGAAGCATAATTCTATCAAGTAGAATACACAAAGCCTCAATATTTCACAGTTTCCACATAATGTTTTACTAACTAGTGAAATAAAAATATACAGAAAAGTTTACTGTTTCTGTGCTAAACAAAACAAGGCTTTAAGAAAATTACTTTCTGGCTTTATTAAATGAGAAATCATTTACTTCAGAGTTGTACAGGAAGAGGAAGACTTATTGACTCCAGAGAAATTCTGGACACCTACATATTTTTCATGCTTCCATTAGGAAATTTGTTAGTGTAAAAGACATATTCAGTCCGGAAGCATGCTGGTAGTGCTTCTTACTGAAGAAAGCTTCAGTACTATTAACAGTTGTATAATGAAAGCTCCCAATATTAGTGCAAAACAATTAGGAGGCACTTAAGATTAACACTTACCTGGTCTGTATCTCCTCTTTTTGAATTTGGCTTTCTACCAGAACTAATGTGTTTGACAAACATGGACTAATTATTTAAATGGGGAAGTCCCCTACATAATGTGCCCTTTGGAAGCCAATTAAATTAATGCCAATTAAAACTCCTGACTGAAAGCTATAATAGTCTACTTATTTTATTCTACCTTTCTCACTAAAGCTTATGGCAGAAAATAAGCTAATATGAAGCAGCTACCTAATGCCTCTTTGCACGTGCAGAACTCCAGAAAGGTCACAAGACCATTTCAGGATGTCTGTATCTATATGTTTATGTGGGTGTGCACATGTGTATGCATTACTGTGTATGTATGTATGTATATTTACATCTACATGCACAAATATAAAGCATTTTGCCAGATTGAGAGTTCCTGCAAACTAGAAGACTTGAAAGTACAGAGTTCTTAAATTAAAGAGGTCTTCATCATGCATACCTTCCTTCTTTTTTTCCCTTGTTTTATTAATAAAGTATTTTATCTATAAAGCAAGGACATTTGTCAGGAGAAATAGCAGTATATCTTCTTTTAATTGTTGTTCTATAGCAGAACGAACCGTGGTAACATTGTTAGTTATCACCTTATTTCCTCTGACCCAACTGATACTTATACAAGGTGAAGTGAGTCGAACAAGAGAGTTTATACACAAAAATAAGGTTTTGAATCTGTGCTTCTTCACATTCCAGGTGGGACCTAACTCTGAAATTATTGGCTGTTCTAAACATAGGACTTTTGGTAAAAGAAAGCAGAGACATGAATTAGGGAGTTCTTTAAAGATAGGAAAGGTTTTATTCTAATGTAGAGCTAAAACTAATATTTTAATGTTTACCAGGAAAAAAAAATCTGGATAACCTTATTTTTTAATAATATGCAATAACCATCTATAGACTGTATACTGAAACCTCACTGCTCTCAGCTATATATATAAATGCTTTCTTATAACTCATCATCCTTATTCTTATTTATACAAATGTCACTTCAATTATTTTGGCTATTTAAAGCATACATGAAAATGCTTATAAATTAAGCTTGATCTATATTTAAAATATCTTTTCCTTATCAGAGTTGTATAATTGTCCTTACTGGTGATGAGAAGTCAAGCCCTGTAAGAATGCACAAAATGAGGTCTTGTTTAGCACAGACACATAGACTACAGACTTATCACTAATTACACACATACTAAATATCTAATTTCCATAGCTCTTAATACTAAGTCACTTCATCTTTTTCAAATAGGTTATTTGGAGGTGGGGAGAGCGTAAGCCTATATTCATAAGAAAAAAAGTATGCATATTGCCCCTCCAAACAGTTTTAGAGACAATTCAAACAAGTATCAAACCTCAGCCAGCAAAAGTATTAGAAAATTTGTCCATAAGCTTAAATAATATTTGTCCATGGATTTAAATAATTGCATTTCTGCTTGATGTGGTAGCTATGCAGTGAGCGTATCCACTGAACAGTGGGTGCCTTTAGTTCAGGTCTATCTTTTTCCTTGTCTTGGAAGTCGAGGAGTGACTCAGTCATCCTGCCTAGACAATTATCCAAGGCATCTGAATTAGGAAGAAAAGAAACCTCCCCCTCTTTATTGGAAATAGATAAATACCTCTAACAGTTAATAGAGATCTTAAATGGGCCTCGTTGTTTATATATATTACAGCCTCTTTCCATTAATTATACAAGAAGTAGGCTTTTAATTTAGGTCAGCTACATCAAAGTCCTAAAATTGAATGTAATGAATCAGCACCTAAGAGTCCCTTCACTACAGTGGGAAGAATGATAAGCACTTTCATTTAAAAAAAAAAAAATTTAAAAAATCCATGCTGTGAAACACTAAGAAACAAATGTGGTCTTTCTCAGTCTTGGTTTGCTCAGTGCCTTGCATATGTAGACAGCAATGTCTACATGTATACAAAACAATGTCTATATTTTGTATCAAGTTATTAAACTCAAAGGGAAAATGCATAGGCAAAAATATACTTATTTCTTGTCCTAATTGGGGCATTCCATTGTTTACATTTCTGTTTGAATGGTACTTTCTCTCAAATAACTGAAGTTTGAGAAGTAAGAATATGGAAGTAAAGTTTTCTTCCCCACTCAGCAAAAACACTAATGAGCTTTCAACTACCAGAGAGTAGGCAAATTTTTCTGTAACAATAGTATCTACTACATTTTCTTGTACAACCAAAAGAGGAAGCAATAGTGTTTCATAATAAGAAAAAACATAATAAAAGCAGATGCATGGATGCAAATTTAGGTAAACTAACATTATAAACTTACAGTGCTAGTCCTGCTACTACTTCTATTCAGTAGGGCATGATAAATTTTACAAATGTGTCCTTTTTTGTTCATCCTGTTCATTCTGCTAGTGCAGTCATTTTCTCTTCCATTTTAATTCTTCTTGCATGTCATTCTTTAACGTATTGTCTTTCAAGCCTCCCCTTCACTCGTGCTCCCACTACTTCTCTGCTCTTTGCAACTCTGTTCTTCATACAGTGTAGGGCTTAATCAGAACTCAGAGCAGTGCTGAAAGGCAGGCCTCAAAATGCTAATGATGGCCAAGAGGTCACTGACTTCTCCTTTGTCTTCAGATTTTAAGGCTTGCTTAAACTTTATTTAACATATATCTAAACAAGTACCAAAATTAAATCACCATTTAATACCTTTAAAATGTTCCTGAAGTGCATAATTTTAAAATGGAATAATTTAAAAGTAGAATCATAAATATATGTTAGAATCATAAATATATGATGATGTAGAGAAATACTTTACCAATAATTTTAAATACAATGATCAGCTGATATTTTCCATCTTATGCTTTCTGTTCAACACAGGAACAACACAAGGTTTGTCCTAATGCAACAGATGCTTTTTTTTGTTTTTATTTTTTAACTCAAAAAGTACTTTTTAGAAGATGTGATGGGACATTTAAAGAATAAAAATATTTCAGAGTACAGCTACATAATTAAAATGCTAATTAAGTTATTTAATTAAAACTATTAAATGACTTAAGAAAAGCATGACATAAAACTATGTAGTTTAATTAAGCTCAGCTTTTTCTAGATTGTCTGACACAAAAGGAAAATACAAAATACAAGAAATAATACAACCTAGGTGATGGATTCTTTTTATTCTGCAACACAACTATTACTGTTCTTGACTCTTCATACCCTATATTCTCTTATAAAAGCATTAGTCATACGCTTAGCTGCTCTCCTATTTTTTCCTTGACCTTCAAGCTGTACAAGCACTATTGTAATTTCTTTATTATTATCTGCTCCTATCTTTATCCCCTTGGCCAAGCCCTGGCCAGCTTCCTCGTTGTTAGCATTACTCTGTTTTCTTTCCTGACTTTGGACACATCATTATAAATGGGATAATTCTATTTACACTAAGTAAAGGAATTACAAAATGGTGACAAAACCCTGTAGGTTTCACTATAGGTAGTTCATTTCCTCATTTCCTTTCCTGTCCCTCAAAACATATGGATAAGAAGCAAAAGAAATGAACATCAGCCTGCAATGAGGATTGAATTTCAATCTTCTTCTAGAAAAAGCCAAGATTGTAGTAAAACAATAAAACTGGGACTCAAACAAACAGAATTCCATTCTGAACACTGCCACATCTTTCTTGTGCAGTACTGAACAGCTACGATGTCCTGTATTCATATTCCTCTGTAAAATGGGTATGGCTTTCGTGTCCGGATCGTGTGACTAATTTCTGTAAATTAGTTCATCAGGTAGAAAGTGATAGCACCACATATAGTGGAAAAGGCTTTATGAATGCCTGAACCAAAGATTGTGAAAAATTCAAGAGTGGGCAATGGAGCATGATACGCAAACTTGTCTGGCAAGGACACTAGAAAGTGAACATTATGTTTCATTTGAAGGCAATAGAAACAACACAAGGTATGATGGATTTTCTGGCCTGTATTCCAAGCATGAGGTGGGAAAAGGCCAGTTTATACCTAGCTGAAGGAAGGGAAGAACATCATGAAGACTGAGATTACCTGGTATATTTCGCAGTGCATTACCTTGATTATTTTGAGAACAAAGACTTTTTTTTTTTTTTTCTGAACTTCATCCTTTCTTTTTGACCTATATGTGGCCAATGAAGGTGATCTATTAATGACAGCAGTATAGTGTCTCAGACACTAAATAATTTTTAAAAATTTTTTTTAGAAAAGTAGTAGAAGAAAAGCTTGACCCTAGATTGTAGCAATCAGGTATGCAAAGCGTGGAATAATGAAGCAGCAGTCCTCTATTAACATCTGAGCTTTTACCATCATACAGATATGAATAATAACGACAAGCTATTTGACTTATTTCCTATGTAGGAAACCATTTTTATGATATAGGTGATGACCTCTGCAATGGACATTACATTCTATGAAATTTCAGACATTACAGGCTATGTAAGTTCTTTGTTCA
The DNA here is from genome assembly GCA_035590195.1 of Aviceda cuculoides. Classification (NCBI taxonomy): domain Eukaryota; kingdom Metazoa; phylum Chordata; class Aves; order Accipitriformes; family Accipitridae; genus Aviceda; species Aviceda cuculoides. Next base: position 9,516,880 of record JAVJGG010000054.1, read on the forward strand.
TATCTTTAAAAGAGTATGGTAAATGAAGGCCAGAGAGATTAGAAATCTAACTCACTGAAAATTACTGGTTCTTTTAATTAACTTTTTTGTTTTCTAATTCCTTATCATCATTATCTTTGCTTTGCACAGCAGCATTTTTGATGTCTCCATGTAAGTGCGTTTTCTTTGTTTGTTTTAAAGAAGACAGACTTGTATCCAGCCATATACTCTGTTTCCTATGAAGTAAACTCCCACAAACAGTGACCAGGGTGGATCTCATCAGCAACATGTGATATCTTGTTGAGACAGCACCTAAAACTACCACCATGTTCATTGACTTTTCCACCTCTCTGCTTGATAGAATTCACTGTGGTGCTGCTGGAATAGTTTTATTTATGTTTTATGCATGGCACCAAGCAATGCTCTGTTGCTACAGCAGTGACTAATAGTTTATCAAATGTCAAGTTTGGTCTATGTCAATATTCCCTGAGTCTGCTGTTCCTACAATTGTCAATAGGGTAGGTTTTGACAACCTCATTTTCCAAAAGTGCCATAACACAGTAGCATTTCTGAGTATGCTACAGCCAAGTTTTTTATGAAAAAATATATATATTATGACTCCAACTGTCTTGCCTACAAAAAAATAAAGCTTCCCAAATACTGTTGTGTTTTTGAATGTAAAATAGCTATCTAGATGATCCATGGTAACTATAAGTTGAGATATTATCTTTCTATTCTCAATGTTTTGGAAACCTCTTGGACATCTGGTTCAGCAAGCTGCAACAGTATAGAGTCCTGCTGGCGATCGTTTGTCACTTCTACTGCTTCTGCTAAGTTTAAAATTGGCTTTTACTATTTTCCTACATGTTCCTTCTGATGGTGGGGATGTTGTGAACAAATGCAGTCACCAGAAAACTTTATCACATCTGTGTTTTCCATGGTATTTATAGTTTCACTTTATGTATCAAATGGCTAGTTTTATACATACACTAAGGTACTTTTTTTTTTTTTTAATTTTATTAAAACTAATTAGGAGCAAAGTTTGCTGAAATTTAATGAGCAGTCCCTTTTGTGACCTATTGTTGTCTACTAGAATTTGAGTTAGAATTAGCTGGAATTCATTTTGTCTTTATTTTACATGTCATTATTTAGGTTCCCACCTTCTACAACAACACTAACCTCTGGAGAACTGTGCTTGTCTTTGTTCCCTTTCAATTATTCAGGCAATAGCTGATTAACCAAGGCCCTGGAATTACATCTTTCTTAACACTATGTCTACTTTGAGCTTAAGTTACATATCTGTATCTAAAAACTCTACTAGCTAAATAGACACAACAAATATATTTCTTACAGGAATTTAGTTATCAGTTATAGCTCCTAAGCTCTTCCTTCAAGGTGACTTAAATCTGTTCCTGTCAGTTTAAATTAAATTAGAATACTGCTACTTCAGCCCTGAACTACAGCATCCAGGATAACTTCTGCAGTGGTTTAAATAAACAGTTTACTTTCAAGTCTTCCTGGAAATGGGTGTAAATATTCCCACAGTCTTTAAGACAATTCAACAGATAAAGCTTTCAGGAGTTCAGGGCTCTCTAACAGCAGTCATAAGGAAGATTAAAAATCTCTGCTTTATATACTCCATAAATATACTTCTTCCTTTTTTATACATTATACCTCTTTCCTAATACTGTTTCCAATGATTTCCAGCTCAGATTTTGAGTTTGATGCTGTTTGTCTATTAACTCCTGATGGATCTTGCTTGAACCCAGGTAAATATTTGGCAACCTCACACATTGGAAAGAAGATCTGTATGGTTATAATCCACTTAGTGATAAACCACTTCCTTCTGCTAGTTTTGTGTATTATTATGCTGGCACCTAGTTCTTGTGAATGATTGTTCTGTAGGCTCTCTCTCCATGACACTTCAGTTTTGTAAACAGCCATGATACCCAGTAAGTCACATCTGTTCCACTTTGTAGAGTCTTAGCTTACTCTATCAGCACTTGTATGAAAACTGTTCCATTATTTTGGAACCTCCCTTGGATCATCAGTCTTTTCCAGCTCTGTCACATATTCCCCAAGATAAAGTAAAAGAATACTACACAGTCCTTAAAGTTTGAGCAAGCCAGGGAATTTATAAGGAGGTGGCATAAACATACAGTTTGAATATGGTTCAATAGTATTAGGTATGTTGAGCCAGTATATTCTAAAAGCCTATTCTAAAGCCTATTAGAAAAGTTATGACTGAAATGGTGACATTGCTCATCTTCCTGTTAGTTTATCCCTGTTAATTTATAATAAAGGTATAACGCAAAGTTTACATTTCAGTATGTTATTTGTACCTGCTTCTTCAATTTTCTTCATATGTCAGGAAGCCTGGAGTAGCATTTGTTTTTGTCAAACTTCATAAGCCCATTCCTCCAGCTCCCCAAGGTCCTTGTAGATTGACTCCAGCCAGCAGCTGCACCCACACAGCTATTCACTTACTCCCCCACCCTCAGTGGGATGGGATAGAGAATAGAAGGAGCAAAAGTGAGAAAACTCATGCGTGAAGAGAAAGACAGTTTAATAAGTGAAGCAAAGAGAAAAAAACAAACCAAACAAAAGAATGCCAACAAGACAAACAAACAGCAGTAAAAACAAGTGGTGCAAAAGCAATCACCCAGCACCTCCCACAAGCAGACTAATGGCCACCTAGTCTCTGAGCAATGGCCACCTTGGAAGAAAAACCCTCCTTCCTCTGCCTTCTTCCTCTACCCCCAGTTTTTATTGATCTATTTAATATCCCTAATAAACATCTAACCACCTGTTAGACATTAAATTGTTGACCAATCCCTAAGCCCGGTGATGTAGTCAGTCTATACCCTTATAGTCCACCTATTCAAGCCATCTCCCAAGTCTGGCTACTGGAATGAGATTAGCTATCTGGCTAAACTCAAAGTAAGCAACATCCATTGCTCTCCTTTTTCTTACAGGGCCAGTCATCCTGGAGACTGAAAAGAAGCTGATAAAGCCTGTAGTTCCCTAGGTACTCCTTTCCCTTCTTCAAGATGGGTGTGACATTTATGCTCACTGTCATACTGTCATCAGTGATGTTGTAGATCCCCATGATCTTCCAAAGTCATTAGAGAACAACCTTGAAATGACATCAGCCATCTCTTTCAACAGCACACCAGCCAGTCCCTTTCCATCTGTTGTCTTGTGTATGTTCAGTTTGCTTAAGTGGTCCCTAAATCAATCTTTGCCTCCTTCCAACAGGTACTGAAAACAAAGTATATTTCAAGATGTTACTCCTCTGAGTTTTTAAATGCTTCCTCCATCTCCAAATAGTATTGGGATTATTAATTGAGAAAAATATAAAAACATTTTCTATACTACAAATACATAAAAATCTTCCTGTAACAAAACACTATATCAAGAAAAGTATTGGCCACGATTATGCTGTATATAGGAACACCTGTCATTTGTTTTTAAATTATGTCAAGAACAATCTGTAGATTAAAATAATTTTGTAAAATGAGCTCTCTTGAATATCAAACATGCACAAATGTTGATAACACACTAAAAAATTCTCATCTTCAAAATATACTTTACTAGAGTATCTATGTTTTCAAATATCATTCTGTTTACATTTAAGGAAACTTCACATTTTAATCTGCTTTAAAGCAAATAAATATTCTAGCTGTGGACACCATTCTGTGCTCCACATGATTAGTCACTATATCGATTGTTAGAAATGGACACAGCATGTCAGCCTTTGTTTTTTTCCCTAAGAGCAGTTTATTCAGACTTAGGTTGCAGTAATGCACTATTGATAATTGTTGTCCAATCCAATTTTTCTTCTTTATTTCCTTTTAGCCAATAATTTTCATCATGTTTAAGAGTACAGTAAATTTATCTTCACATGCAATCTTATTAACTGAAGTGCTAAAAGTAATCATCATTTACTTCTGTAGATCTCATTATAAGTCTGTTTTGAACTTTTCAGCACCATTTCAGCCTGCAGCTACATCAGTGATATTTCAGATCACAGCTTCCCCACTTCAAAGTAAACATTTGTAATAGTAGGTAAAAATCCTCTATGAGGGTGCAAAGATTGTTCTTTGGAAGAACATCATTACTTGGCAAATTGTCAGCAGACAAAAGAAAAAATCAGAAGATGGAAAGCTAGGACACTGCTGACACTGAATAGGAAGATGAAAAGTAAGAAGGATAACACAAAATTGTCACTTGGCAAAGGATGCCAGCAAGAAGCTTCATCATCGTTTAAATTGACTAGTTGGACTTTGGGAGCACACCTGTTGTGTCCATAAGACTAAGATGCCACAGGAAAAGTATGCACTGTTCATGTCCAGTGCACTAGATGTGGAACATTTTTGCCTTCTGTAAAAAGACTGAATCAGAAAAAACCCACACCAAATAACTTCTGAAAACAAAGTACTGTTTTCCAGTCTTCAGCGCAGTATTTGTCCCTGACATAAAGAAATAGGAGAGAGCTCAACTTGCTTTCAGTCTTCATTCTGCCATCCTATTCTGCCTATATTTACTAAAAAGCTTTTATATGAAGACTAGCATATAGAGATAAATCTATTGATAGATAGATAAATACATAGGTAGGTAGATAGAGAGAGAATAAGTAGCAAATACTGCAGAGTTAGGCATGTGGTGCTCTTTGTCATTGCATAAACTTCCGATATAGTTTATCAGGAGTCCCAGAACAAAATATCTTCACAAATCTTACTTTTGATGGAAATATCAGCAAAATAGATGAAAGGTGAAACAGCTTCCCTTTTTCGGGGGGGGAGGGGGGGGGGATGAGTGGTACAACACACAGCTGTTCTGACCTGGGTTGTGTATGGTATTACTATATTGCCCTTTTTGTGCTAAATCTAGAGACAGGCGAGTTCTTGCCTTCTAGTCCTCTTGGTGTAGCTCAGCTATGATGAACTCTATGCTCACATTTCATTTTGTAAAGCAACCTATAAAAAAGGATATTCACTACTTATGTTAGGTGTATGTGACCGGAATGAATAAGATTGGCCTGGAAAATCTAGACTGACTGATACCACCATTCACTTGTATGTTTGGAGTTCTGACACCATATACTGGGGCTGTGTAAATTAGTCCATTTGGGACTTGTGCTGATAAAAGAGTGATCTTAATTCATGTTAGGCTCAAGACACCTGTAATGCCATTGGAATTTCTGGTTATGCAGTTCCTGCTATCATGAAAACCTTCAGTAAACTCTATATGAAACTTGGTTGCTTTCTTTCTGGATGTACCTAATCCACATTTTAGTTCAAGGTAAGACATTGGTTTTGATCATGACCACATGCCACATTGGCTGTGATTTTGGAGCACAGAAGCCAAGCTCCTTTTGGAATCTATACTTTTAGGTGAGTACACTGAAAGATGCACTCTGGGAGCCCTTAATATCCTTCAACTTGTGGAACTAAAATACAATTTAGCCTGCAGAACTAACATAGAACTGGTCCAAAGTATAGCTTCCCTTCTCCCCTCCAAAATACAGATATTGTGAATGGGAAGTCCTCATCACTAACTTTTTCTCTCCATAGATTTCATCCTGTTGCACTACCCTGTTAATGTAGACACAACCTCACTTTAACCAAGAACCAAAACCTTTCTGCCCTAATGTTTTATCTTATCCTTTTGCTGCTTTATCTTCCCACTACCTGATCCTTTCTCTTGAGGTATCTGGGGTTTGCCAGATAATTTTTTTTTCCCAACATTTTGGACACTGATTGATATATGAACAAATTTCAAATACGTTGTTGGCATTGTTAAAAAGAATAGACACTACCTCCCCACTCCTGACAACAGCAGAACCAGAAAATGCTTTTTCACATATCAGTAAATAACTTCATTAAAAAAAGACTTACGTTCATGTTTAAAACCAAATAGATTCTTAAATATCCAAAACATTTTAAACAATATGAATATGTGAAAGTTTAGGAAAATATGAGAGCAGCAAAAAGGTAAAACAAAAAACTTGTAGTTGGTCAAAAATCTTGTAGTTGATCTCAGCAAACTTTGTACATGATAAGTTCCATTATGGCAGATGAAAGGTGCTAACTTACTGTTGAATCATCCATTATATTCTGAAATAAAAATATTAATTATATATTTTTAAATGCCAATACAAATAGAAACACTATACAATTTCAAAATGGAAAAAAAAAAAAAAAGAGTAAGCTTTATAGACTATCTACAGAAGTAGGAGTACTTGTAGAAACCCTAAAGTTATGACAAAAATAAATGCTGCCAACACTATTCTGTAAAAGAACAAAACACTGTTCTTGTATCTTACAGTTGAATTCCAACAATTACAAGGTATCAGCATTGCTTGGATTCTTTGAGTACCTAATTATATAACTGTGTATAAATTACATAATTGCACATAAATTTTGGCCTTAGGAAAGGATAAGCAGGTTTAGAAGAAGGCAGGAACAGTATAAAGGTAGCATCCATGAAGTAAGAGGACAGGATCAGATGAATTTGAATTCTGGCACTCAGCAGGCCCTTGTTCCATCAAAGCATTTGTAAATCCTATTAGTAACTTAAGCATGAGCCATACCTTTAAAAATTAATAGAACTGTGCATGATCTTAAAAATAAAGCTACTTAAAAATTTTACTGTGGATTATCTTAAACCTAACTTTTCCATGTTGAAGTTATTAATACTAACTTTCTTAAAACTCCCCTGAAATTGGGAGTGTAGTGGGCCCATCAGGTAGTCTTGAACATGGGTTTTACCCTGTAATAACTCCAGCAGGAGGTAATGAGTTCACAGAAGGTCCTATGCCACCCTTGCTGGTCCAGCTGACTACCAGAAAACTCTGCACCTCCGCTCTGCAAGTTCCCATAGGATGCATAAAAATACAGGTGTGGGACCAGGAAACAATCCAACTCTATATACTCTGAGTGCATTTCAGTACTCTTTCTACCTGATGATTATAAAGCTTTGCAGCTATCCATTCTTGGACAGGAAAGGCTCCTGAAAGCAGTACGCAAAGAATTTCCTTCAAAACTGAACACTGAAAAAGCTTTTAGGATGCTTTTTGTTCCTGTTGCATTTTTTTATTTTCCTTCCTCAATTTTTTCCCATATTGTCTAGACAAGGCCTTTGCCCTTTGTAACAGAATCACGAGAATAATGTTCCTTAACCTGAATGTTAGTCCTTCTAATTTTTCTTATTGTACTTTAGTAGAGAACTATTTTACAGCCTGTAAATCTGAAATAATTTGGTATTTTACATGTCAAAATCCAATAAGGGTATTTCTTGATTTTGCATTGTTAACTTCCTTTTTCTTACATCCCTGTGGTGGTTTTTGTAGAATCCTATTTTATGTTGAAAGTTATTGTAATTAAAAACAGATATCGTAATATTCTTTTATGCCTTTATCCTACTGTTCCTACATGCCTAATTTTTTTGTAAATACTTACAAATTTATGTTAAGACAAATAAGAAAGACTGTAATTATTTACAGTTACAGTTAAATCTGTGGGAATTAAATAATGAAATATAACAATGTTGTACAGACTGGCCCCAGCAAGCAGAAAAGCCACTGAGATTCTAGAGACACAAAGATTCACTTCATGTGATATCTCGGGACATCTCAGCAATTTAAAGACTAAATTATAGTTATGAAAAAAATCCATAAGAAGACTCAAGTCTGTTATGCCTGACCTATAAAGAATATATATATGCTACCAAAAATTAAGCCTTCAAGCCTCATGAAAGGAAATCAAGTTCTAGCTTTGACAAAAATTTAGCTCACATTCTAAGGTGATATAGATCCACTGGTAAGTAAGTTCTTTTTCTATGTATTTATGACAATTTATGCAAGTTTAATATCTACTAATTGGCTGCATAACTAACTCCATTGAAAGAATAAATTTAACAAAACAAAAACAGTTTGAAGATGGTCACAGAGAAAGATGAAAAAAAAAATCTAGTGACTAAGAAAGCTTGAAGATATAGTATCCAATAGTACGCAGTGTCTAAAGAAACCAAACATCTGGCACCAGAATAAATCTAGGTGCAAGCGTGATGATACTTTTAGAGCCATTGAATATTAGGTATAGAAATGTAATTGAGTTTCAGAGACTTTCAAAAAAATTACAGTATACCAATACTAGAAGCAATCTGCATAGTGAAACACATTTTAAATATATATATTTGCCTTTTTCTCATAAAATATGCAGTTTTCTTGGCAAACAGCCACCTGAGGGTTTTATACTTTAAGAAGTGATGCAAGGAACTTGCGTTGCAGAGGATTTCCAGTGCCAGAAAACTATACAAAAATAGTTCCAAATCATTGATTTTCCATCAGAAATACAATACTAACAAAAAAAAAAAAAAAAAGAAAAAAAAACACAAAACATATGTTTACCAAAACAAAGGAACTAGGTTTCACAGGAATAAACAATGCTGTCATAAATTCTTATAGTATTGGGTGCAAACATTTTGTGTCAGTATACATCAATGGTACACTGAGTTCATGACAAAAGTTATATTGTGTCTGTAATTCACTGCTGTTAGAATTGTCTACCAAACATGAACTCATGACAGGAAAGAGGAAAAACAGATGCCAAACATAACACATTTTCCAACTCTATTTTCAATTTGGCATAACCTGTCCCACACTTTGTACACTGCAAATAACCTTATGTGGAGTAATATAGCTACTTCTTATTAAATTTCTTCTCTCCTCTTCACTTGTTCCTTGTTTTCTCCCACAATTCTTATTGCAAGAAAATTGCTCATTTATATTTAGATACAGCTGGATGCAAAACAGACTGATGTTCTGAACATATTTCTATCATTTTTCTCCCCTTCTCACCCTTTTTAAAAGGATTAGAGCACTGTCAGCAGCATGAGCATGATGAAGGCCTTAAACACAGTTTTCTTGCTACCCAGAATTCTGTTCAGAGAAAAAAAAAAGTAAAAAAGGTTCTGTGACACCTGTCGTTGTTGTCATTGGTAGAAGTCTGGTGAAGGAGATTTAAGTAAAAAAATAATACAGATGAAGTTACTCTATTTTCCCATTGGGATGTTTGTTCTCTTTGTGATTCTCAGGATTATGATTCTGAAGAAAGATTTAGCTTGCTATTTGCATATCTAAAAGCCACATCTATAACTTCTGAATGCTGAATAATAAAAATAAAAGTCTACACTCTAAATAGGGGGGGCGGGGGGGGGCATCACTGGTCCACAATAAAAAAAAACCTCCTTATTGAGTATCTGTGTAATGGATTGTCATCTAAAGGTTTATTTGAAGCTGCCTAAAACAGTCAGATGTTGCTTGCTCTTCTCAGCAAGAATAGCAGCAAAATCAGCAAAGGAAGTAAATTCATATTTCTTTAAGTACAAGCAGCTTAGTCAGCTGAGATATCTGTATTTTTTAGCATGGTGAACTTTGTCTTCTATTGTACTATGGATCTTTAAGTAAAATACAGATGTAAGCACTGCAGCAGTAATGGTCAGCAATGAGTGGGAATATCACAGCACTCAAGGGCTCTGAAGAAAAGTAGCAACACTAAAACAAATCCTTTGATGGAGTGTGAAGTAATTAATTGACAATCATCTCATTTGAGTGTTTACTCAGCCACTGAATTATACTGAGGTCTGCTGTGCTTGCATTTCCCTCCCAAGACTAGAAAAACAAAAAATATTTTATTTAAAGATGTTTCCTCTGCCAGTGTTTCATTCTTTAATCTTCTTGTCCAAAAGCTCACTCAGTGACAACATCCTTCCCACCCACACTACTTCTTCACCACCCTTTTACAAATTCTGTGTTTCTGTTAGCCTTTTTACACTTTCCATTCATCCAACTGCTGTATCAGTAAAATTTGATAACACTGATCATCAAGGTAGTAGTTTCCTTTGGGCTACAGCCTGAAAATTTGCTTGAAGAAATACTGAGCTATTTGACATGTATTTGATCATGGACCCAAGGACAAAGAATTTCCAGGCTTACATCCAAACTCCATCCTGTTTGCAAGCAAACTGCATTTTGTTGTATATACTGTCATGGTCAATCAGAATTGATAGTCCTTCTCTGATGCAGATATACTCAGCTTCTTGAACTGCCACTTGACATATTCAGTCAGATGATATTCCTGCACAACATGCAGATAATTTCATGGCTAAGACGGTCCAAATGGAACACAGATGGCACTGAAACACCTCATACTGAAATATTGTTGTGTTTCAAAATACTGATAAGCTTACCATTTTCCTGAAAGCTACTTCAGTTCATATATTACTTTGTCTAAGCATCTTACTTTCTAGGTCCCTCAAAATATAGTGATTTCCACTGTCAGTAAAATCCCATGTGTTATACTGAAGATATACCGTGGTTTGGGGTTTTTTTTTTGCTTAATTTGTTAAATTATGAAATGACACAGGCAGATTGATGAGTCCTTTCCTAAACAAAGCCCAATGAAATATTTAAATCCTTCTTCAGTGCTTAGACTAGGACTTGTGATCAATAGAAACTATTGCCTTGGGATGATTTTACCATGAAGATTACTGACAAATTGATTGTTAATCTACTGTTCTTATGCAAAGAGGACACCAACAGAAAAATGTCTT
>JAVJGG010000054.1:9527575-9549624 GCA_035590195.1 Aviceda cuculoides
GTGATGTGCTCTTGACTAGTCACTTGTTGAGTTGGCCACAGTTATCAGTTTCATTAATCAGAGAGGGATTTTTCATTATGGATTGTTCAGTATTAGGTTAGTGTGGTATATGTGTCAAAGATATTTGCTGAATTCCTGTAAAAAATTGTTGAAAGACATTCTTCCACCTCCTTTGAAAGCCATCATGAATTAATTTCTTTTCTTATCAAACCTAACCACTTTTTACTTTTAAAAAAACCCAAACCAAACCCAAACAAAAAACACACCCTCTGCCCCAAAAAGCCACAAAATTATTTCCTCCTGTTTTGTTTGTAGGAAAAACAGTTAATCAGCCTTCCCAGTATACTGGAACAGTTATCACACATCCCTCCCCAGACCTAACCTTTCAAGAGAAAAAAAAAAAATCCATTCTTTCTTCACACCTCATATTTTAAAGTGTTAAAATTAATGTCACACTTCTCTGGTGGAATCCCTGCAGCTTGTCTGCCTCTCACCTCCAAAACAGGCAGTATTTTAGTAAAGGCCTAACTAACTCTTAACAGAGTGGAGTCTCCTCTATCTTCTACACTAATCTACCTTTCAGTGTGAAATGTCTCTCTTGCGACTGCAAAATAATATTGACTCAAATTAAATGGCTTGCTATATTATCTAGTCTGCTTCCTTTTTAGTTGTTACCCATTTTATATCTGTAATTTTTTTTTGTTGTTTTTTTTTTTTTATTTTTTTGGTGGATGTAGCATTTTACATTTATCCTCGCTAAGTTTTTGTTTGTTTTTTTTTTCCCAGCAAATTCTCCAGATTCATTAAAATCACTTAAGTCAAATCACTTAATATTCTGTTCCACAGTGTATTCCATTCATCCTTCTTTAGTGCAAGGACAGGTTTTATAAGGACAGTGTCTATTCCATCAAGTTTTTCCTGTCCCATAGTTTAGGAGTTGAAATATTTAAGTTAAGGGCACACAAGAAGAGTATGCAGAGAGGGTGTCATAGTGTCATATAAATTATCTAACAGGAGCTATCAAAGATAGTCTTGAGTCATTAAATCTATTGCTTTGCATGACTCAGTTCCCTTACATGATGTTCCAAGGATTCTAGCTTCAATCAACATTTATAAAACTTCAGTATATCCTGAAGTTAAAGAAGTGCTTCACTAAAAGTCACTGCCGAAGTAGAATCTGCCAGTCCTCTACCTTACATCAGTCATCCAGTATGCATTCATTTTCAGTGGGTGAATTCAGATTCCATTTTTAATTCTGCTTAAGACAATTTTAATGCATTTCCCCAATCCAAAAAGTGTGTCCTACCCAGTGGGTGTGCTTTGAGAGTGCCATAGAGGCAAGATAGTTGGGAAAATATTTGACAGGATTTAAATATGAGATCCAAAGTTCCTGGCCACGCTACATCTAATAATGCACTTGCAGGCATATTGAGGGGAAGATCATCAAAGCATCAAGAAAATTTAATGTGGAACTGCAGACATCCATGAACAGAAAGTGTAGCCATCAAGGAATGACAATCTAAACTTTGTCTCTTAAGAAGTCTAAGTTCTGCAATGATTTGTTGACATCATGTGTTCAGGCACCTACTGCCTGGGACCTCCAAAGTCTGTTTACAGTTCTGTGTTAGATAAGCAACAAACACTATAGGTTCCCCTGATCATTCTGTGATCATGCTCATTAAATTAAGTCTTACACAAAACATAACTGGAATCCAAACTTCTAGGTGCTGAGTACATGTCTTATTGAGTAGACAATATTCTCTTAGAGGAAACATTTGCAAGTTGCAATCCTTTCTAATTAGCTTTGAGTCTAGGCCTCTAACAAATCTTTTGCCTTTTATTTGTGACTAAACTCATTCAACACTTTCTACAAGTTTCTGTCAACTTAGAGTGTACATTTTTTGGCTTACTATTATTAAAACCAACAGTTCTTTAGAATGGATTCAGGCTTGCTTTGGGTTACTTTAAAAAAAAGAAATCAAGAGTCATCTGCATTCATTCAAATACAAAATAGCAGTTTCAGTGAAATTAAAGATCACTCTAAGTGATCTTAAGTAAAGATCAATGCCAACCTGAAATATTCCTCTTTTCAGATGACAGTGTTCATTCATGAGTAAATCAAAACTTTCACATTTGAAATAAGAAAAGCGGTAATAATAACTCTCACTACTAGAATACTAGGAAAACTGTCAGACACCTTTAGGCAGACAACTAGTGTAAAGAGAAAAGAGAAATCTATACATCTTAATCAGGATGGGAAATATCATCCTCCCAACCCTCTGTACAGATTACTTTCCTTGCATCGCCAAAATGATTGAAAAGACGTATGAGACTACAATGCAAAGTAAATTCTATGTGATACATTCCTTAGCCATATGTGGTCCTTCAATACAAAAAGAGGTTTCCATATATTATCTAAAATTAAGAGCTCACCATGCTGCAAATATAATAAAGGAAAGGGATGCTGATGCAATATGATAAACTATTGCATTTTCTTTTTCCTAGAATCTCAGCTTAAGTTTTGACCAATACACATACAAGAACTCTGCATTTTTAAAAAGTATTATATAAACACAAGGTCCGTTGTTTGCAATGTCCAAATAAAATGGGCTCAGAGGTTATCATAAAATTTTTTGAAAGATAATGCAGCACAGCTTATCATCAGAACAATAATATGTAATACATATAAAACACTGTAAAGTAGTGCTTGACATTCTCCAAGGAAGAGTAAAAAGAAAAGCTGTTAACCTGAAAGTCTGCTGACATTGACACAGGAACTTCCCACTTTATTGTTGCTACTTAAAGCTCACAAAGCATACACAGCTATAACATAAAACACCAGGTTATAATATAAAACACCTTTGAACTTCAGTGCACACATAGATACTTCCCCTCATGCTCCCCTCTAGCGATTTTTGTTTAGAGATAGGAGCTCAGCCTTCATGATGTTACACTTCAAAACAGTATGTCATTCAGCATCTTCAAACTTTCAGAAAAACAGGAACATACTCTAGAGCCCACAGTTCTATGTGAAAAAGCAATCCAAACTTCTGTGCAAAGTGATTTAACTACTGGGATCAGTATTTAAAAAAAAAAAAAAAAAAAAAAATTCCACTCTCACAACCTCCACGCAACACTCACTGTATCCAAGCACTACCTCTTCATTTTACTCAATTCTGTCTCTGATTCCTTTTTAGCAGAAACAAAATCCCCCATTAAATGAGTCAGTTAACTATTTGCCTGAGTTTATACGAAAACATAATACAACAACTTCTTACTAGTGTCATAAAAACACACAGTAGTCTACATAATATTCTCTTCATAGAACGTAACTAAAGCTTGAATAGCAGTTCCCTCTGCGGAGAATGCTATAGGTCTTGGAACCAATCTGTTGATGCTACATAAATCAGCTACAATTCCTCTCTTTGCAATTTGTCCTTGGTTATGATTGACTCAGATCTTAGAAGGTAACTGAATGTAATTTGTGAGATAATTTCCTCACAGTGAATTTTTTTGTACAGTGTCTACCACAGTAGTTGAGCTATATTGCTTCTAGGTGATTTGAGGTCTACATATGAATTGGTGTTCTGTACTCTGTATGCAAGTAAAAATAAAGAGTAACCTTAATAAAATTAATATTTTCTGTTTCCACCTATTCCTTTGACCCAAACTCGCACACTATTTCGAAAGCATGTAGATCACAGGATGAATAAGATATTAACGAGCCATGACTAAATGTTCATCTTTTTTATACGCTTTTACAACACTCAGGGTGCTCAGGTTTTGCCAATAAATTAAACAAAGGCTTCATAAACTCATTTTTTCACAACTGCTGTTAGTAGCAATAGAAGAACTAATGGTTTCTGTTTACATGCCCATGAAGTTGTTCACCAGCTTATTTGGTTTTTTGCCTCTCACTCTGCTAGACACTCTGAATTAAAAATTACCGAAACAGGTGAGGCAATGTAAATTTGACAAATGAGAGCACAATTTTTTTTAATTACATTTACAATTTATTTGATCTGTCTACCCTGATGTATTCTATTTCAGCATTTTGATTACTTGAATTTGATTTGGTAAATTCAGCCTTACTTACAACATTTAGACTACAAGCACATGGAAAGATTATCAGTAAACAAACCCAACCAGCTAGAAAGTTGTTCAGGATTAATTAGAACTTAAAATTCGTATACTAAAGTTTGGTAATCAATTTTTACCAAGTTTATAGTACTGCTTGCATGCCATGAAGAAATTTCAGAAATATTTTACAGATAGTACTCAAGTTTTTTTTTAAAAAAAAACATCAAAACTAATTTTGTTTTTAATTTTATAGGCTGAACTACAGATGGGGGGGGGGCTTCAAAATTTTGTTTTTATGCACTCCTACGCTCACTGAAACCAATGTGATAACATTTTCGTGTTTTTTAATACAGGAGAAGTCAAGTTTCCTAAGGATGCATACAAATGTGATTCCACTGATTCTCACTAGAGCAGAAAATTGGGACCCAACCTTTTAATATGTTTTCTTGTAATATGCAGAGAACACACAAAAAGGAAAATATCAATGAATTCTGGAAAAAAGGCTGCAGACCTATAGGATGAGAAGTTATATAAAGAAATCTGAAAGACTAAAAAGGAGATAAATGGAAAACAGTTCTAAAAGGTCAAATACTTAATCCACAGGACAGTGGTTTAGCATTTGGCTCCATTAACCTTGACAAAACTAATTAATTGACTAAGTGTTAGGGGAATTAAATTAAGGGAACAGTTCAACATTCAAAATGAGGCTAAATAGTGTAAACAGTTTTTAGGTTTTTAATTCTCTAAAATTAAAACCAGCTATATTTATTCCTACAAAAGAATAAGTATGTATTTGAGCAACAAGAGAATTAGTAAAGGAGGGAATTGTTTACCTGCTTTTAGTATTTTAAATTATTCCTAAAAATGGTAAAACCTGATTCAGGTTTCAAAGATTTTGAGATAAGCATTTTCTACTTTAAATTTAATTAAATAAGTACCTCAAGAGTTGAGTTTAAAATTGCTACAAATTTAGTGAAATTCTACAAGAAGAATACTGAGTATGACTATTATGCCAATTATTGTAATCACCTTTAAATGTAGAGGGTTTAGCACAGATTATTTATGTACAAGAGCATTATGGACCCAAAGTGTGAAAGACTTCTGTACAGAATGGCTTCCTATGCCACTGTAGCTCACCAGGGGAGACTAAGCACTCATGCAAGCTGCAGCTTTTAGTAGAGTTTTATTTTTACTGTATAAAATCATTCACATTTTTTCTTACTATATATGCCTTGAAAAGGTTGTGCAATGTTCATACAGGCTATTTCTAAAGCTCCAACATCATTGGAGCTGGGCAAGGATTTTATTTTCTGAAATCTTCCCAATATCTAGGTAAGATAACCAAATTAAAACTCAACAAATTTTGAAACTTTTGAAATGTGTTTCTTGCAGTCACAACATCTGTATTTTACCTTCTTTCCCATTTATTCATGTCTCTCTGACATGAAACAAAGCTACAACTGGAAAACACTGCAGTGGGTAACTCAGTAGGCTGCTGTAACAAAAGGAGAATTTCTCTGTTGCTTTCGGTTTGCATCCAAGTAACCTTTATCATGGTTTACTGTTTTGTGTTTATTCCACAAAGGTGCCATAAAGAGACAAACTTCCAACACCAAAACCAAAACTTCCACTTCAGTTCAACCTTTCATATAAAATTTTTACAGATGGTCGCTTATGCACCTTAAACTACCGTGGAAAGAATTTTGGATACTTTTATTAATTATTTAATAAATTAATTATTAAGTATATCCTAGTAAAAAACTGAAAGAAAGGATAAAAAAGCATACATGAATGAGAGTAGAAGGAAAAGAACACAAGACAATTCAATTAATTCACAATGCCATATGACTATGTAAAACAGAAGCTTTTATTCATAGGAATGTTGACTTTAGCTTTTACTGTTTCTGCCCTTACCAATATAATTAAGGACAATCATTTGAAGTTATGCTTATTGAGCTATTTGTTTAAAATCAATGCACTTTGAAAATAATATCTTTAGCTGATATTTGTACCTCTAACAGAATATATATATTTTTCTTACTTTTATTTACAATTTCACATTCAAACAGGATTATTTACTCCCAAAGAATCATAAGATTATCTTTAAAACTCTTGAGACACAACCATAGGATAAAGAAGTTATTTATTCTTTGTTTTGTTTCTGGTTTGGGATTTGTACCTAGTCTTCTCCTTGACATGTTCAGCTTGATTTATATCACTTCATAAAACTTTCCCAATCAACATTAGAACTGTTCATGTCTTTGTTTTAATTTTTAAAAAGAATAAAATAAAATTTATTCATTTCTCACCTAATGTCATGATTCCTGGAGATCTGATTGAAAGATCATTTATGGAACCAGCTGTGTGTCTATTGAAGCTGTCATTCCCACCCCCAATAATTCCATGCCTGTTAACATGTGAGTTTTTACCCAGTTTTGAGACTCTGTAGATAGAAAATGGTTTTTTAAACATTTTTCAGACTTTTTTTTCTTCCCTAATACTGACTTGTATGTATTGGGAAGTTCAGTAATAGGTTTTCTATCTCTTATAACAATATCTCATTCCATTAAAAAATAGTAATTACACAGTTTTCAGTCACCAGTTTGTAAAATGTATTAAACATTGAATTTAATGATAAATAACAATATAGTGTTCAGTAAACAGAGAGTGTGTTCTGTCTTGTTTACTTGCACAGTTACACAACCTTCAAGCTAAATAATAGTCCTGAATCTAATTAAGTATATAGATATTGTAATGTGATATGAGTAGTTTAATTGCTTTCAATTGTTCTTGAGGAAAACACATTCCTAGCTGCAGTCTTTGACTTTGAAATACTATTTGTGTGCTATTCAGTTACAGAAATCCTGTGACTGAAAGGGATAAATAAACTACTGTACTATCTAGTTTTTTAAAAGCAAAATCTATTTCAGCTTTACCATAAGTCCTTATCTTACTATCGTAAGAATTACCAGGATAAAGATTTAAGAATTGCTAATGTTTTTAAATAGTTTTCATTTTCAATACAAAATACATAGGAGTTTGGTTTTGAATGAAATGTATGTGGTGTAAGTCTGTATCATGAAAGTGCTTATCCAAAACCATTGAATTATTTTTGAATTTTGGGGCCAGCCTGGGCTGGGTTTTTAAAATTGGTACTTTTATTTTTAAGAGGAAAACTATTAGACTTAATTAGATCAAGAAATACAGTTTAAAACTGCTAGTGAACTATGCATGAGTCAGTTACCCATGATTCCAAATACTTAATTTTTTAGGTATTTATTTGAAGTCATCTTGAGATGGGTTTTTGGTTGCTGAGAAATATCTGAAATATAGTTTGGGGTTTTCAAAATCTCTGTTACAAGGCCCATCACATTTCAAAATGTCATTTGAACCACAGATTTGGCTATCAATGTCTATTTTTTGACAACCATATATTTGAGGCAGAAATTCCAGGTTCTGTGGCGTAACTGTAAGTAGTATGTTGGTCTACTGAAAACTGTTTCTATGACCTTAAGTCACTGAGGCTAAAATTCACTATGTATTAATTTGAGTTACTTCTGAATAAAATGATTTGTGCTTGTGAGATATTTTGTCATTAATTTTATAGTGTTTCAGTGATTGTAAACATGCCCATTTTGAAACTGGTTTTACTGAAAATTACACTAAATCACCTGTAACAAAACTAGTTCAAAAACAACTGTTGTAAGTCTGTCTGTTGCTAATACAATATCTTTTATTGCTTTGGAGGTTACTTAGATGGGTCAGACCAAAGACTGTTAAGTTGTATTGCATCTATTGCTCCAGGGTTATGCTGAATACTTGTTATTTCATAGATGAACACAGGTATGTGGTTAAGTTCCATCCTTTATGAAGACGGCCTGTGGAAATTTCAGCTACATTTGACTTATTATTGAAGCTATTTCATTTTTTGTTTAAGCAGGGCCCTTTGCTGAGATCTTGCATCATCTTCAGAGAAGAAAAGCATATGTAAGACCACTTGAGTTCTAGTCACTGTAAAAACAATTAATTTAAAAGAAAGAAAGTGAAAGAAAATTGGGAGAAATATCTGGTCTTATCTTCTGCCAGTCAAAATTCAAAGTGTCACAGAGTAAAATATCTTACTCACTCTTGATTTACAATCAATGGAAGAACAGGACAGCTCCATCCTAGCAACAACAGAAATATTCCTTTAACAGAAAAAAAAATCTTGTAGTGGAAGGAGCATATGTACTTCTTCCCCTTGGGGGGAATGGGTTCTAGCTAAACTACAAGGCACCAGCAAATTGCAACAACATACTCCAGTCTGCTTATTGCCATTTTTAACAGAATCTTACGCTAGCTTTTAGCACCATGCTTCAGGATAACATCCTGAGATACAAAGACAACCAGCAGAACTACGGATACAGTTACAACCCTTTCTCTGCTGTCTTCCATCACACTCTCCAACTAGAAACCTTTTTATCAGAGAAGTCAGGGGAAACCTATGAAGAACCTATCTGTTTTAAGTTGCAAGTAGTTCTTATCACCATCAGTGCAAGATTCTATCTGATCCTCCTAGTTCCAGTCTTTGAGATACATGTTGCACAGTCATTTTGCTATTCTTAAGAGTATAGTTAAAAAAAAAACAAAAACAAAAACAAAAACAAAAACAAAAACAAAACAACAACAACAACCTTTTTCTAATTAATTCTCTACCAATAAAACTTCATAAACTGGTATGGCCAAGGATAAGCTGGGTCCTTCAGAAGGACCAGATACATGGGAACCTCATCAAAGAAAAGATCACTGCAGAAAGGAATCTAGGAAAATCAGTACCTTTTCAGCTTGTCATAAAAAAATTATAAACTTTCTGCAGTATTTGAAGAGGTTTGGCAACACCAGGGGAATATATCCCATTTAAGCCAGTATTTCTCAAGATAATAAGAGGAATCGGATTATCTGGAGTATCAAGTAGCCCCCAAACCTATGGGGAATGTTTATTAACAAGCCTCTGTTACTTGTCCAGCTTTATGACTCAAAAGAGGATTTGGAAAAGACTGTACCTTCTTGCTACAGTGTACATTTCTGTCTGCTTCAGATATTTATTTATTGACCTGAAATTTCAGGTTCTCTCTATAGATTGCAGAAGTTGGCTTTGAGGTTTTGCTAGCATTATTTTTTCTCAATATTTTTTCATGGTGGACTGAGCTCAAATGCATTTAGTACATGAAAATATGTATTTTTAATATTAAATCATAATCACAGTAGTGTTATTTTTAATGACTTTGTCACCAGAGTCCAATACGTAAAATTATACAAAGCACAAAGAAAGTGACAAGATACTTTCTTAAAAAAAAAGCTATACTTTTTTCCCACAGATTTCTTCTGAAACTTTTTTGCTTTCTGCTGTCAAATTTTGTGAAGATGGCTCCACAGATCATACCACTGTCACATATGTTGTCTCTGTGGAACAAAGGATGCCTTATGCTAGTTTGTAGACAATTGCTTGATGACAAAAAGCCTCAGTCCAGACAATGGGTAAATGTATTCCTTAAAATTCATAACTGACTTCATTAAATCAATAACTTCCTTATAAACTACATGTATCAAAATAGACTTCAGAAATTGTTTTATCCATGTGTGAAATTAAAATCCTTTACACTTCTAAAATCTCAAGAGAAAATAGATTCAGTGTGTGAAAAAAATCTTGTCTGTTTTCAGAAATGTTGACTCATTAGCTGTCTAGGTGTTCTGCTTAGGCACCCACAAGGCTGTATGAGGTCCCTCAGTATTCAGAAAAAAATGAGGAAGATCAGGCGGATTTGGCAGCATGTAATCATCAGAAACCTAGTTTCCAAAATACAGGAAATATATCTTAATTTTTCTTTTTTTTTTTTAATTTTCAGGAGAGGAAGACTAGATTGATCATTAATGAAGCTGAATGTGATCAATATATAGATCAATCAGTTAACATAACTGTAAGAAAGAATAATGTTTGACAGTTGAAGAAACATCAGTCAAAAAAACTTTTCCAAAAGTAATTTAAACTGATTGGTTTATGATAAAAAATTCAAGGTGGAAAAATTTTATCACCGACTGTGCATTTTATATAAGCTTTACTAGACATCTTAGAGCATACGGATTTTGGCAAACTTCCAATAAATTGCAGTAATGGTGGTGTATTGTCCTGTATCTGAATGGTGTGCCTCACTTTTCCCTCCTTGTAATTATCACAATACCATGTTACTGCTTTTCTTAAATTCATGCAAAAAACCACCCAAACTATAATGATTTTATAAAAGGTCAGGTGGTACCTGCTACAAAAGGAAATAGAAAGCGTAAAATTCAAATAAAGAAAAAACATAGCTCGGCAAAATGTGGTCGTTTCATTTTCAAGAGTCCTTTGTAACATTGAGCCAGATATGCTAGTACGCTCCAATAGTTCTTGACAATTCTAGTGAAAGTTGATTTTTCTAGCCAAAGTATACCAGCAAGTTACTATCATTTACTTCAGATTATAGCCTCATGAGTTTGTTAGCCCTGAATTTTCTTGACTTTGAGTTCAGAAGTTGAGACAGTAGCTCAAAACAGCCAAGTTCCATTATGTTTAAGTCAAAGTACCTTTTACATAATTTAAATGAAAAATTATAAATCAGTATTAGCATACTAAGAAAATGAACCCAGAGTCACTATAAAGATTTCTGAAGCATAGAAAATGTTTTGAGGATGGTCCAGAGGGCCTTTACTAATGGCTTAAAGTGAATGGGCTATTCTGCTAACTCCAATTTGATGTTGGGAAGGCCAAAGTGATAATATGGGTTTACCACATAAAACATCCTAGAGCTGAAAATGACACTTTGAAGATGTTTGAATAGCTGTCTGATGGGATTCAGGAAACTGTCCAAATACTATATACAACCTTTTATCAGGAGACAACCAAGTATGTTGTTTCCCCAAAGTTAACATTACTGTTGGAGCTAGGTTGCATTAGAGACTCACAGCTGAATTTATCTCATTTATCTGCTTCTAAAAGTCTAAAAGCTCTATATGTCATTTGTAGAGCTACAGTGATGCAAAAAGGGCTGAAGCAAGGAGTGGGACAGGTCGTCTGTATCTTAACAACATAAGTGTTCAGGAGCCTATAACTTTCCTCAAAATGCTAATAGATGGTATCTGAAACCTTTAACATGCAGCCCATCAAAACAGCTTTTCTGGTTATCATATGTCCTCAAAATATAAATGTGTCTCCCCTGACCTGTGTGTTCTTTGCTTTCCAACTGCTTTGTGCATTCTACGGAGGCACATGCCATTATTCTTTAAATACAGTGAACAAGGGAACCAAGCCCCTGCTAGTGACCCCTCATCTACTTTTAATGATCTCCACAGCCACAGTTGTGAAATTTCTGTTATCCAGGACAGAAGTCAGAGCTAACTTGCTCACTAGGCAGGATTTAAAGATCAGAATATGTTTAGCAAAAAGCCCAGTTTCATGATAACATAATTGTTACAAAAATAAAACACAAAGCACATTAGGATTGTATGTAACAATAAAGATCTTCACCTTCTTTGGTATGTCAGCTAACCCCTACTCCTCTCTTTCAGATTAAGTTGGAATCTTCCTCTAGCAACTTAAGAAATGTCTTCTTGCACTGAGTCTATTGGCTAAAATAGTCATCGGCTTTCCTCTTCCCACATTTTGTAAGAGCAAAAGTTCAGAGAACAAATCTGAGACTTTTCCTATATCTAGCAAGAATGTAGATTCCTTTCTAGTGTGAAGACTTTCTTCCTTGATCCCTGCCTGGTTATTGTGAGGCATGTTGGACTTTCAGGGAATTACATTTTACCTTTCACATTCACTGCTGTTATTGCATAACCCAGCACAGTCCTGATTTTGAACTGCTTTCCCAGTTGCATTATCCCTACTATCCGTACAGAGGTATTGATAAAACATTATATTTGACTTCCTGGATTCTTTTTCTCTGCTCATCAAATAAAGGGAAAACACAATACCGTATACACCGAAACCAGGAATATGATAAAAGCTACTACTTCCTCATGTAACTCTTCACTTCATAGATTTGTTTGTTGCAGAAAATTGAAAATTAAAGACACACCTAAACCTTGAAAACTGTTCAATAGAAATGTAAAATACACTAAATAAGTGCATATAGGTGTCTCAACTTTTTCCCCTGCTAGAAAGAACTACTGTGTGGTATCTAGTTAACATATCACTTATTTAAAAACAAAATAAATAAAATAAAAAGAATGCTGCTCAACCCCAAAGAATCAGCAAGCGCTGCCATTGCACTAATTTTCAAAAGTGCTAATGATTGTTACTGGAGACAGTAATTTAAGCCAATGACAAGTGAAGAGGCATCTAATGCTAAAAAACCAAGTCCTTAAATGTATGAGAAACACATTTTCAACAGCTTTATGCTAGGGAAAAAAAAAAAGTTTTTCCCAGTCTCCACTTTCTGAACACTCTGCTTCCAACATTTTTTTTTCAAATTCAATATCACTATGATAAGATGTTAAAGGAAGTATTAAAGTAAGTATTACCACCATAAGAAAAAAGAAATAGAAGTCTAGACAATGTCTACCAGCAGAACTTTGAACAAATATCAAGTTCAATTAACAGGAAAAAAAAAAAAGGGAAAATAATCATTCCTTGTTTGACTTAAAAGGTAGCATTGCTCCAGCATTGTAGCTAAACATTGAATGCTAACAGCCAAGCACTAGGCTGCTGCCCATACATCCTCCCCCATAATATAAATTCTCCCTATTTCAAAATGCAAGAATAATGAAACATTCAGGTGAATAATTCCAAAGAAATTATATCTTTGTGATCATAATTTGTAATTAATCTATGTCATTTATTTGCATTGAAAGCTGTTGAGGCAAAGAATTTTAAAAAAATGATAGGATGCTTACTTAGCATATCCAGAATAGTCAGTCATGGCAATTCCTTTAACATTTTTGAAACCGATATTAAACTACAAATGTAATTGGAAGATTAATATATGAACATTTAATTCTGCCTGCCAATTCTACCCAAGTTATTCTCTGAAATATCAGCTTCTGGTCATTATTAGAGATATGGGACTAGACAAGCATCTAGTCTGATCAAGCATGGCACTAGTTATTTTCTTTTGTCTCACTGACTTAAAGATAGTATAGGATTCAAAAGAACTAACTGAAAAAGCCTTTTAAACTACTCACTCAAGCTAAACTTTACAAAATTGCGTGGAGTATTACTCTTTCATATTAATCTACAATGACGTCAGTTTACTTACATCTTGAAATCCTATGCTTGCTTTTTCTTTTTTTGCCCTTTTCAAGGGCTTTCCTCTTTTAAGAGATGTATGATATGAAGTTCTGTCAATGTATCAAACACAATAATGCTACACAGAAAAACGTGTTTGAGCATTAGTTCTTTCTGGTCTACATTGTTTATAAGGAAAGACAGCTCATATATTGCTTGTTATTAATATCGAAGAATGCTGAATAGCAAAGAAGGAAACTTTCCACTCACAGAAACCTTTTATCTTGACTCAGCTGAAAGTTAATATACTATAGTCTCAGTTAATAGATGATCAAAGACATAACCTAGTGTGAGGATTAAAGAGAGTTCTGCTGTGACCATCTTCATATATTCTGCACAGCGAGGTATTAATGCAAGCAAAGATAAGTCCAAAAAGCCAATATTGATTTTAAAAATGAAACCATCTTTTCATCTAAAATAGGTGAATATGACAAAATGTCACTATGCATTTGAGAAACAACAATGAAAAGATAACAGCAGGAAATTAATTAGTTTACAGAAAAAGTGAGAATTTATTATACCAGGTTCTGATTTAGGAAATCATTCCTAGTCAGCAAAATACTCTAGTGTATG
Source organism: Aviceda cuculoides (assembly GCA_035590195.1). Lineage (NCBI taxonomy): Eukaryota > Metazoa > Chordata > Aves > Accipitriformes > Accipitridae > Aviceda > Aviceda cuculoides. Next base: position 9,541,530 of record JAVJGG010000054.1, read on the forward strand.
TTTAACTAAAAACATATTCATAAGTTCCAAGAACTTTGATGGGCTATAACACATTCTTAAAGTTTAATATTAAAGCAGTGATTAATGTCTAATGTTGTTCTTGCTAAACTTCATAGTTTTTGCCGTGAACTTCAAAGGAAGCAGAATTACACTCCTTCATTCTTGCTTATAATTTCCTTTATAAAGAAAGTGTGCTTCTACTGTTTATGGTTAGTCTTATTCTGTTATTATTTTTGTTATCTGAATAGGAAAATAAAGTATTATTGCAATATTTTGTTGTCTTTTTTTACTTCTAGATATTAAGTTTCGCAAAATAAGGACTGACAAGTATGTATTCTTGAATGTGGAATGTATATACATTGGCTTGCTAGAAGATCCATGTTTTTAAATAAAAGCCCAGAAGTTTTTCTGTTCTCAGAATTATTCTCCTTTAGGTGTTTTACAAAGATTTCTGACCACTTTGTTCATAAAAACAAGGAGGGGTGGTTATAAATAAGACTACCAAATACTTACTTTTGATGTACATATCAAGAACAGATACTTGAATATGTATATTTTACAGGAATTGCACTGTGGAAATAATTGTTGTAGAGAAATACTGCTGTATATGGAAAGCAGAGAGTCAGCTTGGAATACCAAGGGGATGGTGCTATGAAGAAGTTAACATGAGGCAGTTAGACTGTAGATGGATTTACAAGTAGCACTTACTCTGTCTGCATTCTTATGTCATGGCAAATAAGGCAATATTTGAGACAGTGAATTCTCACTGTAAATGTGATATGATGCCTTTCATTACTGAAGAAGATGAGCATATGGACAGACAAGTGTTCTGAAGTAGTCAGTGCACTGGAAATACTTAATTTTATTTTCCATGACTTGGTCGCAAAACCATCTTCTAAGTATTGTATATCAAAGATTTATACTCTAGGGAATTCAGGTCTTCTAGTCATATTCAACTGACTAATAAAAATGTTCTAGAACAAGTATATCTTTGAAAATTTTTAATTTTAATTTTTATGTTTATGCATATTGCATATATGTATGTGTATATATGTATTATGTAAAATGTTATGGTTTGTGTTGTCTTATAATATTATGAAGCATGAGATTAAGCAAGTAGGAAAATAAAATAACAACATAGAGGCACTTTTATTCATGAATATATTTGTCATGGGCATTTCATCATCAATATACAGTACTGATAGCTGTGATACACTGATCAAATAGGCAAAGCTAATACCAGCCGAGTACACCAAAGAATACAGCCACAAAATAGACAGCTATATCTTGGACAACCTTTGTTTTTAAAAGCTAGAGAGGCTCAGATTGGTAGTAATATACTTTTTTAAATTAATCATCCTTTGTGCTTTGAAATTCTCAGTGATGTGGCAAAGCTTCAGAAAAGTGTAGAAGTTGCTGGAATTTTGCCAGTGAAAAGCTTTTGGAACAATTTTCACATATATGTTTGAATTCCTTTCTCCACGAGATGGTACAGTTGCTAGACACCAGCAAGGGAAAGCAGTATATGGAACATGCTTATGTTTTGTACATCAGGCTGCTTACAGACCTAAAACAGGACACCTGCTGACAGGAAAAGCAGGGTACCTTTTAGTTCAGTAGGTATTCCTACTGCTTCTGAATACAAAGGTACCTGGTTCCATTTGTTGCAAGAATTGATTCCAAATGAATAAGACTAATCTTTCATTTGATATCATTCCAGTTGGTTACATTATTGTAACCTCTACTTTCTACATCAAGCTTTGTGATTTCTATTTGTTATTTCTTTTCAGTTTTTCATTCCCCTGCTCCTTTTACCCACATTTACAGAAATCATAACATGAATCAAATGGCTTAGATAATCAGAGCAAGAAAATGAAATATTTAGCAATATTTTATTGCCTTTGTTTTCTCTTTGGAGAAAGGTTTTGAGCTGTAAAATGCTAGGCCTCATATATATTTAATTCTTTATTTATTTTTCTGTTTTGTTTGGGGATGTGGATGAAAATAATGAAGTTTACATGAGACATTTCAGTAAAATTATAATAGATCTGACTTCTGTTGCATATATGTTGACTGAGACTTCCTAGGCTGCTCTTCTCACAGAATTCACATGGTTTGGAGGCTCTGGTATATGGTATAAAAAGCCTATTATATAATAAGGCATATTAAATCTATTATATATTATTTTAACATTCCAAGGAAAACTTATAGTTTTACTCAGTTACTCTGTTTTGATTCATTTTCTAATAAAGATGCAGATGCGGGCATCTGTTCCAGATTTAAACAGGGCAGCTTAAGAAGCAGGGATTTCAATTGTTAGTGGTGACCTGGAGAAAGCCCAAATGTAGCTAAATTTTGCACTGAAATGAATGGAGATCATTCCCATAATTGGTTACTGTGGCTCAGCTGCTGAGAAAGAAATCTTCATTTTTAGCTATTACAGGTATTACCAAAATGATAGTCTGCATCATATCTTAAATTTACATGATTACACATTGAATATTTTTTAATCTTGTTTTGTGTAAAGAGTAACAAAATGGATAGGTTCTGTTCCTATACACATGTATACACACATATATATACACATGCTCCCTGATTTTTCTCATGAAACTAATGTTCATAATTCCTTACTAATTGTAACTCTGGACAATGAGATCCTTTATACATCATAAAAATACATGCAACTTATCAGCAACTGAAGTCCTGAAGCAGTTCTTCCATCTAACCTCTTACAATAGCTTATCGATAACATTTTCAGAAATGTTACATAACTGCACCTTTCATATTCTCCTTGTGGAAATCACCAAAGCATTAGGAAACTTCTCTTATAAAAAAACTTACTTCAACCCGAGTTACACCAGCTATGGTTCTTAATTTTTTATCGCAGTTCTTCAATATAGTTTTCATGTTCTGAGTAGATGGTACACACTACAAGGCCTCTTCAGTTAATGAATCTGTGAGAAAATAGCTGATTAACTGTATCAACACAAACATTCTGAGGCTGTTCCCTTTTGTGTGCCATGATCCATGCCAAACCTTATATAAAAGAGATTTACTATAGAAGTCGCAAAACCATCAAACTCAAGGCAAGGAAAGGAACTATCTGTCATATTCCTTTAAAAACATTATTGTCCTACATGTGCTACCACATTTAATATAATTCTGAATGTGTGATTTCCATGAGAATAGTATGTCACAGATTATTTTCATAGCTTTTTAGTTAAGGGCTCTTCTCTAAAAAATCACCTGAAATTACCCTTCCTTCCTACCCCTATTATGAAACTTCCATTTTAACAAAATTGAATAGAGTCTCTATCTGTTATTTATAATATAATGAAATCACTGGATATTTGATACTGTGTGCTGTCTTTCTATATTTCTAGGTACTTGCAATGTTTACAGAGTTCTCCAGACATTTTGGACCTACTTCTCTGATGGTTTTGGACTAATGCAAATTAGACGCAAAACATGGCCTCTCAGAATTATTGTGTTTCATAATCTACTGTCTACTCTGAAAATGACTGAAAAAATGAAAAGAATAAAGCTGAAGTTATCAGTTTAACAAAGACTGTGTCTGTGTTGTCTTGTGCAAAATGTCTTTTTTGTTCCCCTTGTTTTCTTATTCCTTCGCCCTAAAATATGGTTCTGACTAAGCATAACTGATTCCTCTTTATGTATATGAGAACAAAGAAATATCAGCATGTGGCTGCACAACAAAGGTACTATATAGTAAAAAATACCATGAATAGTGTCAGAATAAAGAACTAATTATTTGGATTCAAGCAGGATGAAAATATCGGGTGACTATTTGCCAATATTGAAATCCTTAAATTATGGGAAATATGAACAACTAGAAATCAAAAAATACAGCTATATGGGAGCTTGAGAACTGAAACCAAACATCCACCTCCTCAAAGCGGGACTAGTAATACCTAGATAATTACCAAGAATGTTTAGATAGTCTGTAACTGAAAATTCTAGTTATAAGATTTCAACAACAACCGCGGACTATTTAGTTCAGTGCTTAGAAGTATTTTCCCAATCTCCAGCCTGAATCTCTTTACAGGAATGCAAAATTATTTCATGTTCTTCCTATTCAGAATGAAAAAGAAAGACAGTTTTTTGATTTCTCTTTGAAGACTGCTATGACATATCTTCCCAATCTCCTCTTTTATACTAATATACCTACACAAAATTATAATTTTGCACAAATTATTTCAGAGATAACTTGGCGAATTTGCCTTTTTCAATCACGATGCAAAAATCTTATGAAATTTCAGAACTTAAATCCAACCATAAGCATAAAAGAACTTTGATAAAGATACACATTTGGAAAAGTCCCTGTATTGTGCTTCAGATTAAGAAAATGCATAGATGTTTTTATTACATAAACTGTATAATGATAAATAAGGAAAAAAAAGAGACTGTATAAATAACTTGGTTTTGAAATGACATGAAAGATCAGTATTAAGAGGGTAAAAGGGAATTCACTTTTTGCCATCAGCACATTGATGTATATTATCATCTGTATTTCTGTACGTATTTTTATGATTTCTTTAATTATATCTATTCATCAGTAAGTATTTACTTCTTTAACACTAAATGTGGTGTTGACAAGTAGTGCAAGTAGGGGACAAGAAGAGAAGTAGTACAAGCAGTCATACAAGAATGGGTCAAGGTTCATAGCAATATGTATTTTATCTTCTACAAAATGAAAGTGCCTTGGATTATCTTTCTCAATTATTTGTTTTATGTAATTTATGCAGACTTTAGGCTAGTGCTGGACTGAGGTCTTCCTAGAGCAAATAACTTTTTTATAAGGATGTTATTTCTCAGTCCTAGTCCTGCAGTACGTTTTCATAACTACTATGAATCATATTAAACACATGCATTTACCTTAATTTTTAATAATCATACATATGAGTATCAATTGTATTGAAAAGCCTCTGCATAGCTGTTTGACAGGCTTTCTGTTTCTTTCTTACTATGAGAACAATGATTTGTGGTGAACTAGTCAAATACCACCTCATTCAGCCCTGATGTTCTCCAGGACGCCCCTGAATTAACACTGTCCTTTCACTTTAGAGTTTTTTAAAATAAAATAACATAAAATAAAACTTTTTTAAAATCACATACCAAAAGTTCTTTTAAAAAGTTCTTAAAGCAAAATATTAGAATAGCCAACATAAAATGTTACAAAACATTCTTCCAATACAGTGGCCAAAGTATAAGCTTATTTTGAAAAATTTGGGCTTAAAATTCCTAACATCTTTATTTGATATATAATATATAGACATATAGATATCTAATAGATATATATAATATGATATTGCTAAATAATAGACATGGATATGTTTTTATAAATTATTCAATGCTAATACTCAATTATCAGATCTTGTAATATTATGAACCAATAATTTTGCAGATATAAACCAAAGAAATTATACTGGCACATACTAAATGTTGACAAATATTGCCGCTCTGAAGAGGTGATCATAAAAATTAGTATTAACTGACATAATTTTGGCTGATGTTCAAAGCCCATATTGAAAGATGGAATTTATATCTTTTAAATCTTAAATCCAGGGTTACTAAATGTATACTACATGAAACAAACTAAATGAAAATTTCTGTTGTAAAGGCTACATTGAGTTGCTAGGAGTTAAATGATTTTGAATAATTCGGAGGTGATTTGTCTTGCCACTTGCAAGAGATATTGACTCATGCGACTCTTGTCTAGATTATCAGGGTACAACTCATTACCTCAAAATACTGTTTGAATGTCCTCTACATGACTGTAGATGCTGATGATTTAGAGAAGTCTGCTGTACTTTCATAACTCTCACTGAAGGAATTTCACTGAAATATCCATGGAATGATAAAAACAATTCCTGTTTTCTAGACATCAGATAAAGATATTTTCAATGTAATAATGAAATTAAATTTTTCAATGACAATGATGTCAGAATTCAGACTACTGTTTTGCATTATCAACATAATTCCAAGATTATTGAGAGCATAGGGTGGAGTTACACTGACATGTGACTGATGAGGTGGAAGTACGACTGTGAGAGCCATTGAACACTATGAATTTTCATAATATATCATCACTATGAAGACACCTGTGCTGAAGGACATTGAGCTGATACACAGTAAATCTCTTTTCTGTGTCTCTTCATTCTGCCCTGCAATGGTTAGAAAGGAGGACAGTAGTGTCTGCTAGATAGAGTATTTGTAGACTATGTAAGAGCCTTCTACACTAATAACACATTGCCAATTTTTCTAGCAAAAATGAGGCTGGAGGAAATCTTCCCCTTCTTTCAAGACATTGAACTGAAAAAAGAGCTGCTTCAGCAGCTACTTTTGAATGACTTTGCAGTTCTAATCTTCTGCCTGTCTAAGAGGTGAAAGGACCAAAGATATTAAAAAAAAAAAAGTTGATGACCTAGATGGGACAAAGTGCATCCTCAGTAAGTTTGCAGATGATACAAAGCTGCCAAGGGTGGTTGATACACCACATGGTTGCACTGCCATTTGGAAGGACCTCAACAGGCTGGAGAGATGGGCCACCAGGAACCTCATAAAGTTTAACAAAGGGAAATATGAAGCCTTGCACCAGGCTAGTAATAATCCCATATGCTCACACAAGGTGGAGGCCACCTGGCTGGAAAGCAGCTTTATAGAAAAAGACCTGCTGGTCCTGCTGGACACCAAATTGAACATGAGACAGAAATGTGCTCTTGCAGCAAAGAAAGCCAACAGCCTCCTGGGATGCACTAGACTGAGAATCATCAGCAAGTTGATCCCTCTCCTCTACTCAGCCCTGGTGAGCCCAAATCTGAAGTGCTGTGTCAGCCGCTGGGCTCACCAGTATATGAGAGGCGCGGACATATTGGAGCAAGCCCCACAAAGGGCCATAAAGATGATTAAGGGACTGGAGCACCTCTCATATGGGGACAGGCTGAGACCTGGGGCTGTCCATCCTCTAGAAGAGAAGGTTCTGGGAGGACTTTGTCAACATGTGTAAATTCCTGATGGGGGGAGTAAAGAAGACAGAGCCAGACTCTGGCAATGGTCCAACAACAGGACAAGAGGCAACAGGCACAAACTGAAACACAAGAAATTCAAACATAAGAAAAAACTTGGCTATTGTCAGGGTGGTCAGACACTGGATCAGGTTGCCCAGAGAAGTTGTGGACGCCCCCTCCCTGGCAGTGTTCAAGGTCAGGCTGGACAGGGCTCTGAGCAACCAGATCTAGTTGAAGATGTCCTGCTCATTGCAGGGGGGGGTTGGAACTAGGTAATCTTTAAGGTCCCTTCCAACCCAAACCATTCTATGATGCTATGATTCCATGAAACACTGGAACGATTTGCCTAGAGTGAACATGGAGTTTCCACCCCTGACGATATTCAAAAGCCACATGTACATGGTCAAAAAACAACTGTACATGGTCCTAGGCAACCTTTTGTATTTGGACCTGGTTTGAGCACATAGGGCTAGGCTATCTCCAGAGGTCCCATCCAACCTCAATTATTTTATGATTCTACGAAAAATAGCCTCACATCTCAGCGTTGCCTAGTGCCATTGTCCTGCTTGGATTCAATACAGTATTTATGTGGACTTAAACATTGTCTGCAACTGTACATGTTGAGCCCTCTGTGTTGAAAAGAAGACTGTAAAGTACTCCATTTTCTCCAAAGTACATTCTACAAAAAGGTCACAAAGTAAGAAACAAGGAAGAAAACTAGAGACAGCAATATAAATAAACATGTCCATTCCTCAAAATTTTTTATAGCTGAATGTGCAAGACTATTCCCTATTTGGGTACTGTAGTGATCAAGAAACTACACAGCTTCTTGGATATTCTGATATTTGTAGTCCAGTATCTTCAGAGAGCACTGTAGTGAAGATCATCTATTGTTCTGACACCATCATTGCTGGATATGATTATGTGTTAAGTTAAAATATTGTCCTCTAGACTGAAAAAGTTGTGCTGTTGCTTCATAGATGGCATCTCCCTGTTGGAGTTTCAGAAACTCTTCTGGTTTTTTTCTGTTAAAGGAATTTTTCCCCATACGGGTTGCTAGGGGGACA
>JAVJGG010000054.1:9566265-9579003 GCA_035590195.1 Aviceda cuculoides
ATAGACAAGGTACTCCATAACATGGTTTAGTGGGCATGGATGATGGTTGGACTCGACGATCTTGAAGGTCCTTTCCAACCTAGTTGATTCTATGATTCTATGTCACAATTGTGTGAATCAGCTGGTGGTATAAATATTTCTCCCTGAGTTAGACAGACCAGCTTCTGGCAGTGGGGGTGGTGAATACATGGCTCTGCTGAACATAGAATATAAAAACTAAATAACTAACAAAAGAATTTTGAAGAGAGCAATCGGCTTGAACAGGCTTCAACCCGTGTATTCCTTCCTGGCAACTGGGGATCCCCAGAGGCATGGCGGTAAGCATGTTAGAGAGACCTGTAAGGGGAATCATAGTGGTATTGTGATTGAACCATGTATTGCAATTGCTGTATTTCGCTAAGTGTAACTTATATTTGTATTGTATTGTGTTTTCAGTATATTTTGTATCACTGCTAAATTAGAAATCCCATGTAATATCATCTATCTCCAAATAAGTAAATGTGTTATGAAATATTGCACTCTCCACACATGGAATATCTACAAGAAGCTGGTCAGAGAGTATTGGACTTTGTAAGAGGCATATATCTATAGGCTTCTTTTAGTAGAAAATGCACCTACTGGCTACATCCAACCATTTCAAAACTGTACTATGATGTTCCAAGACATATATGTCATTCTTTGATTTGCTATATTAAGCAGATAGGGAGATGCCTACACTTTATCGCATTGTACTATGGTCATGTTATAAAATAACATAACACCACTTGATTTTCCTTCAAGAAAAATGTGTGTTTAGTGCCTTTCATGGCTTGTTCCCATAAAATGTTTTTCTTCTAAAAGGATACTAGGGAGGTATAGGAAGCTCTGCGCATCATCTTATTTTTGTATTCTGAAACTGAGAGAGTGAACAGAGAGCTACATCACAGTGCTACAAATGGAGATTCAGAATGATAAAACTCTCAAATCAAGAAAGAGTTCCATACTATTATTTATTGGAAAAGAATATAAAAAGCACCCTAAGTGAAAGGAAGCACTGATATTAAGAAATAGCTGTTATTATTAGGCACACATGCACATACTACCAGACAAAGATCATCCTGTTAATTCACTTAGTAACATAATATTTTATTTTCATGTTTTTGCCTCTATATTTTAATTATAACAGAGCATCAGCAATAGTATAATACTTATGCTTGGAATATTTATGCACAGTAGAGGGTGCCAGACAGTATGGAAAAACATCGTGATAATTTCTACAACTAATGATTTAAAGTGATGGAGAATGGAGGTTAATGTAAAAATATTTCTTGGATGCAGCTAGGTTTCCTAAGGAAAGCAAACAGAAAATCAAGTCCTCTTTTATATGTTTTAAGTTGCTGCAGCCAGCAAGTAATAACATTGACAGATTTTTAGGACATAGATCTGAGACATTTTTGGTGGCTGCATCAACACCTGTTTTTTCAGACATGTTGAAGCATGACTGCTTTCTCCATTCTATCGTAACACTAAGTACAGGAGCTAGGAGAAACATTTAATAAGCTTACAATGATAGTTTGTTTCTGTGGAGAAAATATGGGATTCAAGGAGATCTGTACTGTAGTCCCAACTGAGATCCTGATTATCTTGCTATTCTTCCTGGGGATTTTTAACTCACTGTGAGGTCACCGGACTTTGTTAAGTTATTTTGTTGGGGATGATGGTATTGAATGCTTGGAAGCACTTATGAAACCTGCTACATATAAGTTAAATATTATTATTACCCTTGTATCTTTATTGTAATATCTTAACTGCAAACCTACATTATACCTATAGGACTATGGATTTCTCCAGTAAAAGCAAGGCAATCCACTAATAAAAAACCAGCTTTAATGCAGAGTTCAAATAGTGCATGGCACCACTTTTTCTTCTGGAATTTTCAGTTATGCTGAGACATCTGGGAACCGAGAAACAGAGACCTCTAGGTATTCTGCACTCAAAGCTTTCCAAACCCAACCTTTCTCCCAGCTATCCTAGGGTAATGACCCAGCCCATTCTAAAGATGCATGTATAGCCCATTCTAAATTTTTAAGCAATTCATATTATTCATGAGAAGGAGTCCAAGTCAATTTGTGAAATTAAGTCCAACACTTCTCTTTGACAGAGTAAATTTGGGATTCAGGTAACCTGTGCTGCACCAGAGATATATTCAGACACTGTCAATGACACTCCCCCAAAATAATTTCTTATTTGCTAACTTATGCAATATCTTTTCCTTTACTACAACTACTTCTACGCAGTTAATAAATTTATTTTTACCAGACCTACAGACAACTGTTGTATCTCAACTCTTTACTTAAAATTTGAACATGAAAGGAAGTTTATTTCTGATTACATATAAACCTGACTTTGGAAATGAGACATAATGGATCCCTCCATGTTGCTGTATCACACACAGAATAGAAAAACAAGCTCCAAATCTGCTTATTTTACAACTGCAGCTCTGTGAAGCTTCTCTAACAATCCTTCACCTTTCAATATATTTACAGTTTACATGGAAGGTATAGGCATGGAGGGTGCACAAAACTGCTGGTGACTATTCCCAGCTTGAAGTGGGTGAAAGAGTTAGGCAGGGTTAATTTTGTGTTGCTATATATCTTTGCTTTGAATAATAGCAATTATTTTCCAAAATGTGTGGCAAATGTGGGAAATCTAAAGCCCTGGAGGAGGACGTAAAGAAAAATCTGACTTGCAGAAAATGATCAGACTAGCTTAATGTGCACAAATATACTGTAGCAAATTTCTAAACAATTTGTAAGCATCTAGCGGACAATGAGATGATAAGAATCAGTCAACAAGAACTTTAAAATTGTGTTGACCTAATTTCTCTTTTTATGAGGTTATTGACTTATGGAGGCAGAGGAATAATGGATCTGATTAACAGATTGGTTAACATCATAGTGTAATACAATCCGACATAGAATTGCCATAAGAAAGAATAAAAATATGATCTAGATCAAATGACTTTCAAAAGGTTGCACGACTCCAAAAGAGCTGAAAAAGCATTATTAGTAAATGTGTCTCAAACTGGATTGATCAATCGCACTGGGACTATCACAAACTTTAGTGGTTTTCTAGTATTCAACAAGTTTTAATACATTGTATAAAAGCAAAGTTAAAGCCTGCACTTATAACATCCACAAATGGTGCTAAGAAGTTTGGAGAGCAGTGTTGAATTCAAATATTTCTTAGTAAGTTTGTGAAAAGGCCAGAAAGAAGAAAATTATATTCAATAAAAAATGGACCCTAAGCACATTCTCTCAGAAAGAAACAATAAAGTTTTGAAGTACAAAATGCAAAGTAACAGTTCAGTAGGAAAGCATCTAAGGGCACAGTTATAGTGGATCACAAATCCAATAAAAGTTGTATTATGCTAGTAAAGAAAAAAAAAAAAAAACTCCTGGATTCTGCATTGTTATATACAAGAAGATTAGTATCTGGGTTTACTTTCCACATCAGGCTTTGGCAGAAGTATTTTGCAAACCTTCAACCATGATTTAGAAATATACAGCCAACATAAGAAAAATCCAGAGGAGAAAAAAAAAAAGCCAGTAGATCTAATCAGAGTGATGCATCATAAAATGCACTTTTAAAAAGCAATTAATTTCTTTGAAGCACTGTAAACAATTATTGATCTCTGAAGCTGTGTATGTAATAGAACATAACTTCATTGAGAATTATTCAGAATAAAATTTTTAGATTTTACTTTAATGAATTGTTTTCTAAACCAGAAGGAATTTTCATAACTGGGTAAAAGAAATTAACTCCCTGTTCCAATACCCATTCCTTGTCAATTATACAGCTGATGGAACACTCGCAATGCAAATTCAGCTTTTTTTCCCCAGACATTTTGCAAAAAATGAATACACTGTTGGAATTTTTAAAAAATTTTTTCAATATTTAACATTATTGACTAATATTTTATTGAGGCAAATGTCAATCTAAAACTGACACAGCTCTTGACTGATCTCAGAAACTATTCATTGTAAAGAGTAATTGAGTATTTATTATGGATTATTTAACCTACCTGACTGTCACCCAGATTGAAGAAGTTTATTCTTCTGACTGGCTAGTTTTAATTTTAGCTCCAAGAACACTTTTTTTCTTTGCATAGTGATTCATGGAGTATATTTGCACACAAGTAAATATGTTCTTTCATGTGTGAGTCACCTCCAAATATTTATGTAAATTAAGCCAAATCTAATCCAAATATTTGGAACTTGAATTTATTTTAAACTGGTCTTTTTTTTTTTATTATTGCCTCAAATGTTTGTAGTTATGTATTATTCCTATTGTTAATTAATGACAACTCACTGCTGTTCAACAAAATGTCATAGGTAAATGTGCATGAACATCCATACACTTAAAATGGTTAAAATAATCACAAACATGGCCAGTTCTGTGTTATTTATGATATTGGAAAACATGAGAATTCACATTTTCAGTCTTACTGTTTGAATTTACTTGTGCCTACTATTATGGTAAAAGTACCTTAAAAAAACCTGAGGCATACTGAAAGTGTGCATATTTTTGCTGCCTAATTGGCAGGCACAATATCACGTTACCTAGTACCGCATGAGTTTTGTACTTGCAAATTAGCTAGATACTATTTGTCACCACAGGCATAGAACTATGCTACCAGTCACCCAAAGATCAGGGCAAAAGTCAGGGCAAATGTACACTGCTTCTAACATGTTCTTTTGATTGCCATGCAGTCAGTCAGTCGTTACTTGTTTGAAGCCTGTTATCCAAAGTTCATTCACACACACGCAGCCATTCTCCCAAATGATAGGAAAACGTGCTGTTACAACAAACCTGCTCCAGCTCTTATATTGATTCACATTCTTTCTCTAAGCATTCACCTTTGTGAAAATCTCTCTTTTTTTCATACTTTTTAGACAAGTAAAGTGCTTAAAGGTAGAGAGGTATTTCTCACAGCACGTGCTGAAATGTGTACATGCTTGCAGCAAAGTGTAAAACAAAAGGATTTTCAAGCCAGACAGTTCTGCAGAAAGTTGTTTCTTCTTCAGGTGATGCATACTCCTAGCCTCCATTATAATACTAACAAGAACTACATATATGTACTGATGAGTCTCAAATGGACTGAATGAGGCAAGGAAATAAAACCCAAAATATCTATACTTTCCCATAATTTTAAAAATAATTGGTAGGCACTACAGTTAGCATTCTATGCTTGCCAGATTTGCTAGGGTTATCTGAGACTGGAAAAAGAACTTTACAAACAGGTTTGGTTTTGTTATATTTAGTCTGTTCCTTCAAGGAAAACTTCAAGAAAAGAAAATTACAAGAAACTCAGTTTTCTCCATAAAATTCAAGCAGTTAAGCTTCAAAGTGTCAGCATGTTGACTATGTCAGCTGCATACCAGTGCAAGTAAAGCTTGAAACCAGAAGTAAGCATTCAAGGTGATAAACACAGCATCCTGGTTCACTGGCAAGTACAGAAAGAGTGTACCTACCGATGAGAGTGCTATTCTAACACTTAAGCACAATTTCTTTCTGACTTGCAAAGACATCCCCTCTGGCATTCCTGATAAATCCCACAGAAGTCTTTCTTTGCTGAATGGAGAGAAAGACATTAAATTATGCAAATGTATTAGGAATTTATGTGGTGAAATAATGCAAAAAAAACGGTGTAAAGTTACATAGTCTATTCTTACTTATCAACATGAAGGTAACGTGGATTTCTGGATTTTTGCAATGCCTTTAATGAAATCATATTCTTTAATCTTTGCTGGGTTATACAAATACAAAGACCTGAAAAATGATGAAGACATTTATTAAAATTATGAGAGCTGCTGTGTGAAAATAATTTGCTACCATGCAAGAGCAGTGCAAGAGCTTGTACCATCTAAACTCATAATTACCCTTCACACAATAGTATGAATTGAACACTATGTTCTGGCAGTAATGATAGACTTGTTGGTACTTTAGTAAGTGTTTTATCTGAGGGAGTTTGCCTCCCCTAGCCTCGCACCATGTGGAAGTGCTGCTCAGCCTTTCAGTTCCTTCCAGACCAACATATTACATATTTAGAGAATAACTGGACTGACAAGCACATCAGGGTATAATGACTGAAGTCATTTTGATATACTAAATCAACTAAGTGAAGAGATGAAAATGTCTGTATTTGAACAATAAATTACTTATTATGATTGTTATTTAGGTAAGCACTGCGGGAGAGCTGAGTTCAAGCTAAAAATTCAGAGTCAAATTCAGATATGTACCAGAATTTCTTCCAGTTACTGTAGCAGCTGAGCCAAAGATTTGGGGGTTGAGCCACCTTTATACAAAAAAACCCAACAATATTCTTTAGACTGGAATGCTTTCTTGCCAAATTTTGTTCCTACGTCCTGTACATTACCCTTACAACAATAAGCTATGGACAAGCTGTTTAGGAGGAACAGAAACCCCTGTTTACTTATAAACTGACCAAAGAATGTCAGTTTGTGAGGAAGGGGTATTTGGCAACTGTGTCAGCTTAGGTATTGAATGGTCCTGTTTAAAAATTATGTCTGTAAACTTAAGCATTACCCATCAAAAAGGGCACATTTAAAGGTAATTCTCCTGGCATTAGAAAAAGCTTAGCAAGAAACTGTAGTATAAAGCTTTTCTGTACGTTAACAGAAATCTAAAATCCCATGTACAGGACAGTGAGAAAAAATGCTCCTTTCATACAATGTTTTGTCAACTTCAAGCCTTAAACTGAACAGTCCCAATATCTTTCCTGTCATTTGCTAAAGTTACGAGAGAGAAAAAGCTAATTATTTAGAATATAAGTTAACACAACTCCTGGGCTTTTGGAGGGGTTTCTTATATTTTGGATGCAAAGTGGGATTCAAGGCTATATCCCTCCACCCAGCTACTTCTTTGAGAAGCCCAAATGGAAAATTCTTATAACTACTTTCTGTGGAGAATACCTCTGATGATTCATTTTCCATTCCATTTCATTTCAGTGCAGAACAATGCAGATTTCTGAACTTAAATCAATGGCAGTATGCTCCAAGTTACATAAATAGAGCAAAAGGATGTGCTGATGGCTTTTATTCTTAATGTACGGACACATTTCTTGAATGTACTAGGTTTGGTCTGTGTCAGCGTACCCAAGCAGTCTAGAAAAATTATTTAGCACCATGGCTGAAGAAAGCTACTTAATTACTTCTAAAACTCTGATTAATATATGGGTGATTTAAGACAGTCCCTTACAACCTACAATGAATTATTTTGGCCAGGCAGACTAATAATTACTATTTCTAAACTCAGATAAACCTTCATAGCATCACAATCTATATAGCATGTAAGATTTTTTTCTTATTGTTGAAATACAAAAGATATATTTTAATGTATTTGTAATCCTGTAAAAAATTGTAATGGTGAAATAGTGACATTAGCACACAGCAGTAAATAAATGATATACTGTACTGTTTTAAAAGTTTCCTTCTACAGCAGCAACAATTCAGATTATTACAAAGATTATGCTAGCAATTAGTTATTTAGAAATGTCTGCAAGGAAATAGGAACCTTTTACTTTTGAAAGTCAAATCTTTGAGTGACACATTAGAATATAGCATGGAAATGCTGTAATCTCATGAGAAGGCAAAAATGAAGAATGAACAAGCGGCACAAGTAGAGACACTGTGTAATACCATTATTAATTTACAGAAAAGATGTAGACTTTGCTCAACTACTTTGTGGAATTCATATTGTTTCATATTTTAGATAACCTTGAATGACATATTTCCTACCTACAGCACAAATGTCAGTTACTGTTTACTAGTCATATTTATAAAAAACCTTTCATCTCCCAGTCACAAAGCAGAAGTGAATCAAACCATACTAGTGTGTGTTGTGTTCTTTTATTCCTCAGTTAATAACAGGACATCAAGTAATATATCCTCAATAGATGCAGAACTTCTAAACACTACTGAAAATTAAGAGTTATCACTGACTGCACGCTAGACGTTGTTTTTATCTTGCTTTAATAAATGATTAAGCTATTTAGTATAATCACATCCTTATTTAAATTATATGGCTACTATATATTCTAGAATGCAGCTGGAAAAGTGTTTCTTCAGATTAAATTGTCACATTAGATAAATACATAAGCCAGATACAGTAATAAGCATCCAAAACATGGATGTTTAAGTCAATGAGTAGCAGCTTACTAATCTCTGGTGTGAGATCTGAATTTAGAGTCTCCAAATAATAAAAGAAAATCTAGTAGACCTGAATAGTTGTCAAGAAATCCTCATTGTTCAAGTTGAGAGAAACGTGAAAGTTAAAAAAATCTTTAATTTACATTTTAGAGTACTTTCTTTTTTGATATTAGGTAATATTTGTAACTTAGAAAAAACTTGCTTTTTTTTTTTTTTTTAAGAGTTGTAAAACTATCAGTATCCCTCACAGCAGGATAATTGTGTGCAGCAAAAATCCGTCTGACTTACACAAAACTATTCTGTATCCTATGTTAAAAAATTCTGAAATCATACTACATCTTTTGGGTGGAAGATCATTATGTTTCAGTGTTATCTCCCATTTTTTAAACTGCTTTACCTAGGAATATGTGATGAATCAACCGTTCAGATTTAGCCTGTTATTCAAGTATAAAGCATAATAGGATGTGATGACCCTTATGTGTTTGCCATTTATCCGTCCATATTTGTTGTCCAAGCCAGTGGCAGATCTGTTTTCCAGTGGGGTCTGTTTTTACACAATTGCTTTTATCAATTTCACAGCTGGGCTGGCTGAGGAAAAAAGAGGTCAAACATCTTGTCACAGCTTGCAGAGTCTATGGCTCAGGATTATAATTTGCTCTGGGCAACAGGTGCCTCTGTGGTTTGCACTAAACGTTAGATAATGGGCACCTGGATATTTTGAGATGCTTGGGTATATTTATGGATTGTAACAAGAGACTTTGGTACTAATTAGTTGCTACTATTGTACAGTAAGCTACTTTGTAGCTGATCTAAATCCATTGCTACTGAGCTGTAATTTGTGCATACATGTATTGTTCACCATGACAAAGATTCATGTTAGAACTTCAGTGTCTTCCAGACCAACTAAAAATTAAATAATTATCCTAGAAAAACACATAATTTAATATAAGAGATTAAAATCCTGCATAAACTACCCTTAATGGAATAATCAGAAGAACTTATTTTTTCAGAATATTAATATTAATTCCATGTTTGAGAAGCCTTTCAAATATTCAAAGTACAAACACTCATACTGTTGCTAAATCAATATTTATAGTTTGAAAACATGTTATTGTTACAAATTTTTCAGGTCAGTGAAAACTATCCACTTGTAAAGGGACTACATAACAAAGGGAAATAGAATGATACAATTTATTTCTACAACCAACTGAATAGTGTGTAAGTAATGAGAAGTGTTATTAAGGTCATATCTCTCTAAATAAGAAAAAAATATATTTGCCTGTACCATTGTCTCCTGTTGTATATTGCATACATTGAAGGGGTTTTTTAAACTGTCATTCCTATAAATTTCTATATTACAAAAGTCCTAAAGTTAGAACTCCTATAACATGTATGTGAAGACTACTGCAAAGACGTTTTATTACTCAAGTGGGACTTGCATTCTGTAACTCCACTGAGTCTGCAGTTGAATTATGTACTGTATGAAAAGGTGTCTGTTCAGTTCTAAACCAGCTACCTGGTCATATTACTTAGTCTCCTAGTTCCAGCAGTCTGAAGAATAGCAAATAGTTATTCTTTATTTGCTTTCGGCATGCAGTTCATGATTTTACAGATTTCTATCACATCTTCTCTTAAAAGTTCTATTGAATTTTTTTCAATAATGTAAATGGCAAGATACGTGAAAAAATATTTTTCATTAAATTTAGCAGTTTCTTATACTGACACATGATTTGGGGAAAAAGTCCTCAGGCGTATCTTTTATCTGTAGTAGAAATGCCCTTTATCTCCTCTGACTGCCAAGTCACATGATTCATCCAACTTTTCCGGAAAGGCCTTACTGTTCTTGGAGAAACTTTTTATGACACACTGAGATCTATTCACCACTCAGGCAAGCCAAGCACTCAGTTTTTAAAAATACTGTTAATTTTTGAAACTTGTAGCAAGTCACTCCTTAACTCCTTTTTGAGCTGCCTTGATGAGACTAAATTTGTTTTCCTTTATGTTCCTCCTTCTCTTGTGCATATGTATCACAAAACAGTCTTTAATTAAATAACCACAAAGTATTTTACTCAGAAGGTCTCTAGTTCACGCAGTCTGTGGTGTGAAACTGGTTCCTGTGCACTCTAGTCTGGCCAGTACGTACTCCTCTATGCTACCTGCAACAACATATTTAGCAAACAGCAGAAACTGCTTCCCTGTTCTCAACATATCTTTTGAACTTTTACTTGACTCCAAAGCAGCCAGGAAATGTCAAAAACCTGTTCGGTCTATGCTTGGAGTTGTACAGAGAAGATCTATTTCTTAGTTTTACAGCTTCAAAGCAGTAGAGTCCAGAAACTCTAAGTAACATAATTTGACAGAAGTGACAAACAGCAAAAGACACACAGTTTATACCTTGAATTGACATAGCATCATGTGTCCTTGATTCACAGATACAATGAGCAGACCATTTAAAATAGAATAATCAGGTGCTCATTTATGCTTTTACTGATTCACTTTGTCACTCACACAAACTGGATAAAGGCTAGGCTCTAGCCTCTTTGCTCTGTGATGTCAAAGTAGCTAACAAATCTAAACAAATAAGTTAAAGACAGCACTGATCCGTTACCATCTACAAAATATACACTTTTATTTGGCCCCAATTTTTGCAGTTTTGTAGTTGGGAAAATTGAATCCTACATATTTGTGGTAAATCAGATGCTTGTTTAAATCACGTGGCGATTTTTTGTTTTGTTTTGTTTTACTTTAATACTTACAGTAGATAATTCTTCCTTTTCTTGGAAAATTTCTAGTTCTGAAATAGAACTTAAAATTCATATAGTTCTTTTTATGACTAATACCATCTGATGAAATAGTACATAAGAAAAAAGGAGTATAGTTAAGTCAGAGAATGGCATGGAAATAAACACATCAAAAGCTAGCTTTATTTGAGCTCATCTCCCAAGGTATTTGCTCTGCTGGAGTTATACCCAGAGAAGAGGGATCTGTTGTCTCATAAATCACTGATGAAATGCCAGTAAGACCAATGACATGCTGCATTAATATTGCCGTATTAATCAACTTGCTAGATTCAAATATTTCTGAGTGTAATATGAATAAGTTTTCTATATCTGACACACAAATCAAGTGGATATTAAAGTTGCAGAAAAAAAAAATCAGTACTTCTAAAAACAATTTAGGGATTTGCTTTAGGAATCCCATGAGCAGGATTTAATATAATAGCCAGAATGGCTATTACAAATAGTTTAACTCCCTACAATTCTGTATATCAACATACATTATCTATCAGAAATCCACTGTTCAATCATTTTGATTGAATGCAGTCACAGTAAAAAATAAGGATCCAAATACAGAGGTTGTATAAGTCATCACAATTCATCCTTTGAATGATTTAAGAGTTTTGAAAGGGTAAAAATTGGACCTTTACATAAGAATGAATGTCCCTTTGCTCATTCCAGGAACAGTGATACCCTTACTGATGTTCAGCTATTTCTTTCCTTAAGTTCTGATGCTTTACTAAATTCCTTATTTCTCTTAGAAGAAATTAGATTGGCAACGCAGTCAGCAACTCAAACCCCCAAAACAGTTGAAGGAAGCATCCTTGACTATTTGTTCTTTAAATTCAGTTTATCTTTTTATGATCATTTTCTGAAAGCACTCAGTTGTTCAGAGTTCACTAGGTATACTTTTGGCTTGATTGCTTGAGTATTTGCTGAAAGTAAATTTTAAACTGAACATCTGATTATCAAATTTGTGGTTTGCCTCCATGCTGGGTTGGTTAGTTACCAAGAGTCATGTGATATCTGGATTTTGATTGCCTGGCATACATTGCTAACACCTATTATAATCAAACACAGTTGGAAATTCAAACTGAATTGCCTAAGTTAGTCAAATACACGTGTTACTGCACAGAAGTTAGAGCACAAACTGATTGTAATATACATAATTCACAATTAAAATGAGAGACCAAGAATTATTTGCTAAGGGAATTGCTGAATCACTCTGAATAATGAATAAATTTCAGAAATTAGTCACTCTCAAAGAAAGGTGAAATTCATCAAATTATTTGTTCTGAATTACTTTTAATTTCCAATATTAAAACTTTGTGATAATGATATAGACCAATCAAGTAAAGGGTAAAGAACTGGCTGTACACGATGAAGATAATACTCTGAATATTCCAAATTGCAAGAGCAGAAGGCAGAGATTGACAGCAGAACTAAAAAAAATCATAAACATTCCTTGCTCTAAGTTACAATGTAGATTTTTTTTAGTCATTATCTACCCTGTAGAGTTACTTTTTAGTGGGGGATGGAGGACATTTTGGAGTCTTGCATGCTTTCCAAACATTTCTATCTGATGTGTAATTGGTTAGAAATATATGTATTATGCAATTTTACTTGATACACTATAATGAGTGTGTAAATATAGAATCATAGAATCATCTAGGTTGGAAAGGACCTTCAAGATCATCGAGTCCAACCATCATCCATGCCCACTAAACCATGTTATGGAGTACCTTGTCTAC
>JAVJGG010000054.1:9581768-9596079 GCA_035590195.1 Aviceda cuculoides
CTCAGTAAAGAAATTCTTCCTAATATCTAACCTAAATCTCCCTTGCCTCAACTTGAGGCCATTTCCTCTCGTCCTGTTTAAGAAGAGGTAAACCACTTAAAAAGCTTAACCTGGGGGAAAATAATCTGGAAAAATCTAAAGACTAGATTTAGAAGTAGTAAGTATATACTGTTCATGGTTTTGAACATATCGATTGCATATTGGAATTTTAGTTACATTAGCAATGTTATATCAAGAATGAGTGTAAATGATCTTTAGAGGACTATCTATTCTTTATGATGTAACTTGAGACTGTTTTACAAAGTTCCAGCTCTCATTACATGCTACCCATTGTTTTGATTAAGAAACTATTGTCAGTTCTGTTGGGACCTCAGACTTTAAGCTGCAGAGTATTCCAACTCCTGTTGTCTGTAATAAGTGCTGAGCACCATGCACAGTCTGATTCTTGAATATTAATTACTAATTTTTCAACTTCCTTTATTTATATCAGGGAAACTAGATATTTAGACAGCAACTCAGAATTACATTTACAGTCTCACAGCAAGTCCTTTTGCAATAAGTACTGATCATCAAAACATAGGTCTAACAAACAAATAAACAAATAAACCATTCATCATTAATTAAATCAATAATTCTGGAAAATGCTTTGGTGTCTCTTCCCACATTTTCTTAGAATACATGGGAAATTTTACATGTTCTTGCTTATATTAATTTTGAATTAGTCATAGTATACCATAAAAACAAGTGCATTACCCAATTCATTGAAACATGATAAAGAAAAACATACACATTTTAATACTGATGTTACTAAGCTTATTAAATCCTGCAGGAAATAGTTGAACAGCTACACAATGAAAAACAGTGGGAGCCAGGTATACTTCTGATTAATGAAGAGAATAGAACACTGCTCCAAGAGTTTTTATGCAATGCTATATATTTACTGTAAAAAAACCTTCATTAATTGAATAGGACTTTGACCTATCAGTTCTCATTAATCCTCCTCAATTAAACTACTTTGACTTCTAACTTAATTTGCATAGATTTTTAACTGCTTTTGAACCTGTGCTGGTAGCCATAGCTGTTGCTCACATGGGAAATTTACAATAATGAGGTAACTATACCCAAATTATTCACAGAAAGCCATATGTTTGTCAAATATGCTTTTTTTTTCTCAAAAATTGGATAGATTCAGAAGTGTCATTTTTTTATATGATGTGGTATTACCGGTTCTTAGAGGAACAGAACTAGAATTGAGTAGATTTAGGGTATAGAAGGTCATCAAAGTATACAGACATTTTGATGCACACCTAAAAGAGAGCTAATTATTACAAAGTGAGCCTGAAAAAATGTAAAACTTGAGCATTCAGACACTGTTGCCAAATCCGTCCAAGTGCTTAGGGTCTGTATGCAATTCATGAGTCAAGTTATCTGGTCAGTCAGGATTTATCAACATCTTTCTGTTGAGTATGGAACTGTCTAGCCTAGCTACTAGGAAAACACTTGAAAGAGATATGTTGGCCTCATGTACATAACATGCATTGTATAATATTTTTCCCTCTGCTGAATTGCTGCTCAGAACTCATTGATGAAGCTAAGCAGCTATGAACGTTTTTTAGGAACAGAAGAATCTACTCCTATCCAATCGTAGAGGAAGCTTCTCTTTCTCATACATCCCTGATTTCCCCACACATACCACTTCTTCATTAGTTCAATGGCAAGAGTCATTGCTCAACATGTGGTAGATCTCCATCCAATTTCTTCCACTGCATGGGTTCCTAGCCTCCCTAGAAAATATCGTCCTCCCCTAGAACATTAGCTTTAGCCTGCTTTTTGTAGGGGAAGCAGCTGTAGTATTATTTACTTTTTTTTGTCTTGCACTTGCATTCTACTTGTATTCTATGTTGCATCTTGTGCATGCACCCAAAACACCCAACAGCTGAAACCCTCCACGTTCATGTCAGTAAAATAATACCTACTTTTCTGATGAAATTTTGGCCTGAATTTGAAATGAAACTGCTCAGCTCAGCAAAGTCATCTCAGGACTGAAATGATTCTTGCTTCTTGCTAAAAGAGAGCATTAGACTTCTGTAGAATTCTTAGTTTGAAAAATAGCACTGAATTACACCTTAGATTCAGCTGCCTACATTCCACTTTCTATTTTTATTTTCTACTTAATCTGGTATTATTTATCAGAGTAAGGTAGGATAGTTAGGATATGCTTAACCTTTCCTATTCCTTCTTGAAACCTCATTGCAAGGAAATGTAATTTATTTTAGTACCTTACTTGATATTTAGTACCAAGTTTGGCTCATCATGTCCATCCTTCAATTGCATGTGGAATGCATATGCTTTACCAAGCAAATGGCAAACCTTGAAAAGGCGGTATCTTTACAATAATCTGCCCATCACAACCACCTTAATGCAGTAACATGTCAAAATAAATGTTGCACTTTTTTTTAATATATATGTGGACCTCCTACTGTCACACTAGCCCAAAATCCAATTACCGTGGTTTAAGCCCAGATGGCAATTAAGCACCATGCGGCTGCTCACTCACTCCTCCCCATCCTGATGGGATGGGGAGGAGATTTGGAAGACAAAGGTAAAACCTCGTGGGTTGAGATAAGGACAGTTTAATAGGACAACACAAGGAGAGAAGAAATAATAATAACAATAATCTAATAAAAGAATGTATAAAGAGAGTGATGCACAATGCAATTGCTCACCACCTGGAACACAATGCTCAGCTCGTTCCTGAGCCACGATCCCTCCTCCCTCTGGCCAGCTCCCCCAGTTATATACTGAGCATGACTTCATATGGTATTGAATATCCCCTTGGCTAGTTCAGGTCAGCTGTTCCGGCTATGCCCCCTCCCAGCTTCTTGTGAAAACTAACTCTATCCCAGCCAAACCCAGGATACAAATGGAGACTATATGAACTCAAAAACTGAGATACATAATCATGTGTCACTTAAATGTGTGCTCACATTTTTAGACCTAAACTGTTACTAAAACAAAACTTAATTTTCCAAATCATTGTTTTTGGAACAGTGCGACTGTTTCATTAAATTCAGGCCAGTCAAGATATACTACGAATTCTCTAAAGGATAGTTAAAAAGAGTATCAAAATATCTTTCTATTTCATTTGAATGAAAACTATGAACAACAGTTCTATAAGAGAGTATGTTGGGAAATAGCTAAGTAATTTGGCCCTGAGACTGTACACATCATGCTCTGATGTCTGTGTATGATTTTCCCAACTCAATCTCTACCCAGTTTAAAGATCTGATTACATTTTGAAGCAGTGTCTTCATTTAAGGTCAAGAAAAATCGTTAACATGTTAATCAAAGTGAATACCTATTGTCATATCTCAATTCTGACATTTAA
The DNA here is from genome assembly GCA_035590195.1 of Aviceda cuculoides. Lineage (NCBI taxonomy): Eukaryota > Metazoa > Chordata > Aves > Accipitriformes > Accipitridae > Aviceda > Aviceda cuculoides. Next base: position 9,585,157 of record JAVJGG010000054.1, read on the forward strand.
AAGAAACTTCATGCAAATAAGATATGTGACTGAATTACTAGAAAAGGCTATCAAATACTGAACACAGAAACACAATGAACCCCAACATATTGACTGAAGTCCTTCATGTGTCTCCTCTAAAGTGCAAATTAGACTTAGATTTGTGAACTTTGAAGTTTAGGACCCCTTGGATGTATGTTCCTTAGTGCATACTGATCCCTACACTAAATCAAAATTAAAAGTATACCTTTAAACAAAATTTCCTGCTGTTGTGTTTCCTGTGCTTGTAGACTCAGAACTGAAGAGCTGGTAAGTTGAACAAAGTTGTCTGATAACCCTGAAGATTGTCTTTTAAAACAAACCCCATTATTTTGTGATGGTTTCCTTTTTAATATTTGGCTTTACTACTTTCCTGTGATCTGATTTTATTAAAAAGTAACATATTCTTTAATTCACACCCCACATTCTTCTGTTATTGAAATATTTTATCAAATATGGAAGCTAGCTTTCTCATTTCAGGAATGAATATGTACTGAAAATGTAAAGATATTTTTAGTAGCCAACAAAGGACAACATTAGTGAAGAGGTATAGTGTTATACATTGATTAAATAACTTTACATAGTTTTCTCATTGTTAAACTCCAAGAAATTTAAAAGGCCATTCTAAATAGATGGAACTTGATTTTGATCCCACATGAAAAATTAAGTTTTTAATTTGTACAGATCCAGTCTGTTGGATTTTAACAGATCCGATCAATCAGTAGACAAAGGGAGAGCAGTGGTTATTGTCTACCTTGACTTAATTAAGGCTTTTGATGCTGTCTCCCATAGATCCCCACAGGGAAGCTGAGAAAGTATGGGCTGGATGAGCAGACAACGAGGTGGATTGAAAACTGACTAGATGACTGTGCCCAGAGGGCTATGATCATTAGCACAAAGTCTAGTTGGAGGCCAATAAAGAGCAGTGTACCCCAAGGGTCCATACTGGGTCTAATCCTGTTCAACATCTTCGTGACGGCGTAGAGTGTACCCTCAGCAAGTTTGCAGAAGGCACAAAACTGGGAGGAAGGGCTGATACGCAGAGGGTCATGCTGTCATACAAAGCAACCTTGAGAGACTGGAGACATGGTCTGACAGGAACCTCATGAATTTCAAGGAGAAATGTAGAGTCATGCATCGCAGGAGGAATAACCCCATGCACCAGTGCATGCTGGGGTCCAACCACCTGGAATGCAGCTATGCAGAAAAGAACCTGGGGCTCCTGGTGGACACAAAATAGAACATTAGCCAGCAATGTGCCCTTGGGGCAGAGAGGCCTAATGGTATCCTGGGCTGCATTAGGAGAAATGTTGTCAGCAGGGTGAGGAAGGTGATCCTCCCCATCTACTTAGCACTAGTGAGCTACTAGACAGAGTCCAATGAAAGGCCACTAAAATGATTAAGCGACTGGAGCATCTCTCAGATTAGGAGAGACTGAGAGAGCTGGGACTCCTCAGTCTAGAGAAAAGAAGGCCCAGGGGGATCTTATCAATGTGTATAAATACCTGAAGGGAGGGTGTAAAGTAGATGAAGCCAGGCCCTTTTTAGTGGTGTACACTGACAGGAGAAGAGGCCATGGACACAAAGGATAGATTCCATCTGAACATCAGGAAACACTTTTTTACTATGAGGGTGACTTAGCACTGGAACAGGTTGCCCAGAAAGGTTCTGGAAGCTCCATCCTTAGAGATATTCAACAGCCATCTAGACATGGTCCTGGGCAACCTGCTCTAGGTGGCCCTGCTTGAACAGTGGGTTGGACTAGGTGACCTCCAGAGGTTCCTTCAAACCTCATCCATTCTGTGATTCTGTGAGTCTGTGTGATTCTGTAATTCTGATCCTGTAATTCCGTTTTACACCACAACAAATAAAAGTAGAAGCAATTAAGAACTACATTATAATGAACTACAAGTAAAACATATTGAGGTTTCAGAATTAGTCAGTGAATTTAATGTCAAAGCCAGACCCAGATTTGGTTCCAGATCAGGAAGCAGAGGAATCTAAACCTTCATTTTGCAAGTCCTAGAGGAATTCTTTAAATTCTGGACTTAAGGTAAAAAGGCAGCAGTAACATTGCATTTGTTCTTTGATAAAACTGATCAAATTTCTGCTGTTGAACATTTACAAACTCTTGAATCTTCAGCAGGATTATTAATTATAATATTCCAATATGTTCCCTTCTGTCATCTAATATTGCAGAGTGTGGAAGAGCTCCTGCTAAATGTTCTTGTCTCTCACAGGTGCCAGTGGTAGCTGATAGCATGCTACAGTTCACAGATGTAGTCAGTAGCAAAAATACTTTGCAGGTCTGGCATCCAAGTCAATTTCAGACAGAACAGCAAAAAATATAAAACAAATAGTTATATATTCTTATTTAGGCACCTACTGGAAGATTTTAATAAATTAAAGATCCTTAATGCTCCTAATCACTCAGTCCAATATACTAAAGGATCTACCTTTGGTGCATAGATTCTTATCTTTGGTGCTGCATATGGACTGAGGACTCCTACATGAAACAGCTAATTCAATGAAGAACTCATAACTAAGTTCAAGTTTTCCTCGATTGTTACCTCTAATTAATTACATGAATTTTTTACTTGTTCTGAAGGTTCTGTTAACAGGTAATAATGAATGTCACTGTTTTCCTTAATTAAATTATGCTTTAATATACTTCAATGCCAATTGTTGTTAACTATGGTCATATTATCAGTAGTAAATTAATTACAGCTAGGTGTTTGGTAATATTTTATCTTATTTGCAAACAGTAGAAAATATCCAATAAAATTAGTGTCAGTTACTTAAAAGCATTTACTATAAAAATGTTTTTCTTTTTCCTTGAGGAATCACAGCTTTTAAATAGAAGACTTTTACTCCTTCAGGAATATAAAAAATTATTTATTAACAATACACTTGTGACGGTTAGAGTTAGAGCTAGAACACAAAGAGAAGCTGACAGAAACTGTGAACCTGTAGGGCTAACAGAGGGTTCTGACTTAAAAGCTAACTCTTTCTTCAATATACACTCAAAGATACTCTACACAGTTGGAGACTGTGAATGTGTATAAACTGCATTTCAGCCAAAGCAAGTTATCCACATTTATATCCAATAGTTGTTGTTGAACCAAAGGAATTTGCTTCTGTTAAGATTTACGAAAAAGGATTCTGTTGTAAATTACAAAACCTATTTTACCAGTAAACAGTTGAATCTCAACACAAAATAAATTAGTATGACCAGGATGAGAGGTAGTTAAGAAAGAAGTTTTTGGAAAGGCATTGCACTGAACACATAATAGGAAAGTCATCAGAAACAGAACTCATTAATAATAGATCTTTCTAGTAAAGCAAGCAAAAATATTTTTTTTTAGTATATTCAAAGACCACTAAAGCAATCTATTTTTTACGAGTTTTACAGAGTCTAAGAGCAAAAAATGTTACTATAGTCCTAATTCAAAAGGGAGAAAGATTTGTATGAGACAAGAGATAAAGGCCACAAAAAAAAAAAAAAAAAAAAAAAAAGTAAGAACATTTCCAGGAGTCACTGATCAGCTTTCTTTGGATTAATCTGATTTGCTCATCTGTAAATTTACAATACAAGAATACTTCCTATAAATTCATTAAAATATGGCTAGGAATTTCCAAGTGTAATTATCTTTTTTCCCATTCTTTTCAGCCAATAGTCTTTAGAAACAGATAAAAACATTGCAGAAGCGACAGAGGAAGTTAATTTAGAAGTCAGAATCACTGGCAGAGACAGACTGAGACTTTAAGGCAATATTACACAGATGGCTGAGCATTGCGCCAGTACAGACATGTTCTCACCAACTCTGCAAATTGATAAACATGTTCATCATATAAAGATGATAGAAGTCTGGGCCAATACCCCTATTTCACTCAAAATCCAGAATCACATAAAATCTTGGCTTTAATTAAGTATCTGAAGCATTCCATCACTAGCACCCTTTTTTCTTTTGACTGCCAAAAGCCTCACATAACCTTAATCATCATGATTTACAGTTATAAAAGCTTTTTTTGTAGATCATCATTCTGTGATTCTGTGAAAACTCTACATGTCTAGATAATTGAACATCACAATGTTTCTTGTAATAAAGGCAGAAAAATCTAATGTTTTATCTGGATGTACTGGTTTTGGCTGGGATAGAGTTAATTTTCCTCACAGTAGCTTGTATGGGGCTATGTTTTGGATCTGTGCTGAAAATAGTGTTGATAACGCAGGCATGCTTTAGCTATCGCTGAGCATCAAGGTCTTTTTTGCTCCTCACACTGCCCCACCAGTGAGTAGGCTGGGGATGCACAAGAAGCTGGAAGGGGACACAGCTGGGACATCTGAGCCCAACTGACCAGAGGGATATTCCACACCATATGACATCATGCTCAGCAATAAAAGCTGCAGATAAAAAGGAGGAGATTGGCAGGGGTGTTTGGAGTTACAGCATTTGTCTTCCCAAGTAACTGTTACGTGTGGTGGAGCCCTGCTTTCCCTGGAGATGGCTGAACATCTGCCTGGGAAACAGTGAATGAATTCTTTGTTTTGCGTTGCTTGCACATATAGTCTTTTTCTTTACCTATTAAACTGTCTTTATCTCACCCTATGAGTTTTTGCACTTTTACACTTCTGATTTTCTCCCCCATCCCACTGGCAGGGAGCGAGTGAGCAGCTGTGCGGTGCTTAGTTGCTGGCTGAGGTTAAACTAGAACACTAGAATAATTCTGGATTTGTGGGTTACATATGCTGCATATTTGTAAGGAGGAGATGAGGAGGGGGTGTCATCCTCTATGTCAATGAACAGCTGGAGTTCATGGAGCTCTGCCTGGGGATAGATGAGGAGCTGACCAAAAGCTTATGGGTCAGGATTAAAGGGAGGGCAGGGACAGATGACATTATAGTGGGGGTCTGCTAGAGGACACCCTACGAAGAAGACCGAGCGGATGAGGCCCTCTACAGACAGATAGGAGCAGCCTCATGTTCACAAGCCCTGGTCCACATGGGGGACTTCAACCACCCTGGTATCTGTTGGAGGGACAACACAGCAGGGCAGAAGCAATCCAGGAGGTTCCTGGAATGAGTTGGTGATAACTTCCTTCTCCAAGTGACAGAGGAGCCAATGAGGAGAGGTGCTATGCTGGACCCTATTCTCACCAACAAGGAGGAGCTTGTAGGGAATGTGAAGCTCAGGGGCAGCCTTGGCTGCAGTGACCATGAAATGGTGGAGTTCAGGATCCTTAGGGCAGTGAGGAGGGCGCACAGCAAGCTTGCTACCCTGGACTTCAGGAGAGCAGACTTTGGCTTCTTCAGGGTTCTGCTTGGTAGAGTACCATAGGATAAAGCCCTGGAGGGAAGAGGGGCCCAAGAAAGCTGGTTAATATTCGAGAATCACCTCCTCCAAGCTCAGGAGCAATGCATCCCAACAAAGAGAAAGTCAGGAAAAAATGCCAGGAGGCCTGCGTGGATGAACAAGGAGCTCCTGGACAAACTCAAACAGAAAAAGGAAGCCTACAGAGGGTGGGAGCAAGGACAGGTAGCCTGGGAAGAATACAGCGAAATCGTCTGAGTAGCCAGGAATCAGGTTACAAAAGCAAAAGCCCTGATAGAATTAAGCCTGGCCAGGGACATCAAGGGCAGCAAGAAAAGCTTCTGTAGGTATGTTGATGATAAAAGGAAGACTAAGGAAAATGTTTGCCCTTTCCAGAAGGAAATGGGAGACCTGGTTATCCAGGACATGGAGAAGGCTGAGGTACTCAATGACTTTTTTGCTTAGTCTTCACCAGCAAGTGCTCCAGCCACACCGCTCAAGTCGCAGAAGGCAAAGGCAGGGACTGGGAGAACAAAGAACTGCCCACCATAGGAGAAGATCAGGTTTGAGACTATCTAAGGAACCTGAAAGTGCACAGGTCCATAGGAGCTAATGAGATGCATCCATGGGTCCTGAGGGAACTGGCGGATGAAGTCGCTAAGCCACTATCCATCATATCTGAGAAGCCATGGCAGTCCAGGGAAGTTCTCACTGACTGGAAAAGGGGAAACATAAACCTCAGTTTTAAAAAGGGAAGAAAGGAAGACATGGGGAACTGCAGGCCAGTCAGTCTCGTCCCTGCGCCTGGCAAGATCATGGAACAGATCCTCTTGGAAACTGTGCTAGGGCACATGGAAAATAAGGAGGTCATTGGTGACAGCCAACATGGCTTCACTAAGGGCAAATGATGCCTGACAAATTTGGTGGCCTTCTACGATGGGGTTACAGCATTGATGGATAAGGGAAGAGCGACTGATGTCATCTACCTGGACTTGTGCAAAGCATTTAACACTGACACACAACATCCTTGTCTCTGAATTGGAGAGACATGGGTTTGATGGATGGACCCCTCAGTTGATAAGGAGTTGGCTGGATGGTCCCACTCAAAGAGTTGTCGTCAACAGCTCAATGTCCAAGTGGAGAGCAGTGATGAGTGGCGTTCCTCAGGGGTCAGTATTGGGAGTGATGCTGTTTAACATCTTGGTCGGCAACAGGGACAGTAGGATTGAGTGCACCCTCGGCAAGTTTTTTGACGACACCAAGCTGTGTGGTGTGGTTGATTCGCTGGACGGAAGAGACGCCATCCAGAGGGACCTTGACAGGCTTGAGAGGCGGGCCCGTGCAAACCTCATGAAGTTCAACAAGGCCAAGTGCAAGGTCCTGCACATGGGTTGGGGCAATGCCAAGAACAAATATAGGCTGGGCAATGAGTGGATTGAGAGCAGCTCTGCAGAGAAGGACTTGAGGCTGTTCATTGATGAGAAGCTCAACATGACCTGGCAATGTGTGCTTGCACCCCAAAGCCAACTGTATTGTGGGCTGCATGAAGCGAAGCATAACCAGCAGGCTGAGGGAGGTGATTGTGCCCCTCTACTCCGCTGTCATGAGCCCACTTGGAGTACTGTGTTCAGCTCTGGGGCCCCCAACAGAAGAAGGACATGGAAGTGTTGGAGCGAGTCCAGAGGAGGGCCATGAAGATGATCAGAAGGCTGGAGTACCTCGCCTGTGAAGACTGGCTGAGAGAGTTGGAGTTTTTCAGCTTGGAGAAGAGAAGGCTCCAGGGAGACCTTAGAGCAGCCTTCCAGTACCTAAAGGGGGTCTACAAGAAAGCTGGAGGGGGACTTTTTACAAAGGCATATAGTGATAGGACAAGGGGCAATGACTTTAAAGTGGAAGACAGTAGAGTTAGATTATATGTAAGGAAGAAATTCTTTAGTGTGAGGGTGGTGAGACACTGGAACAGGTTGCCCAGAGAGACTGGGATGCCCCATCCCTGGAAGTGTTCAAGGCCAGGTTGGATGGGGCTTTGAGCAACCTGGTCTAGTGGTGTCCAGGTGTCCCTGCCCATGGCAGGGCGGTTGGAACTAGATGAACTTTAAGGTCCCTTCCAACCCAAACCATTCTATGATTCTATGATTCCCAGCTTAATAAGATCACAATTTTTTTCTGCTATGGGTGGACAGAGATAGGTAGAATGGGAGACAATAGAGAAGCTGACTTCCTCTCCCATATGCAAGAAACCTGTCATCTTTAATTCAGTATCTATCCATAGTGCATGTCTATTCAGCTCTTCACCTTTTTGTCCTACCAAGTCTGTGGGAAATTAGAAGGAAGTAGAGAAAACTGATATATTAACATAAAGCGCACAATATCAAAAGCATAGAGAGCTGGACTTTATTTGTACTGTTTCTGCAAACAACTTCATAGTAATAATAATTGTAATTAAATAATTAAGCAAAGCCTGCTCCATTTCCAGCTCTGCCAATGGACTTTGCATAATGAATTTTGCAGCACTTTATCTCAACTATTCTGTCTATAATACCAGATAATGATGTTCATCTTTGTATATTTCTTGAGTTGCTTAAAGTTGGAATTGCATAAATTCCTGAACTTTATTTTGTTTTATATCATTATGCCTTATACAGATTTAAAAACAAAGTTTGAATCTTCCTTTGTTCAGCAAATGCAAAGTTTATTCTTATCACTCAGAAACCATATGTCCCTAAATGCCGATTTTGTGGAATCACATTTCTGATCATTATCACTTTCGATGCATATGTTAAGTTGTCTATCATGTAGAACAAGAATAATTTAATTCATCCCAAGATTGCTTTATAGCACTCAAAGTTCTCCAGGAGTACTGTTGGAATTTTTCTTGCTTTTATTTCTAAGTGTTTGTGTGGCTTTTTTCAGATAACATGAATATTTAACATGTACTGACATGTCACAAGAAGAAAATTTAATTTGAAGTCAGTTCTTGTGGAAGTCTGTATAAAACTTGGACACTTAATGTTAGGTCTTGGTGCATTTTGATAGTTTCCTATGAGCAAATTGTAATAGCACAAAATTAAAGCTAGGCAAATAAGTTGTTTTAAATGAAGCTACTGTTGTAATATCTGAGCTGTCTCTTTTTAACTGTTTTGAACAAAATAAGTATTTTCCATTCTTCTTTTTAGCGAAGTTATGTTAGTTTTCCTTTGAGTAGTACAGCCCTCTTCTCTTGAAGACAGCGTTAAGATGCCTGCCTTTCGGGGGTTTTGCATCCTGTTATGTGAAGCATTTGAAGTAAACTCTACCCTTTCTCACTGAAGGAGATAAACCCTAGACTCTCCCTTTTTTTCAAAATTCTTCCTTGACAAAGAATCTCTTCCACCTGAGTGGTCAATAATTGTACTACACGCTGGATAGAAATAAGAACTCCACTACCCAGGAATCATTAAGTAAAATTAAACCACATAAAGGAAGGACAGCTGTAAAATAACAGTAGGCAGAAAGAGAATGGGATTGAAGGTGTTCTTGTCCATCTTAACTAAGTCCTTTGCAGATGCCCTACAAGGTTATCCTTTCTGATACAGAATAGCAGCCACAACAGGTTCTCATGGATAGTATGTAGCTGTGTATATGTCATGCACAGAAGCAACAGGTGAGCCATAAGATCTGAATTTAGTTTTGATGGAATCACTAACAAAGCAACAACTAAAACACGTCAGGAATCCTCTAAGTAAAAAGCTGATTATATCTTGTTGCAAACACTTATTAAATGGCTTAACAAACATATTTTTAATGGAGGAAAGAAATATCATACAAGAGAAATAAACAGGGAATTATTAACTGATTTTTGACCTATAACAGTTGTACAGTTTGGGGTTTTTTTTCTGGGAAGTGGGTTTTAGTTCATCTGTAGTGAACTCCCTGAAGAACCTTCACTCACATGTTAAGACTTTCCAGGTAGCTATGTCAGGTTTAATATAACTTTTTTTGTTAGCTGGACGCACTTTGTCAGACAGTTGATTCTTTATCAGCTGTATTGCCTACTTCATCACCTACTTCCTGGCTGATAAACGATGAGTGTTCGAGACATGTATCTTACTGCTTAACCTAGCTGGAATTATTGCAAATGGTCATACAATCTGATTGGCTTGGTGGCACATAGGACTTGTGTTGGTGGTGCTTGTGCACCAGGAGCCCAAGCCTGGATGTGTGGTTTGTACTCAACTCCTGCAAGCCATTTGTGTGACTTATTTTCAGTTGTTCATGCTCCAAAACATGTAACAACTGTAAAACCCTTCCACGTCTTTTTTTTGTTTGTTTTTTAAATCTTGTTTCTGTTGTGGTCTTCCCAGTTTTCTAGGGCTAAATTTGTGATTCCATTTTATACATTAAAAAAAACGTTACCTTCATATGTCAGCCTTCCTGAAGATATGTCTTCTCTTCAGAAAAGTAGACTCAGAATACTGGTGTTTTAAGCCACTGTGCTTTACTGTCTATGAAGATTTCCTAGACTGTTTATTTTAGCCTGTCAACTATAAATTCATATATTGCTCTTCTAAAGTTTGTCTCAGCTATGCTCATGCTGAACTTTCTTATCAACCTTTAGAATCTGGCTTTCAGGGAGGTTGTTTTTAAAGCTTGCTTTGTTGTAATGACAGCTAATTTAAAGCCATTGTGACAAAGCTAAAGAGTAATTCCCCTAAGACGTTCTTGATTTTTCTTTTCTGTTTCTCATTGATTATTTTTTTTCTTGTTCAAATAAGCCAAAACACTGTTTTAACACTATCTGTGTATCTGTATTATGTTTTCATGCTGTATTCCAGGGTTTTACTCCTCCAGTATCACCTCTGTTTTAAGACTGTGTTTCACGTGCAACTGGATAACATTTGCTTTCAGTAGCATTGGATTTGTGTTTTCTACATCTTATTTCCACTTCTGATATTTTTATGGTGACACCTTCAGTAACATTATTGGCTTGTCCAAGAGCAGTGTAGAATAGGGACAAGAGAGTCAGATGGATCTCAGCAATATTTGTATCCTGTCTGGGATCCAGGCAAACCTACCCTTTGACATAGTGACAACAAGTTGGACTGGCAAATGGAAAGATAAGGTATCTATTTCCATTACATGGTAGTCTTTCAAATTACATTTTTTGAATGCAGGAAGTTATTTATTAGTTAAATTATGGACAACACCCAGTATTAAATATTGTGTTGGGGTTTTTTTCTTGCAGTGTCAGATTACCACAGCTAGTAAATTGTGGGGGTCTTTTTCAGATTGCATTACTGTTATTGGCAAATGCCTTCTCTGTGTTCTTCTCAATATTTAATTCTCCCTTTTTAATGAAAAGTCATTGTGCTTATTAATTATTTTTGCTAATGATGGAAGCACAATGATTTACTTTCAGAAGTATTTCACTGGTTAATATGGATGCTTTTCCTTTTTGACCTTTCTTACAACTGACCCCTAAACTTTACACAGTTTTAAGGTGGACATTTCTTAAGTCCTGTATTGGCTTTGTGTGGCAAGGTTTTGGTAGCGGGGCGGGTTACAGGGGTGGCTTCTGTGAGAAGCTGCTGGACGCTTCCCCTGTGTTCGAGAG
>JAVJGG010000054.1:9604993-9658655 GCA_035590195.1 Aviceda cuculoides
AAATTATTGAATTAATACATAAAAATTAATTAATACATAAATTAATAATAAATAAATTAATTAAAATTAATTACAGAATTAATACATAAAAAACCAAGTTAAAGCTAAAAGCCTGATATAAGTCTTGATCCAATCCAATACTGGAAGTTTAAATTTTAAGAATAAGCAATCATGAAAAAAAAAATGCAAACCCCATATAAACAAAAACCCAAACACCAAAGATTTCCAGAAACATATTTAAGAAAAAAAGTATATACCTTAACTATTTACACAAAAACTTACTAAAAGTGAGTCTCTTAAAAATAACTGTTTATTCATTATTAATCAACATCTTTTATATCTAGCCATAGTTTCTCAATTCTAATTACAATTAAGAAATTATAAAACTCCCAATAACTCTGTGGGATCAATTTTAGACAAGTTCCACCCCAAATAAAAATAAGATAGAGTAGATAAGCATGGGGTTTTGACTTTTATCCAAAAAAATAATAGAAAAATTTCCAGATGTAAAGATGGAATAACTATGCTTTGTGGGAGAAGCAAATTCCCTTCGTTTTTCTCTATGTTGAGACATTGTTCACGAAGGGGGAAAAAAAAACAAAACAAAGAACAAAACAAACCCCAGCCAACAAAAAAAACTTCACCTGTTGCTTAAATAGGAAGACACATTGTAAGACAGGTAAAAATATACCTAGACTTGGCTGAGGTAGTTTTCCTCAAATATTTTTAGTAACTTAAGTTTTCAGTTAAACATTTTGTATGTAAAAATAATGCTTTATTTTACCTAGTAAAGATTAATGTTTTAGTAAACAGAGGAGCCCCATTTAGATGTCCACATTTCAATTAAAAATCTCTTGTAATATTGACTTGTTTGACGAAGTATTTTTCCATCATTAAAATTGAACGGATATTCTGACCACATCTATCCATAAGTAACAATTACTTCCCCAAAACTGAACAGCGAGCAAAGCCTGAAAGTATCACATGCTGACAGTACCAGTGTCCTAAGGTCTCAAAGGGTATTAAACAATACCGTTCCAGGCAAGTAGCTATTTTGAGTTGCGTACTTCACTCCTCTTCCCTCCTGCTTAATTTGCCTGAATATAGTTTAATTTTTCAAGAGAAAGTTCCAATAGCTGTTAAAAGTCACAAAATTCCCTCTCATCCAGAATTGAGATTTCACAAATAATGCTAGAAGACCTCTATATGTGATAAATAAAACTTAAAATACCTTGAGAATAATCTAAAATTGATATACTTATTTAGTTGAATTAGTTATTTCAATTAAGCAACAGGAAGACAGAAACACAGTTCATTCCCAGGCTCCATAAAGTTGTTTTGAGAAAAAAAAAATCTGTATTAGTTGTTGAAAGACTGTTACGTTGATGCAGAAGGGTTTTGTATGTCACAATAGAGAACCGCTTGGTGTTTTGTTGCTGATCCATAGATCCCTTGCTGTGTTTATTAAGTCCTGGGTGGCCTCTGAGATAACCTAGGGCCTCTCAAATGGCAGTAGGACCACATCTTTAGGCAACCAAATCCTGTTGTGCCTAATTTGGGTGGGTTGAGTCAGTCTCCGGATTCTGTTGACTGCATTGGCTGCATTGCTCTTGACTGGAAGACAATCTTTGTGTGCGTGTCAACATCTGAATTTGGGTGTCTTAATCATTAGCAGACTCCAATCTCTGAGTCTCATTTTTGTCTATAACAAGAACAAAATAAAATAAATATATATTTTTCTGTAAGCTTAACAAATGGTACTTTACTGTAGAACAATAAACAGAATTAATAAAATTTGTAACAGTTAAAGGAGATACTCTGAAGCATATGTATCTTAAAAATTCCCAGTATCTTAGAGAACCCTTCACATAAATGCTTTTCAACCAATGTCCTACAGCTCACACCATACTGAATAGTTTCTTGAACCCCTTCAGATTTCAGCAAGTTTGTGTGTGCTTTGGTCATTCTTTAAATATTGTCTAAATGGAGTAGATGTACTTAGTGACAGCCTAAACTGTTGTAGGGAATATAATCTCTGCTAACATTTAATTACCTAGAGTACATGGCTGTTATTCAGAAAGGCTACAGCGTAGCGTGTACAAAGGCAGTGTATTTCTTATTAAATCTTGCATTATTTAATTGCCTTCAGAGTTTGAATAATAATTTTGCACCTTTAAATACTAAACTTACCTCAGTAACCAACTCACAAATATGATTAATGTAATTTGAATTTCCTTTAGATTTCGGGGGTGAAAGTTCAGGGGAAGTCCTTCCTTACTGGTGGGAGTGTGTTATTATAATGGTAGGGAGAAAAGAAGAACAGAATATGAGGAAAATGCTCTGAAAAAAAAGTAGGTATATTTGAGATAAATGGGGAGGTAAAAAAGACTTTAAAAGAACAGAGCTTTTATTGAGGTTTTAAAGCCTGTTTCCTTTTGGTTAGGAAGATCCACTGGCTCTAGTAGTATTGAGGGGACAAGTTCTGGATATCGCCGAATGGTGTGAAAATCAGTATATAGCCCTTGTGCTTCCATTTGTGTGATAAAGACACAGAGAAAGGTTTGCTGTTGTATTACTAATGAGGATGCAATAGGGTCTATATTAGATAAATGGCATTTTCACAAAGAGTTAGATCTTGCTGTTGTGTGCGAGACTTATTTTTGACTGCTAACACCTTTATCAACGCACTCAGCACTGAACTAAAGTTTTCAGAAGATGAACACACATATACCTGCTCATTGAAATAAGTTCTGTATCTGTGAACTCTCTTGTTCTGGACGCACATCAGATGGCAGAGAGCTTTACCTAAGAATAAGACCCACCATCAGTAGCAGCAAGTCACACCAACTTACCCACCATCTTACGGGTGACCCACAGTCCAGCTGCCTTTCTACCATAAGAAGTCAACTGCTTTAAGAGACTCAGTTGTTCTCAGCCCATGCGGTTTTTTATCAGAGCTGAATTGAATATTTAATGAGAAAGCTTGTAAGCTGATGAACTTAAGGGCGTGTGAAGTGGGTACTTAGAATTTGGAAGCACAGTCTTCGTACAGAATCACAACGATAACTGTGGTAACATCCAGAGTTATACTAACAGCATTATACAAAAGAAGTGAAGAAGAGGCTATTGTAGGTGAGGCAGCGAGAGATTAGCAGAAAAGACACTCACGGCTGTACAACAAACAGGCTTCTTCCTCCCTTGGCGTGCCCCCCCAAACACTCTCTAAGCCAAGCAACTGGCAAGGAGCATTCGCTACAGATGGATCAGCAGTAGCTGATATAATACCATACAGCTGAATCCATCTGGCGCGTAAGTGTTCGATATGGTGTTTGTTAGCTACTTACCAGATTTTTCTTCCCCTCTCTACATAAAAGCAGGCAAAGTGTTTTTCATGTCCACTAGCCATATCCTATAAACTTTCTTTGTAGCCGAGAGGGTGTTTGAGCAAACTGCTCCCATGCTGCTTCCTCACCCTCCTGCTTCCCAGTCACTTTCAGATGCTCTTGAACGTTATCGCCACTGTAAAGGGATGGCAGATTGTTTGGGCTGTGATTAAATTAGGCAGGCACAGGTGGCATCACCTATTGTAAGTTTGTCAATTTTTATGTCTACTGCAGCAGCTGCTCTTCATCTTTTAATAACTCAACAAAGAGGAGAGGGAAAGGATGCTGAGCCCACGAGGTGAATTACATGAAAAAAGTCCCATCGGTTCCAGAGAGTCGGGATGTTACCCATGCCATTGCTCAGTGACAGCTCTCTTTCTCCCCTGGTCTCCATGAGGAGATTTTGAGATGAAAGAGCATTAAATCAGCAGCAGGGAAGGAATGCTCTACGGTGTTTGCTTTGTCCTTTAATTTAGATTTTGTTAATGACCTAGGAAAATTTACAGAGCTCTATAACGCTGTTTTAGGGAAGACAGGGTCTCTTTAGTAGCGTACTATCCAGTGGTCTGGAAGCAATAATCCTTAGATTTCAGCACTATTTTAGTTAACACAGAAATGAATTAGCTCCAGGTCTTACTCTAGTCTTTTCACAACATTATATCAATGCAACCTACATTATATTTCTGAAATTTTGGTCACATTAGTTCCTCATAAACGGTCAGCATTCTAGCTTCATTTATTGTTAAAAAGTTACTGCTATTTATAATCATTATACCACGTACTATAAGACTGTAAAAAGTATATTAATATGTGTATTTTGTAAAATTTGTCTTAATGACATAGCATAGGTAAATCTGCCTCCAGAGCAGGACTTTCACTACCCAGTAAAGTTCTCATTCTTTACAGTTGTTTGCCATTGAGTTGTTCTTTTCTGGTCCTGCTGAAATCATGCCATTTTCATTCTATATTACATTAACAAATCACATATTTTTCAGTTCCATTTCTACTTCCTATTAACAGTAACACAGTTGGCTTCCTTTTGACCCTCACATCTATTCATTGTACAAAAGATGTAATGTACATGCTTTTTAAAATTCAGACCCAAGTTGGATACAATAATGTGAGCCGACAGTACTGCACAGCAATACGATTCATAGACTAACTTATTCATTAATTACTATAAAATGTTTGGAAACCTTCTGAGAATTTTCCAGTATTGCAAAGAACTGAGGAAGGACCTATGTGTCTCAGATCTCACCTCTTTCTCCCAGTTATACCAGATGGTTTAATAAAAGATGTTAATTCTCACCATAAATATCCCTATTCTTCGAAAGGGACTGGAACTGTCACTTTTTTCTTAGTACTTTTGGAACAAGACTTTATCCAAGCAGCTAGATTGAGGCAATACAGAAAGCACCAATTAAGATGAGATTTCAAATGTTTTACTGTGAACAACAACAACAAAAAAGAATAATGGCAAGGAACTAGCTACAGAAAGCCAGGGGATACATTTGCAATAAGACTCATAGCAACAATTGATCTAAGCAAAACTCACCAGCAGACAAAATACAGAGATTAAGTCACTGGGAGATCACTCTTGTGTTCAGCGCCAGATAGGAATTCTAAAAAATACAGTGTGGAAAGGATTTAAAGGATTAACTCTGCCACAGTCAGAGTGCGGTGGTTGTATTCATGAGGGTGATATGCACCTTTGGCAAGAGCTGCAAGGGAATTTTGATTAATTCAGCAGGCAAATGTGGGAGAAAACTGTATTCAGGCAAATTCCATTTGGCTTGCTCATTCAGAACCTGTCTCTAATTGTGCTTTAGTTACAATGGAGAAATACTGTGGTCATCTCTTCAAATTGAATTTGAAGCACTTTTCCATGCTAAGTATATGATTATAACATTGTGACTTCATATTCGTATGTCCACTTTGGATTGTTCTGTATCTTTGCAAGAAACATACGTGGAAATAACTTAGACATCAGGTTACTTTTCATCAGTTCGATCATTTAAAAACGATTAGTATTTAGAACTAAAATGATTAGTATTTAGAACATTTGGAGTAGTAGATGGTTGGCATGGATTTGAGCTTATATTAATATTCACAACCTGTGTGTAGAGCCAGTGTCCATAACGTCTGCCCATATCAGCTGATCTATACCTTCTTTTGCAGAAAGTTTGCTAGGGTAGGTTGTTATCCTGGCTGCACTACGCCTCTAATTTCAATAGAAATACACAGAGGTGAGTCCACACAGTTCCTAGTTGACCTGATATCCCACAAATGTAACACTGCAACTGCTACCAGCTCTGTTAATTATTGCCATGGATGAGGCTTACCAGAAGCAAAACCTTAGAGACTCTTCCAGCCTGGAATATGAAAATGCACACACAATCCAGAGAACTGAGGCTTAAACCTCTCTTATTGACTCTTAATCTCATTGACTCCCAGTGAAATTAGGAGAGAACAAGTGGGATTTGATCTTTAATGCGGAAAAACACCTATTATTGAAACGAATATATGGAGTTTAGCTTTCAGAAGCACAAAAAGTTATTTTCATATTATTATCATTTGTTCGGATTTTTCTGGTGGGCTAATGCTATTGTTATCAAGTTAAATTAATTACTTCATTAATACCAAGTTGACAGTTGATATTTTCCCACCTTTATGGTTGTACACAGGACATTGTAAATCAGAGATTACAACAACATAACAGAATATTAAAAAAAACATCAGAAATATGAGCAAGTTTCACAGCTTTAGACAACATGTTAAGTACTTTGCTAACTATCAGTTGAAATTGCCATTTATTTGTTATATTCACTATCATTCATCCTTTATTAGTAGTGCCTAAGTGAATCTGACGTAGAGAAGTTAAAATAATGAAGCATAAGAAGATGAATAATGAATGTACAGTAACTTTTGCTTGCACAGCAATGCATTGTGAGATGTTTACTAAGTTATCTTTGTTTTAACTTTTGTCATTTAACACCAGAGAGAGTCCCAGACTAATTCTAGCTTTATTACAAGGTATTTTCATATACAAGCTCTTCCAGTAATGACTGATTACATTCTAGTCAGTAGACCAGATTTGGATGGCTGTGTCTCGCCATAGATCTTTTCCTATGTGTGATTAGTTTCCTTGGCTTGTTTAACTTCAGCTGAAAAAAGCAAGTGAAAATGAGGACAACCCAAAAGTTCAATGTGTGAGAGAATTCAGGAAGTCTGGTTTCCTTTTTTTTTTATATCAAAGTTACATTATCTCTTGTTTCATAAAGTTCACTCTCTGGTTTTTATTTATTTATTTTTTAATTCTAAGTTTTCTCAGCTTTTCTGGTGCTTATAATAATGTAGAATTTATGCTGAAGATTTTCTGCTAATTTTACTTTCCACCTTCTACTTATCTATATAGCAAAATATATGGGAATGTAATGCCTTTCTGACATCTCAGAAATTTCCTCTCAAAGTTTGTCAAAATTCACAGACATGTACAAGAATTATTGGAGAGAGAACAATGATAAACACAAGGATACTGCAATAGAAAAAACATTTTTTAATTAGGATATCAGATTAAAAGCTAAACAGCATTTTGCTTGAAGTTTATAAAGGAATGGAACATTGGTTTCTTCTTCTTTTTCTTCTTCTTTCTTCTTCTCCTTCTTGTTATTTCAAGCTAAGCATGGCTCCTTTGGGTGGGGAAGCAGCCTCCCACTTCTCCAAATGGATATAATCTCTGGAAACATGTCACAACACTGCTAGGCAGTCATTTACTTCTCACCTCTGCAAAATAAATACAGCACCTTCTCTCCAACACATGACAAAACTGGAGTTTGCTGAACACCCGGGGGTAAAGTAAGTGCAGAAGCTTGTATATATAACCTCCATATCTAGCAGCAAAGTGAGTCCAGAGAGTAAGAGAAGGAAAGAAGTGATAGATATTAAAAAAAAAGGGGGAACAGTGACTAGGTATGGGACATACAACCAGAGAGCAGTGCAGAGATACGCTGACACTGGCAAAAGCTCAGCCCCATTAAAATATCCCACACAGTCTTTGAGCAGCTCTACGAGCTTGTGTTCCTGTTGGCTCATTGCTTTGTGTCATGGGACACAACATTTTTGATCCAGCCATAGGCTTTCAACAAATGGATTTACTCCGCTCTGCCTTGACGCAACCAAGTGTCTAAGGAAATATATAAGTGCATGAATGGTAACTTTAAACACAGTGGCATGTGTTAAAGGCCAGATTCAAAGCCTGTGCAAATCAAGGGACTTTTCTTTGACTGCAGTTGTCTTTAGGTCAGGCTGTCAGTGTGGCATCTGACATTTTTGTTATTTGTCCCTTTTATGAGTGGCCTAGGTCTTACAGTCCTATAATTACATAAATTGCTCAGACTTCTTTGGTTGGGGGAGAGTGGGGAAAGATGTTCCCTAGTATTTTAGTTGTGGACAAAACCAAAAAAAGCTAAACCCTCAAAACCATGAGTTCTGGGAGCTCCAGATTCACCCACTGAATCCAAATATACCATCTGTAAGTAATTTTTGTGACTTCTTGTAAATCTGGACATCCTGTTTTACAAGATGTCAATATAAATAAGGTCCTGGCTTTATAGTCTGACAAAGCAAAGATAACGAGGTACTACCCTCGATGCGAAAATATAGGGGCAGGAAATTTAAGGGTAAATAGAGAGAAAAGAATAAATAGACTAAACCGGCTAGTAAATAAGGCAGGTTGGAAATTAGAAGGCTCTTTCAAATTATTAGAAAAATTATTACAAAATTCAGTCTGTAATAGCTTGCTTCGAAGACAGAGCTTTGTGCTGTTTTGAATGATGTTATACAACCCATTGACTGTGATAGAACAACATCTGGACATCCCAAAAAGTCTCTTTCAAGACTGTTGTTCAAACATTACACCACAAAAATATTTCTGATATGATATACATTTTACCCTTTACTCACAGGTTTCAACTTAAACATTCTGATCCAAACCCAAATGTTCCAGACCAAACCGATTTTGCAAAAATGTACCAGAGCATTAGTTTTTATTCCAGTGCAGACTAATTATAAACATCTATGCCTGGAAAGCTGCTGCAAAATGAAATTTTCCTCTGGCCAGTTTTAACTGAATATAACATACGCAGATGATCCTTACCTGCTTTTTTGAAAGCAGGATCAAATGACAGAAAAATCACCAAAACTAAGACTGATTGCAATTATAAGCACAAACTGGAACTATGTGCACTGAGAATTTCCATGTCAATTGGTGGTCTCAGGTCTATTTTGTGTTTATTTCACTTCAGTTTGTATTGCTCAGCCATTTTTAATTTCTACCTTTTACCAGCTATATTGAGAGTTTTGTTGGGCTTTTTCTATCTACAAAGCTCTTTACAAGTGCTAATTAAGGCAAGACAAATGATTAAGCCCTGTGGCTCAAGGAGGGAGAAAGCCAAAGTCCACCAGGGAATCAACACCAAAGCTTACAGTCTCTGGTTCCCCGTTCAACTTTTCTCTCACCTGGTATCCTTAATTTGTCCTGTTTCTCTATATTGTTTATCCTCTCACTTGTTTTCCTCTCTGCTAACATCCATTCAGTACAATTCTTTTTAAGCTGTGATGCATCATCACACAGGTATGTGTTTCGTTTATATTATTTATATGACTGGTACTTGGAAGCTTTCAGTCTGCACTTTAAAAGTCCTAATGTTAACTAGGTTCCCTAGTTCTCCAGGGTTTACATGTTCTTTCCTATTCCCACAAAAGACTTCAGGAGTCATTTGGAAAAAACTGGTGCAATTTTTCAAGGTCCACTTTGATCCAGTTTCTTGCCTTGTTAGTATTGATCAATGCTCCTAGTCTGGTGTCACTTTTTCATTTGTACACCTTTTTTAACGTTCCTTCCTCTTGGTCATTTCATCAATACAAGATGTGAATGGGATTAGGCTTGGCACTAACTGCAATGGCATTCCATTTGTCATCCTACTCTTGCACAGCCTGGATCTATTCAACTTACTTTTTGGCCCCTTAATATGCCAATATTGAATCCAGCTGAGAACTTCCCATTAGACTTGTGCTTACTGGTTCTGTATATTCATCCTTTGTCTTTTTCTAGGCAGTGAATCCTTTGTAACAGCCAGAACATTTTTATATTCTGAGTTTCTCCACCCTGAGATGTGCATTAGCACACTTTTAAAGATGTTTTCTGGGACCTTAAAAGAATGAGTTGTCCCTGCAAAGACAATAAGATACGCCTAGCAATGTTTCTAGTGAAGCACTCAAACAAGTAAGGACATATCCTGTAAGGATGGGAGTAGACAGGACCATGACAGGAGCGTCTCTGCTACAAACCAGTTCCAGAACAGTAGACAGACAGCAGCAAAAACCTGCAGCTCAAATTAGTCCAGGTATGGTACTACACCAATATACTTTGATGCTGATGGTGGACTACATCTTAGTAGCTCAGACACAGGCCAAATAACACTGGCTTTCTCTGTGCTTATCAATGTAAAGGAGCCAGTACAAGAAATATGGATGCTGACCACACAATTTATTTCATCATCTGAAGTGACATGGGTCAGTAATATACATCCCAGCAAAGAGGAGGTCAGGCAAAAATGCCAGAAGGACCACGTGGATGAACAAGATGCTCCTGGACAAAGTCAAACACAAAAAGGAAGCCTAGAGAGGGTGGAAGCAAGGACAGGTAGCATGGGAGGAATACAGAGAAATTGTCTGAGTAGCCAGGGATCAGGTTAGGAAAGCCAAAGCCCTGATAGAATTATATCTGGCCAGGGACATCAAGGGCAAAAAGAAAAGCTTCTATAGGTATGTCGGTGATGAAAGGAAGAACAGGGAAAATGTGGGCCTTCTCTGGAAGGAAGTGGGAGACCTGGTTACCCAGGACATGGAGAAGGCTGAGATACCTAGCGACATTTTTGCCTCAGTCTTCACCAGCAAGTGCTCCAGTCACACCAACCAAGCCACAGGAGGCAAAGGCAGGGACTGGGAGAATGAAGAACTGCCCGCTGCAGGAGATCAGGTTTGAGACCATCTGAGGAACCTGAATGTGCACAAGTCCATGAGACCTGATGAGGTGTGTCTGAGGGTCCTGAGGGAACTGATGGACACAGTGGCTAAGCCCCTATCCATCCTATTTAAGAAGTTGTTGCAATCCAGTGAAGTTCCCACTGACTCAAAAATGGGAAAGGTAACCCCCATTTTTGAAAAGGGAAAAAAGGAAGAGCCGCAGAACTACAGGCCAGTCAGTCTCACCTGTATGCCAGGCAAGATCATGGAGCAGATCCTCCTGGAAACTATTCTAAAGCACACAGAAAATAAGGAGGTGCCAACATGGCATCACTAAGGGCAAATCATGCCTGACAAATCTGGTGGCCTTCTATGACAGAGTGACAGCACTGGTGGATAAGGGAAGAGCAAAGGATGTCATTTACCTGGACTTATCCAAAGCATTTGACACTGTCCCACACTACATCCTTGTCTCTAAATTGGAGGACATGGATTTGACAAATGGACCACTCAGTGGATAAGGAATTGGCTGGATGGTCGCACTCAAAGGGTTGTGGTCAACAGCTCGATATCCAAATGGAGACTGGTGACAAATGGTGTTCCTCAGGGGTCGGTACTGGGACCAATGCTGTTTCAAATCTTTGTCAGTGACATAGACAGTGGGATTGAGTGCACCCTCAGCAAGTTTGCCATGGACACCAAGCTGTGTGGTGGGGTCGACACGCTGGAGGGAAGGGATGCCATCCACAGGGACGTGGGAAGGCTTGAGAGGTGGTCCTGTGCAAACCTCATGAAGTTCGGCAAGGCCAAGTGCAAGGTCCTGCACCAGGGTCGGGGCAATCCCAAGCACAAATATGGTCTGGGTGATGATTGGATTGAGAGCAGCCCTGCAGAGAAGGACTTGGTGGTGTTGGTTGATGAGAAGCTCAACTTGACCCAGCAATGTGTGCTTGCAGCCCAGAAAGCCAACTGTATCCTGGGCTGCATCAAAAGAAGCATGGCCAGCAGGTCGAGGGAGGTGATTCTCCCCCTCTACTTTGCTCTCACAAGACCCCACCTGGAGTACTGCATTCAGCTCTTCTTATGCATTCTAGCATAAGAAGGACATGGACCTGTTGGAATGAGTCCAGAGGAGGGCCACAAAGATGATCAGGGAGCTTGAGCACCTCTCCTATGAGGACAGGCTGAGAGAGTTGAGGTTGTTCTGCCTGGACAAGAGAAGGCTCCAGGGAGACCTTATAGCAGCCTTCCAGTACCTAAAGGGGGCCTACAGGGAAGCTGGAGAGGGACTTTGTCATGGTTTAACCCCAGCCAGCAACTAAACACCACACAGCCGCTCGTTCACTCCTTCTCCCTCCCCTGGTGGGATGGTGAGGAGAATTGGAAAAAAAGTAAACTCATGGGTTGAGATAAGAACAGTTTAATAATTGAAATATAATGATGATGATGATGATGATGATGATGATGATAATAATAATATAATGAAAAGGAAGGTAACAAAAAGAGAGATCAATAAATCCCAAGACAATATAAGTGATGCACAATGCAATTGCTCACCACTCACTGAACAATGCCCAGCCAGTGCCCAAGCAGCAATCCGTGCCCCCCTGGCCAACTCCCCCATTTTATATACTGAGCATGACACTCTATGGTATGAAATATCCCTTTGGATAGTTTGGGTCAGCTGTCCTGGCCATGTTCCCTCCCAGCTTCTTGTACACCTCCTCGCTGGCAGAGCATGGGAAACTGAAAAGTCCTTGACTTAGGATAAGCGCTACTTAGCAACAACTAAACATCAGTGTGTTATCAACATTATCCTCACATGAAATCCAAAATACAACACTGCACCGGCTACTAGGAAGAAAATTAATTCTATCCCAGACAAAACCAGGACACACTTTTTACAAGGGCATGTAGTGATAAGACAAGGGATAATGGCTTTAAACTTAAAGGGGGTAGATTTAGCTTAGATGTAAGGAAAAAGCTCTTCACTATGAGGGTGGTGAGACACTGGAACAGGTTGCCCAGAGAGGCTGTGGATGCCCCATATCTGGCAGTGTTCAAGGCTGGGTTGGATGGGGCTTTGAGTAGCCTGGTCTAGTGGAAGGTGTCCCTGACCATGGCAGGGGGATTGGAACTAGATGATCTTTAAGGTCGCTTCCAACCCAAACCATTCTATGATACTTGATTCCGCAAATAGGCATGTGTTTGCCTAGCTCCGCATGAGAACTGTGGGAAGTGGAATAGAGAGCAAAAGTCTGTGGCTGATCTTACTGAATGGGACAGATGGCAACCCTTGCCAAAAATAGCTTTGCTAGAAGTCGAACACATGGTAAATTGCATTAATTTTAATAATTGCTTTTTATGCTTTGATAAAAACTGGCAAAGACCTAAAGGATCCTCTACCCAAGATAATTAGCATAGCTCTCCTTGACTGCTCCCCTTTAAAGAGAATGCTGTTTTGAGGCTTTTATGGCTCACAAAATTGAGAAGGATGAGGCTGCCCACTTGTGCCAGAAAAGCAGAGTGCTTGGCTGTACGTGGGACCCACAGAGAAAACAGCTTAGCTGCTCATCTATCAAGTAGCTTGAGGCCACTAAAGCAGTGCTGAGTTTGGTCTACAAGGGGCATGCTTGTCTGCAGCCTGGCAACATCCACTGTCTGTCTGGCCAAAGGATCTTGCAGAGTCACAGTCTGAAGGCGAGCAGATCCAAAGTCTAAAAAAAAAAAATCAGTAAGAGCCTTCTTCCAAAAGGAAAGGCATATTTTAAGAATTTTTTTTTTTCAGCAGATATACAATTTCCTAGCTGCTGTAGGAGAAAGGGAACAGGCAGCTCCTTTGCCCATTGCAAAGGGGATTTTTGCCTACCACGGTGCCAGGTACAATTGTTACTTTGCCATGTGAAAAGGGATAACGGGAAGAGCATGCCCGAGCTGCACCGAAGGGCACTGTAGCCTATAAAACACGCTGTGCGTTTACTACTGCTTCTTACAACAACCTCCGCTCAGGAATTAGGGATGCTTGACTTGGAAAGAAATCCTCACATCAAAGCGGACTCCCCAGCAACGGTGCCAGGCGCAATGGCAGACAGCACCAGCACCTCATTTACAGCAGCCACCTCACTGCCTAACTAAATTGGTTTAGTCTTCTGCCCAACCACAGCTAAATCAAAACAGTACTCTGGCTGCTGGCAGAGTGTCCAGGCAAGTGGGCCGTGCCAGTGACACGAAATCGGTTTCTAATTGATGCAGTTAATTCAGGGCATCCATTGTTCAACTGGGTCTAAAATTATGTTTAATTACCCAGGGGGATTTTGGGGAATCAGCAAAGCCTGCATTTCTTTCCAGTTCTCTAGAATACACAATGCGCTTCCTACTCACAGTGCTATACATTTTTTATATGAATGAAATATATTCTCTTTCACAGCTAAAAGTGTGCCTGTCAGTCCAGATCAGAGTTAGTCCAGGATATAGTCACAAACCTGTCAGAATCAGGTAGGCAACAGGCCAATGTCTAGGAGTGGTATTTGTCCCTGTTAGACTAGAGAAACTCACTGCAACTGCAATTTTAGCCCCAAAAGAGTGCTGTGTGACCGCAGCTGAATGGGGCTGGTTTTCTTCTTCCTGCCAGGGTGAACCTCAGGCAAAAAGAGAGGATTTGTGCCATGTAACAGCAGCCTGGGCAGCTCTGAGTGTGTGATAGAAATGTAGAAATATATAAATACGAATGCATCTGCACACAACTAATGCCCCGAAAGGACACCTGAGCTAAATATTGTTGGTTGGTTTGCAAGCGTGATTTGGATGCACTGAATGCTAATTGTTCGAACTGCTTGGGCAGATAGACTGAAAAAAAATCCTGCTAATTCAGGTCTTCTTCAGCCACGGGGATTACAGAAGTGAGCAAACTCTTCCCTGTACAAGGGGCCTGCTCCCTCAAGCGTGGCGTGGTTTGGTTTTTCCCTTCCCAAGCCAGAACTGAAGCACGCAGGCAGGAGCTCAGCAGGGCAGGGAATGCTCTCGCCCAGGGAGGAGGCAGCTGCCAGCCAGCAGATCCATGCTGCGGCGCTCAGAGCAGGGCTGGCACGGCCAGCAAGAGCATTTGCACCCCAAAACGCTTCCCCGCCTTCCCGCACCCTCCCCCGGCACCCCAAGGATCGTGTCCTTGAGCACGTGTGTGCATGTGCGGATTATGCTACTGATGCTGTTTGTATTCAGTAATTTTTTAAAGCTCAGTGATTTAGATTGACAAATGTATTCTGATTTCCTAATATGTTTTCTTCACATCTTTGCTGTGTTTTTCCATAAGAATTATTTTGTTCAGCAGCTCAGGAAAAAACAATCAACAGCTAGAAGGTATATTCCACTTCAGATTTTTGCACAGAATTACAATGCCTCTTCTTTTATTTTTTTTTTTCCTCTGAAAAATGTATTTGTCTCTGTGTTTTCCCCACTGGCACTATCCTGTAGCTCCCTGTTTAACTTGATATTCTTGTACCTCTCATGTTTTTGTTGATGTGTTTCCGTGAAGTGTACCTGGTCGGTCTGCCATGCTGGCATTACTTTTGCTCCCACTTTTTCCCTAGAGTTGCACTGTTGTTTAACAGCCTCTTCATAGAGCACCTTGAAGGCTCTTGATGTTTGCATTGCTGCAAGTGCATAGCGAAGCCCTCTTCAAACACAGCTGTTAGCCAAGAAACACCGCGAGAAGGGCAGAGAACTAGGGAGAAGTGGACATACTTGCACAAACACTACAAAAGGGATGAGATGTTCTGGAGCTGCTGGGTTGAAACATTTGACTGCATCACAGGCAGCAGATGAGGACAAATTTGTGACTTTTCTGCAAACCTGTGGGTTTTCACTGTAACTGAAGATGAATGTCTCAGTGTGTCAGGAGATGAGAAATCTTAGAAACACCAACAGAATACCAAAAACACTGCAAGGAAATGGAGCTGATTCAGTTTCTTGCCTTACTTACTAATCAAAGAAGTTGCTTTCGATAGCTTGCTAGTGAAACAGGCTTTGTCATTTTTCTCCCAGAAATTAGCAGCTTTATTTGAATTACCATGAAGATGCCAAAACCATGCAGGTGGTGGGATGCCTGCAAAAAATGCATTTTAGGACTGACTAGGGCTGGCCAAGCCCCCAGCTCCAGCACATATCAATTGGAGCCACCAGCCTGTGCTCGTAGGTCCCATAAACGCAGAAACCCAGCTAGGCACTGGTTGGATTTCTGAAAAGTGCCCAGGAGAGTGCTATTACATTTATACTGGTTGAGTTGAGTTGAGCAGGTTTGTGTGATGGCAGAGAGGTCATTCTGCAATAGGTAATTAAAAGGATTAGATATTGGTCTAGAAAGTCTGTATGATGAGTGAGCTTTGCTGTCTGGGAGCTATTTCCAGCATGATGGATGCAAAGTTATTTGAGCATGCTAGCCAGAAAATTCCCTTTTTAATCCATCATTGGCAAGTTTTTGCCCTGATACTATGAACAGGCTAGATTATTTCTAGAGATGGTGCCTAAATTTCTGTTTAGACCCAGGTTTCTGGACTCTACAGAGGGGCAGATTTGCCTTGCAGGGTGGATGTAGGCTTTCTGTTTAGGAGGGGAGATCCTGAAACAGAGCACTGCTCCATGCTGAACCCCGTTCAAAGATTGACAGTCAACCAAGTCTTGTGGCTGGCTCCAAAGAGGAAGAGGGGGAAGAAGAGACACTGAGACCTTCCCTGCAGAAGTGTCTCTGCTCACTGCTAGGGCTTGGCTGCAGAAGGAATGCCTGCTCATTAACAGTATAAAAAAGTGCCATGGCTTAACCCCAGCCAGTAACTAAGCACCACACAGCACCAACCTCGCTCACTTCCCCCCACCTGGTGGGATGGGGGAGAGAATCAGAAAAAAAAGTAAAACTCGTGGGTTGAGATAAGAACAGTTTAATAGAACAGGGAGGAAGAAAATAATAATGATAATAACAACAATAATAAAATGACAATAATAATAAAAGGATTGGAACATACAAAACAAGTGATGCACAGTGCAATTGCTCACCACTCGCCAACTGATGCCCAGTTAGTTCCTGAGCAGTGATCCCTCCCAGCCCCACACCCCCCAGTTTATATACTGGGCATGGCATCACATAGTATGGAATATCCCTATGGCCAGTTTGGGTCAGCTGCCCTGGCTGTGTCCCCTCCCAACCTCTTGTGCCCCTCCAGCCTTCTTGCTGGCTGGGCATGAGAAGCTGAAAAGTCCTTGACTTTAGACTAAACACTACTTAGCAACAACTGAAAACATCAGCGTGTTATCAACATTCTTCTCATACTGAACTAAAAAACATAACACGATACCAGCTACTAGGAAGACAATTAACTCTGTCCCAGCTGAAACCAGGACAAATGCCTATGCATGACACAGGCTTCTCATTGCTGTGAGAACTTGGAAGGACTAATGCTGCACTAGGAAGGAGAAAAGTCATCTTATTCTGTTTCTTTCTTGTCTTCTCTGACAGAATTTATATGTATTTCTGCAGACATTTTCAAGAATGTAGTAAGAATATTTGGTCTACAGTTTTAAAATCACCAAAGCTTATGTTAAAATAAAGGGAAAAGGGAATGATGGTCACAAAAAGGAAGTATAAGAAGACTTTTCGCAGAGTGGCAGAGGAATGCCTAGAGTGGAAAACACAGATTGGGAAGTGGACACAAGCCTGGCATATGTGACTACATTAGTGGACAAGGGAAGAGCTATGGATGTCATCTGTCTGAACTTCTGTAAGGCCTTTGACAGTCCCCTACAACATCCTTCTCTCTAAATTGGAGAGATATGGATTTAATAGGTGTACTGTTTGGTGGATGAGGAATTGGCTGGATGGTCGCATCCAGAGGCTAGCGGTCAATGGCTCGATGTCCAGATGGAGATCGGTGACAAGTGGTGTCCCCCAGTGGTCCGTATTGGGACCAGTACTGTTTAATATCTTGATTGATGACATCGACAGTGGGATCAAGTGCACCCTCATCAAGTTTGCAGATGAAACCAAGCTGAGTGGTGCAGTCGACATGCCTGAGGGACAGGATGCCATCCAGAGGTACCTGGACAAGCTTCAGAGGTGGGTCCATGTGAACCTCATGAAGTTCAACAAGGCCAAGTGCAAGGTCCTGCACATGGGTCGGGGCAATCCCTAGTATCAATACAGGCTGGGGGATGAAGGGATTGAGGGCAGCCCTGCTGAGAAGCATTTAGGGGTACTGGAGGATGAAAAGCTGGACATGAGTTAGCAATGTGCACTCACAGCCCAGATGGCCAACTGTATCCTGGGTTACATCAAAAGAAGCATGGCCAGCAAGTCAAGGGAGGTGATTCTGCCCCCCTACTCCACCCTGGTTAGACCCTACCTGGAGTAGTGCATCCAGTTCTGGAGCTATCAGCACAGGAAAGACATGGACCTGTTGGAACTGGTCCAGAGGAGGGCCACAAAAATGATCAGGGATGGAACACCTCTCCTATGGAGAAAGGCTGAGACAGTTGGGGTTGTTCAGCCTGGAGAAGAGTCCAGGGATACCTTATTTCAGCCTTTCAGTACTTAAAGCAGGCCTATAAGAAAGATGGGGACAAACTTCAATAGGGCCTGTTGTGGTAGGACAAGGGTAGTGGTTTTAAAATAAAAGATATTAGATTTAGAGTAGACAGAAGGAAGAAATTTTTTACGATGAGAGTGGTGAAACATTGGAACAGGTTGCCCCAAGAGGTGGTAGATGTCCCATCCCATTCAAGGTCAGGTTGGATGGGGCTCTGAGCAACCTGATCTAGTTGAAGATGTCCCTGCTCATTGCAGGGGGTTGGACCAGATGACCTTTAAAGGTCCCTTCCAACCCAAACTGTTCTATGATTCTGAGATTCTGTATGTTAGAGAAGACCACAAAGGAATTACCATCAGTATGATAGGTCCTGTTTGTTGAAATATACCTACCAGCTAGCATATCTAACAGCATTCACATTTAAGTGGAATTACTTGCCTGAGTGCATAAGAACCTGGGTTTGCTTGCATAATGAATAGAAGAATTTTAAATTCTTTAAAAGCCTTGGCTTTTCTGTTTGTAAAAATGTATTTAGTAATTATCAATGACTCAAACCTTATGAATAATAACCACTTCAGTTCTATGAAACCATTAACTATGCTCGTAAATTTTAAACAGTTTCATGGATTTGAATACTATTATACTTTACCTCAAGCTTTAAGGTTTTGTTAAGTTAAGCCACAAGAGTTAAAAACCTCTTAGGTTAAAGGCAAACAAGCAAACAACAATTGGTTTAAAAATTATTTTTCCGTTTGATACAAATTCCTGATTTTAAGTGCCATACTTCAATTCTGAAAAAAGTCACTCTCTTTAAAGTCAAATTAACTTCCTAACAATACTGAAACTGAGAATTGGTGATATTTCAGTGGAAGATGTATTTGCTGCTTTTTCTCAGTTGACTGTCTTCCGACAGGTTTTTGGTGTATTTTCCTGGCTTATTTTCACTTTACAATATGCTGTACCAAATAAACAAGGGTTTTAGTAGAGAGATCATCAGTAGACTCCCACTAGAATTGTACAGGGATGTATGCTTTTCAGCATATTCATAAATTATCTAGGGAAGGAAATGAATTGCAAATTAAGTTTGCAGATACTAGTAAGTTACTCCTACTAGTGAAAAGGAAACCTGACTGAAATACTGCAGAGTATCTCCTGTTATTGAGTGACCAAGCAGGAAATCCAAAGTTGGTAAGTGATGGGCGTGTGGAAGAAGCTGAGCCCCCAGTTCTATAGGTGCAGAATCATAAAATAGTTCAGGTTGGAAGGGAGACTGCAGGAGGAATGTAGTTCAATCTCCTGCTCAGAGCAAGGTCTGCTGTGAGATCAGAGGTCAGCTATGAGATTGGTCACTCAGAGTCACTACCCAGATCATTCAACCATTTTTCTTGCCTGTAAGATATTCAAGACAGGATTCGCTGTTCTATTGCTCCTCTCAGGATTCCAGGAGTGTGCTTCTTTTGTCAAACAATGTCATGTTATTCAAAACTATTGTGTATGTTCTGTTGTCAAAAGGGTCCGACACAACCTTGTAGATTTAAATCATGTACACTGAAACTTTTCCAAATCTTATATAGGATGTGTAGACTTTCATGCCACAATATTCACATTTCCATTTTGATATGAGGGGGTTTTGTCTTCCTTTTTTAAAAAAAATTCATTATGCATTCCATAGTATAAAACATACATTTGCTACTGGTTTAGGTCAATGGAACATTGACTGTTAGTGCAAGCATTTCTTTTGAAAGCACATTTGAACCCAGTATGCATGGTGCCTAAATTCCTGTCAGGTCTCTAATGTTAAAGTATTTTTAGGAAATCTAACCAGCTGAGATATCTGCAACTTAAGATTCAGAAAAATGGAAAAGCTGACAAGGAGCTTTGATACAACACAAAGTGCAACTTCACTCACAATGTTTCTGCTTTCACCAAATACTTTGTAGTTACCAGCAATCTATGCCAGTCAAACCCATTGATAATCAGGTGTATTAAAAATATAAAAATGAAGGTCACATCAGTGTGTATATGAAAACAAGTGAGTGACATACGTCAAATGAAACAAATACTTCAAAATGTGGACTAAATGGTGCTTGACGACAGAATGCTTGACTAATACTGGGGTGTCTATGAGACCTACGCAGTTGTTAAAACAGTGCTACTTAAAAGCAGGATGGAAAGGGTGGCAGTAACATTAATGAACATCTCAATAATCATTATTTAAACATCCCATACCTATCCATTGCTACTGAAAAAAAAAAAAAAAAAAAATTGTGAAAATACAGCAGCTTTAAATCACAGTCTATTTTCATTAAGATAGCAGCTGCATTCATGGCAGATGTTAAGGTGGACATTATAAGAATCTTATTTTCTTTTAGGTTTTAGATTCATTTGATAATTCAGTATACAAAACTATCTCAAATAACCCACACATATTTGCTCCATTCAGGTGCAATACAGATAACTTATTTCTTATCCAAATGATCTAAAGATAAGAAAACTATGAATAAATCCAATATTTTCTGTTCAGCATTTTATGTAAGATACATTTTTAGAGTACACACCCACAAATTACATTTAATTTCTAGGCAGAGACTAAGAAATCAGGTCATTTTTAAGGCCTTGAGCTATTGGAATATTTGCATTAATCTGAGAAAGTGCTGGATCACCCATAATTGAAATGAATACTGGGCAAAGTTCTGTTACAGGTCCAAATCCAAAAGAAAACATTTTTAATGGAAAATTTAATTAGTTTTAAATTGATTTAACTCAGAGAGCAGAAAGACTTCAGTACACATTTTTGTAAGACATTTTATCTACCTTCCTTTCTAGAATTTAAGATAAAATTCTAGCCCTAGGGCACTGGGGTAGCTGCCTGTGTAGAACTGCTAAAATTAGAATAGTTGTCCTAAAATGTATAATCTAAATTTATCTCCATAATAGTGAGTTTGTGTATTTCTAGCTGCCTGTCTTGAAATAACTAAATATGATCCAATTTAATAAGCTAAGAGCATTCTGAACAATATCCCTCTTTAGAGTACTTTAATTTGTGTTTAAAAAATCAAAGTTGCTTTTGAAATGATGACTTCAGAGTAATGCTGTTCTATGCAGTCGTAAAATACATCAAAAGACAATGTGTTCCTATAGATGGTAAAAATATGCTTTGTACAACATGACATAAATTTCAGGGGGGTTTTACCTGTACATTGTCACTGTTAATGGAATAATGATTGGTATCAGGAGCTATCTCTTTGAGTTTAAGGAAATTTGTTTTGCACTTCTTAATATTCCTTCAATTTTTCTTCATACTTGTTTTGTGTATGTCTTAATTAGGCTGAAAATGTACATTTAAATGTATCTCTGGAGAACTTAGCAATTCAAGGCTGAAATGGAAAAGCCATTCTTATTTAACACTACATCATAAACAATTCTAGACTGATACTTACCTTAGGTAAAGTATTGCAATACCTAGACACAGCAAGAATACTAAAAAATGAAATTTTGATTTCAGCTCTGAACTTCCTTCCTGTTATAGGTTTATATTAGCCAGTGTTCAGTATTATTTTGATGTATTGTGGGTATTTTTGATGCTTCAGTTGTTAAGTGACCATATGTAAGTGCATGTATATACAGCAGAACTATCCAGTCACAGATTACACACATCAGTCACTCCAATAGCTTCACTTCCAACATCAGTAGGGAAATGAAATCATCACAGGGAAAAGCAATAATCTGAGGTTACAGCAAATGTTTTGCTCTAAATACAGAACTTTCTTGTCATGTACACTAATCTCTTCTTTCACAGGAGGAGGAATATTTTGCCTAGGTGTGTTACACTCCCTCCTTGGGTCATTTTTCAGGCATTTCTAGCGCTGCACAAAGTGCGTCTGCCAGCAAAATATAAATAGCTTAAAAGTATAATGCAGTTATTTATTGGCTGATGCACACAGAGATATCTAGAATTTAACAAGCTACTAGACTAAGTACTAATATGCACTCTGGCATGATAAGACACCCAGAGTCTCCGCTGGTCAGGCAGGCACCAGCCTGGAGGGGAAGGGCCAGCTTCCACTGCCCCTGAAACAGATCCTTTTTCACCAACTCCGTTTTTTTTCCTTCAGGATTTCATACCATCGCATGCTGATGTTCTTCCTCTTGAAACCTTGAGCTGCTAATGATCCAGTCCCACCAACCCTACTCTGTCTGCAGTTTTACCTTTCTTATCTTGCATAGCTCCACTCTGCAGACTTCCTCTCAGCAGTTTCCTCGGAGGTCTGAGCCAAGGTTATGAAGCTGAGCCATATCTAATCTAGGTCTTCACAGGCAGCTGCACCCTGTGGTGAGTGAGGAGGCAGTTACAGAAGGGATCACAGAGAGAGACACGTACAAGTGCAATTCAGTTCATGACCAAAGACAGCAGCAAAAGTGGACCTGACCTCAAAAAGCTGTTAAAACTGCACGGCTTTCCAAAGCCCGCTGACTTGACTTTTATACCCTCCAAATCCTCAAAATGATCAATGCTATACAGCACTCCCCACCTTGGTGTCACCTACCCCTGCACACACACTGAAACTCTTTCAAATGCGAGGAAACACCTTGCCCACAGGCCCAAACCCTAGGTTTTGGCACAGCTGATCTCTTACTGGATTCTATTACTTCTGTTTCAAATAGTGCCATGTCCACTACAGTACCAGAGATTAAAGTCTGTATGGGAAAATATGGTTTCATTCCTTTCCCTTCAGAGAAGAGAAAGAGAAAATATTTTTATTCTCTACCTTCCATATGGCAAAGAAAGATAGTTTGGAGGTAGAGATCTTTCATCCTTTCACCTCTTTCACCTCTAATAGGAGGCAGGGATTGGAACAAATGGAAATTCTTTTTCTTTTGGCAGAGATGTCGGTCATCTCTGAGATAACTACATATCTGGAGTTGCTGCAAGCAGCATAAACACATAATTGTATTTCTGATTAAAAATCTTTTAGCTAGTGAAGGTCCAGCAGTTTATTATCTCCTAGTCAGCTCTACAGTGCCGACCCTTGAAAACTTATGAAAGCTTGATCACGAGAAGTTTAGCAGAGGGGAGGTAAGTGGATCACATTCCCCAAAATACGGAGTTTAGAACAATCATGTTAATTCCATCAGGAAATTTTCATGCTGATTCGCTGTAGCCAATACAGGTGAAAAATGACCACTATGTCCCAGGTACATGTGCCCGTCATAGTTTGAGAGTCAGAATTCAGTCCAGAGACTGAGGGAACTTTGTGCAGCTATTGTGTAGTTAAATTATCTTCATTAGACAGGAAGCAATTTTGCTTGTTTGCAGGAGTATCTAAGATCGCAAATGAACTACAACAACAGACCAATTAATTTTCCATACCTTATCCCTTCCTAGTTTTAGCAAATGCCAGACACTTCAGAAAAGACAATTGTACAGACAGTACTTTCCCAGAGGAAGACAGCAACTTCAGTTCACGTGTTTAGTTCTTCTTATAGGCAATCAAATAATTATTGTATTACACTTTATTTTATGTCCATCCAATTAAGGTTAGTCTGGACATGAATAAGTGTTTATTGACTAAATCAATAGTCTTAGCCATGTTACAGTGCACATAAAATAGTTACAAGGATAAAATCAGTTGTTACATTAACCACTTGCAAAGAATGGTCAGGCTAAGCTTTGAACTAACATTGCCTCATTAGGTTATATTCAGATTAAGAAGTAGACAGGAACAAAAGGAAGTAATTTTTTTTTAAATTAGTCTTCCATTTCCTTTCCACACTTTAGATTAATTAGAATTTACCACTAAAAGAGCCAGACAGTACAATTAAGTTTTACAGCAACCATATTAAAGTTTTTAAAAATTGAGCTTCGACTTCCCCATAAATCCCAGGGGTACTTACAATTAAATTAGGCTTTGTCATCTGAAATAACAGAATGAGATACATAATATGCTACACACTCTCTGGTACAGGAACTCAGCTAATCAAGAGGGTGACCTAGCATATTGCTACTTCAAAAATACAACAGCAGTACAGCACTACTCGTATATCTGTAAACACCTCTCTACAGAGAATGTATGCATGTAAAAGTTATTTCATGTTCCTTCTCCCTGACATCAGCACTAAGCTAGAGCAGAATGAACAATGTATGACAAATAACTTATAGAATGGATTTTGACTCTTGTCCGCTTCCAACTGTGGCATGTCCATGAAATGGTCACATTCCTTCCACAGGTATTAGGTGCTAAATAGAATGTGAATAATTTCCCTCCTCTGATTTTCTATTTTGAACTTATTGCCAAAAGCCTGTGTTGTATTTTTAGTTGACAGCTCTTCTCTGCATGAACACAACTGTTAGAATATCACAGCATTTCACAGACAATATCCAAATTAATAAATTGTTAACAGAATTATATTAGAAACTTGGAAAGTGATTTGGCTCGGCTATTTTTCTGAGAGTCTTTTTGTTAAATGCTGGGTCATTGACCAGACAAGATGAGACAAGTCTGTTTGCTTGCCTCTGCTTTATACATAGTGAGCTATAACCACTCTGAAATAAATTCGTAAAGGTGCTGGAGTATATCCTGGCCTCTACAGCGGAAAATTAGTTATAGGAAAGGATCAAGCCAAAAGGATGAGCCCAAGGGAATGAACCAACAGGAAGTACTCTAATTTCACGTCATATCCCACTCCCCTCTGGGAATTAGGTGATTTCACCTGGTGGTAGAAAACTTTGTGTTTTCCTTCATAAAGAAAGCAAAAAACATCAGATGTTTCTTTCAAAATATAACCAGAAAAAGATTGTGGGGATAGTGCAGCCCTAAACAGTATTCGTTGTTTCCAAAGGCGAAAGCTAGACCTGTTTCTTTATCTGATGAGATATTTCACACCTCACAGGAGAGTAATCTACCTTTCAGGCTAAATTGTTGAAAAGTAGAGAGGTTTGAGATGAATACTCTCCTGTTATTCAATTAATGTTCTATTGATTAAGCTCTTCAGTTAATATTAACTTAGGCACAGATTGATGTGAATGAGAGTTAGATGTGGTACACCTGTGCTGACCTGCTCATCACAAGCAAGTCTGAGGTATGTCTCAGTATACCCAGAAATAAAAATTTAGGCTTATGGACAAATGTACAGACATTGCACAGTGACTTCTGCAGTGAATTTTACAAACCTGAAACAAAGCAACAATTCTGGATTTGAAAAGAAGTAAACAGGACTTGGGAAAGACAGTCTGCATCTTGAACAATCTCCAAGAAAACAGTCAGATATTGTAAGTGCTATTTACGTACTATTTAAACATTTACAGTCTGATCTGGTTAGTAGATTGGTTTGGGGGTTTTTTGGGGGGTGGGTGGGGGACATGACTGTTGGTTGGTTGGTTGTTTTTTTCTGAATCACTAACGTATTCTTATGACATTAGGCATGACATCTTTCTAGTGAATCATTTCCAAACTTTCAGCACTATGGAATTGCACATGTCCAGTGCTCATGTCCACAATGCCCACTCAGCTGCCTTTCTAGGTACTTTTCTTTCGTTTCCAGGTTATCAGAAAATAAACACTCAGATCCTGCATTCCTTGAACATTAGTTTGCTATGCATGTTTCAGAAACAGCTATTTAATGAAGTTGCTTTTGCTGCTAATGCAAAATAAACAATAACAGGCCATAGAAAAGGTAAGTTAGTTGCCTAAGAGCTGTTAATGTAAATTTCTCAAAAAGTTCTTACAAAAAAACACATTTGCTTGCAATTTGGATGCTAAATATTTTAGAGACAGACTGTTGCAACGGAAATTTTCCAGAGCTGACAGTAGGTGAGTGAAATGATAGCCAAATATAGCAGAGTTTCAGTGTGTTTGGTTCCTCACAATGACATTATAGTCCAGACAGATGCAGACACCTGATTGTTGTATGTGGAAAATTAGAAAGAGATTTTACTGCTGTGTTTACGTATTTGCCCACTTCCATAATTTCTAGCACAAACAGTTTGACCTAGGCAGCTCTCATTCTAACAAAACATCAGGAGACAGAACTGATAATTGGTATTAAAATTTAAAGAAAAAATGTATTATAATTCCTGCTTTGATGAGAAAAATACAAAATATATGCATCTTTGTTTTCATTCATTTTAGTATGACTGCTTGACACTTCACATATTATAGATTTTTTTTAAACAGTTAATATCTATCACCCCTGAAATTATATTTATCTTATGGCATCTGACACATCTCTCATGCTTTGCAGTAGCTGTTTTCATTTCTGTAGTCTCTGCGATGGATGGCAATATATGATCAGCAATACAGCACCTTCAAAAGAACCATAAAGAGGCACTTAGGAACTCGATGAAAGATTATACTATTTTCTAGTGGACAGAGTGCTTAACTCCATTAGTGTCATAGGTTGATTAAATCATCCTACATCACATTTCAAATGCACGGCAACCAATTAAGTCAGCCCCTTGTAGCTCCATACATCTTTACATTTCTGTGGTCATAAAGATGTTGTGAAAAATTCTCTGAGATAGCCTGTAAGTGAAATTACTTATTGTGCTATAGTTATGCCTAACACCATTTTGTGGAAATAAAAGTGATTAAAATATCTCCAGTCAGGTGAGTTTTGTATAGAAAATAACTGGGAAATAAGTCTTAATTGTACACTTCAGAGGGTTTTTCTGAACTACAGCAGGAAAAGTAAAGGACTATGTGAACCAACCAACTGGAACAGAGAAAGAAATAAGCTACGTTCATTTTCAGTCAGGTCCCTATTTTGGCAACATCTTGTAACTTTAATATTTCACCTGAATGATAATATCACCAAGAAGACACTGAAAAGGATGAATTTGATCCCTAGTGTAACATCCATCTAGATCCAGCCAGCCAGCACATTTCAAAAGCATTTCTGATTATTCGGTTGTTCAGTTTATTTCCACATTTCTAACACCACACAGATGCTACACTGGTATCAGAGAAATTACTGAATGCTTTCAGCAGTATCTCCAGGATTCATCACATGGTCACACTGCATGTTATTTATCACAGGTTCCTGACTGAAATAAAAAAGCAGGTCACATCTGTACACACCAGACAGGAAAGATAGAAAGTTCAGCACTAAAAAATGTTAAGTTTTCTGACAAAAAACAATTCTTATATTCGATACTTGAATTTTTATGTGGGCTAGAAATGTTTAGTCTCTCCACTGTGTCTCATCTCTTGCCTTTTTGCAAGAATCAGTGAAGGATAAGCTTCTAAGACCTATCAGGACACTGCACCTATCCTGCTCAAAACAGGAATAGAATAAATCCTGTCATTCCCAGACTGACTTGCATTTTATTATCGGTCTTCCACCGTCATTGCACTAGTTTTTGAGATCTTCCCAGTAGGATCACTGGAATATACTGTGTGCAGGCTTTTCTTTCACAAAGTTCTTTAATCTTATTTTGACAGAAACTGGACGTCATGTTGGTTAAAATGCCGTTGCTTGATTCACATAAATGTATTTGTTATACCTTTGAATTTTATAAGTAAAAGTTTGATACATGCCAAGTGTACTGGGTCTGGCTAGGATGGAGTTCATTTTCTTCATAGCAGTCCATATGGTACTTTTTATTTTCAGTGTGTAACTATAACAGCATTGATAATACCCCAATGTCTTAGCTACTGCTGAACAATGCTCACACAGCGTCAGGGCTTTCTCTGTTCCTCACTCTGCCCCCATAGCGAGTAGGCTGGCGGTGGGGAAGAGGTTGGGTGGGGACACAGCTGGGAGAGTTGAGCTGAATTGACCAAAGAGATATCCCATGCTATGTAACGTCTCACCCAGCAATAAAACGGGGGGAGTGAGCAGCTTGTGGGTGCTTAGTTGCTGACTGGGGTCAAGCCCACTGCAAAAAGCCTTTATCTTTGCACCATAGTACACAGTTCTGTATTTCAGCAGAGATGTTTACTAGGAAGATCTTATCCTTGGATTACATTATACCCTACCCCAAACTCTGAAATTCTCAACTATGTAGTGGTAGACATATCATTTTATGCATTAAGAGCAGAAATGAAAAGGATGAGGAAATACACAGGAAGGTGAAATACGCATGGATTAGATACCTAATACTGCCAAAGTGAAATCCTACCATCCTTAAAGTTAATGACAACATTCAAATGGAGTTGAATGAAGCCAGTATTTCAGCTATGAAATTTCCCATAATTTTTATAATTCCATTCAAATATTATTAGAAGCAGACAAATAGGGGGGGAAAATGTGTACTGATGCTAACTCCTGTGTCCTGGAAGAGTGAGAACAAGTAATTGTCTCAGTTTCCAAGATGCCTTGGCAATATTGGGATTTAGTAATATGATATTACCTGATGTATGAGAAGACACAGAAAAGTATCTGATCAATGTATCAGTAGTGAAAGCAGAACTAGCATCAAAAAAGGACATTTTTGTGTTGTATTCAAGTAGTACTGGGTAACTAGTGTATAAGGAGGTCTTGATGGCAGCTGAGAATGCTGGAAAGTATTTTCTTTGGTTTTGGAGGTAAGGCTTAACTCAGCCTGCCTGTTTTCCCCATGAATTTTCTGGTTTTATAAATGGAGGTGCACAAATTAATGTGCTGCAAAGGTAGTGATGGTTTCAGGGAAAGACTTCTTTAGTTTATTATTTATAGTTTGCACTGTGGGCCAGGAGAGAGAAGGAAAGAGAGAACTTGCATACTAAAATCAATACAAATAATAATAGCCTCTTACAAGAGAAGCCTTAGGGGCTGAATATCTCTGGGTTCCTTTTTTTACATAAATGATCTCGGTGGATTATTGTTTCAATGTTTTGTGCTGTCAGTCACAGTCTGCTACCAGCTCTCTTTTTGTCCCATGGAAATCTTCTCACTTCTGTGTGCTGAAATAAAACAAAATTACATAGCAGCAGGTAGCCCATGATGACTTTTCTGAATGTTTTCAGCAGAACAGTATTACAACAGAAGCAGTAATCCATGCTGTTCGTAGGCTCTTTTTCAGATACACACCCTGTCAGTCAATGCTGAAGTGGCCAAATGTGTTCCTACATTATATCTGAACTTTCTCATTCCAGAGCAACTTGGGGCTGTGGCTCAATTATTTGTCTTGGTTTATTTTCACCTATTTTTAGCAAGCAAAACACACTGAAAAACAAAAAAATATTAATTTGGGCCACAAGAATATTCATATTTGATAACATTACTGTCAGCTTAATAGGAATGTGCATTAGGATTCTGCAGGATTCTGAATACTTTGATATCAGGTAAACCAAAGATATTCAGATATATTTGTATTTTTAATGTGTGCACATAATAACAATACTTAGCACCTATACTTTTCCACAGACTTTTTTTTTTGCCTGAGCAACTCACATACTTCTGTTATTCTACTTACTATTGTTCTATGTACAGAGGAGAAATGACAATTTTTCATAATTCTTTTGGCATCATCATAATAGGTTTTTTTCTTATTAGTCATCTTTATTTATCTGCATAAATATTCAGTGAAAATACATTCACATTATTTTTAAATGTTCATGATTTTTATAATTGTATAATTATATTCAGAGGGTACAAATTCTTGCATAAAATGAATTCTATCTTTTTAAAAAATAGATTACCATAATCCTGTTTACTGAATTATTCAGTGCTTACAGAGAACATATTACAGTCTCTGCATTTTTGCATTTTTATTTCACTATTTTACTAAAACAATAACATTATTTTGCAACCAGAGGCATATTTTCATTGAGTTCCTTTTTACTTCTTTGTTCCCTTTCATATTCAGATAATTTAGGAACATAGGAAGGAAATTAATTAAGATGTCTGCATTTTCTTAGAAAGAAGTTGAGCAGTTGGTATTTTGACTTCTTTTTGACAAGTAAAAAGTTGTTTTCTCTCCAGGGATCTTTTCATGGTAACTATTCAACTTATTGCAGATGTTGTGGGTCATATGCAACAGCAGCAGTCTTAGAAACCTAGCTCAAAAGAAAATGGACAGAAAAGTAGAGGTTTTGACCAAACCCAGAAACATTACTGAAAGACAATGAAAAAAACAGTCTTATTGTATCACCCACCTATGCGTGCTCACACAGTGATGTTTCTTTAAGACCACATCAGCCAGAGAAATGGAGGAGTTTACTGCCAGAAGCTACACAGTGAAACTAAAAAGTAGGGACTAGACTGGCATATCAAAGGCAGTTTGATGCTTTTGCCTAGCTCCTCAAAGCTATATTAATGCCTAACTTCCATTGCAAGCAGTACCTTAAAAACAAAACCAAAAGTCTTAAAGGAACAGAGGTCCCGATTCTGTTTCAGGCACAAAGGGTAGGAAAACAGGAGTTCTAGCCCTTAATGTTGCAGTGTTTAAAGATCAGTATTTTCCATTCATCCTTAAAAGGGTCCTTGCTTAGTTCTAGGAAAAGAAAAAAAAAAAAAAGCCTTCTTATGATTGTTATGTGACAGACTGTGCTGATTGATGTTTACGTTCAGTGTTTGCTTTGGCAGAAGTGCACACGGCTTTTGAAACACAGGATGCTTTTTCTGTCTACATTATTATTATAGCTAATTATACAAAATCTATTTTTCCTTGATATTTAACACCTCTTCCATTTACTGGTCTTTTTCTTGTGCAGCCTATTCCATGCTACATTTAGGAGTCACATCAGACTTTCTACATTGTTTATACTAATCACAATTACTAATGTTGTCACAAACCTTTTCTCTGTAGCACAGTTTGTACTTTATGGTTATATACTATGTCAAATTACTGATACTTATGTATTTGTTTGCATTTATGAGAAATCCAATTTCCCATGCTCTGTACAATATTATGTAAGTTGTACGTATAAACCAGTAAAAGGTAAACTCTGTTTTTCTCTGACATAATGGTAATTTTAAAAGCAGGAAAAATAGCATTAATTCTCACACAGATGTTTTCAGTCAAGCTAAAACTAATGACTGTTACTGTAACTTAATTGAAGTACAAGGTAATTGCCTTTCTTTTTGTTTAAAGCCCCTAGTTACATCTTTACTACAATAAATACAGCGGGATTTTTTAATCTTTAAACAAAAAGTGATACTAATTTACCTTATCCCAAGGTCAGAATACAGAATGCCAAAATAATTTTTATTACAGTAATACTGCTATTAAAATTTTTGTACTTTTGCCAATAAGTTAGTATAAGTATGTCTTCTCATATCATCATCTCATATTTTAAATCCGTAACACTTCGGGCTTGTCAGATGGGAAATTAGGAGTGAGACAGGTGCAAGAACAGAACCACACAACTTACTGAGAATCCTTTCCAAGGATGGTATAGCTGAAGTGCAGCTTCTAATTTATTAATCAATCACATGCACACACATACACACATATGATCCGTACAGAAACACACTCACACTAGTCGAGGCCTCCACTCTATGTCCGGCACCATGGACTTGGGGGACATCTGCAGATGCGTTCCTGGCCCACCCAGAGCTATCGGTTTCATTACTTATTATTTCCAACTTAGATGGTTGGCATGAGCTGCCAATGGCCTTGTTGGTCATATCATCCCAGGACAGTCCCTTTGATATTTCCCATGTTTAAAGCTGATTAGCTGTTGTTACTTGGGTTAATATCACCTTCTGGCTTCCGGCCTCAAATGCATTACAGGGATGTAGTTGTCAAAACTTCATCTGTCCTTCTTTGTATTTTCCCTGTGCATAACTAAACCAATAGAAACGAGCAGATGTAGTTGAGAGCTTTTGGACAATACTCTCCCATATCCACTGTGTTTGCTTTGTTTTCCCAGTGCATACCAGAATCACCTAATGAGTGAAGAGGTGGGCAGATGTAGTCAAGATATCACTTATCGGGCAGAAATTTTAGCTAGTTTGTCCTGTGGAAAGGCTCTTACCAAATCAGGGAACAATCTGAATAGTCTGAACTTATAAAAAAAACATTGGCCTTGGAATTTGACAATTTTGCTGATAATTTCTGTAGAAATTTCTTTTTGTTTTAATTGTGCGTGTCCCAATCTGCATCTTTCAAAAATTAGATCTTTACTGAAATGTCTGGATATAGACCAGTTCATATTTTATATGCCTACAAAAGAAATAGTTATA
Organism: Aviceda cuculoides; assembly: GCA_035590195.1. NCBI lineage: Eukaryota > Metazoa > Chordata > Aves > Accipitriformes > Accipitridae > Aviceda > Aviceda cuculoides. The sequence goes on from JAVJGG010000054.1 coordinate 9,637,083, forward strand.
ACAAAGCATCATGGTTTACCAACACTTAATCTCAAATATTTTGCAATATAGCTGAGTATAGCACAACCATCCTTTCTGGTGACTGGATGACTAGGTGCCAGCTTGCAACTGTTATTTTGCACCTTCACCCAGCACTGTCTGTGGGTGAAGAAACAGCTACTCAGAAGATTATTTTAGTGAAGGTCACTTGTGCAGACTCTTCCTCCTGTTTTGACTGATTTTGAGGCACATGTGAAGCAAGAGTTCCAGGGGAGGTGTCACCCGTAGACACTGACCAGAGGTATCTACAAGGCACAGATTCTTCTCACAGCTCACTTTAACTGTTGTAATACATTTTATATTAAACTGTGCTTAGCAGACAAGCTTTTTCCCTGCAAAGTCTCAACGAGTGGTCAGATACAACTTGTTAAAAGTATGAAGTAAAATAGAAACAGGTACCATGCTAATTGCACTGAATGATAGCATTAAGCTTTTCTGCGTTCTTGGCTATTTAGGATGCAATCCTTCACATATGGGCTTCTCCATCAGCCTGCGCACACCGACCTGCTGGAACCTGGGAGTTCTGGGCCTGGGGTCCACAAAGGCAACACACAGAGTCAGGGCTGCTGCCTAACACTTAAACATGAAGATTGCACACACCAGTATTTGGGGGGTGGGAAGGAAACTATATAATTGAAATGTAATATATTTTCTGCATCAACAATCTTTACTTTTCCATTTTCAGCACTCAATGAATGTAAAATACTTGTCGCTTAGGACCTTTCATACTCTCTTGGTAACAACACAAAAGATAATTGTGTGCCAATTTACACTCTGCCAGAAGAAAGAGGGGCAAATTTGCTCCTATAACTTCAGAGAGAGCATATTTTAATGTAAAGTAGGGTGCAGAACAATTTTTCTGGCTCTTGAAGACTTCGAGATTTATGTATTTCCATTTTTGTCAGAGGCAGATAAACAGAACAACTGGAACATTTTAAATGAGGCCACTCAGTAACCTCATGCAGCTAGTTCTCTCCTAAAGGTTTTAACTTTTACGGTTTTTACGCAGTTTACACATGAATGGAACTAAAATTGGTAGCTGTCTCCTCAACTCCTCAGCCCCCACTGTTTTCTTATATCTAAGAGACACTGAGCTCCTTACCACTAATAGTATGAGTAGCTTTCTTATTTAGTCAATACCATCTATTTATAAAAGTAAAGAAATATTAGACAAACTGCCTCCATTCAGTTGTCCCTCTTAACTAGCCTGCCTGCACGTTTTCCTCTTGGCTTGCTATCTTTATCCTACTTTTATTCAGTGGGTTATTTCAGATAAGACTATAAACCCTTAGAGAAAATGTTTTCATTTCCACAAAACACCTAATACAATGAATCTCTAATCCTGACTACAGTTGTTTATTATTATTTATAAATAATATAATAGTTTTAAGCTGATACATTCAGTTCAACCAAGGGCAGCTTAGCACTCTATCTGTATATATTATCTCTTTATTTTCACTCATTAGTCTTAATCCTTAAAACAGGTCTTATAGCGTGTGGGAGCAAAGGTAAATAAGGAAAAAGAGTGAGTAAGGAAAGAAGCCTCACCTGAGCTATCCTAAGTTGACATTTATTATGGTAGTTACTTGTGATTACAGACAGCTGTCTGTAAAAAGACAGTTTACTGTTACCATGATTTCTATTATGGATATAAAATTCTAACTTAATAGTATTTGGATCATGTGTGGAAATACTCTGTACCTCAGAGGTGACAGTGTCTAGCCCTAAACTTGGGTCAGATTTACACTGCCACAGCATACAAGAATTTTATAGCCTTCACTTTTTTTTTTTTTTAAACACCATCCCTCCTAAACATTTTTTTTTTTAAGATTTCACATAAATTCCCTATTCTTTCATAATTTTCACTTTCATACTAAAATTTTCTCTGCCAAACTTTAAAAATGCTACTTAAAAATGCATAAACAAGGAAAACCTTTGTCTAATCATGATCTAGTATGGATGATTTAATATAAAAATATATTTAATGTAAAAAAAAAATAAATTGAAACTGAATAAATAATATGATATGCTGTTATGAGCAGCATAAAAAGAAAACAGAACCCTTAGAAATATGGCTGTAAGGTGGAATGGCTCTCCATAAGAACATTCCAACATGCTTGCTATTTTTTGAGTTGCAAAAAATTAACATAACATAAAAAGCTTAGTTTTGTTGCTGCACCACCTTATCTCCAAGTGTCAATATTATCTATATCTAATTTGAGCCAGTCTACAAAGTTATACTTCTTTCTAAATGATAAAATGTCACTTATCATGACATTGGAAGGCTGCTAACAAAGAAACTGTATAACAGTTCTTTCTTATGCAGCTCTCAGCCTTTGTGAGTTGCTGAATTCAGAGGAAGATGAATTCTAGAAGCAGGCACTGGCATTTGCAGCTCTTAAAAAGAAACCAAATCAGCCATTCAAGCAGTTGTTTAGGTTTCTAGACAGTCTGTTTGCTCAGTCTTGCAAAGTTTGAAGTTCACCCATGCTCCTGTTAGAAAGCTGCAGACATGCTATTGAGAATTGCTTTTTTAAATGCCTACCAAGACTTCATCAACACACTTTTATGATATCCTGTGTAACATGTTGAACTTCGAGAAGATGAATGACAATAATGAACTACTTTATTTCCTGAATGCATTTGTTTCCTGTACTGTTATTTTTTCTTCTTTAGCATAGTGTATTTGGTATAAGAAGTGCTACTCTTATCATCTAAATCACAGAAAGCATATCCTTTTTTTAAGATAAAAATTCAAACTCAGTCATTTGTTGGAAAAATCTTGGAATTTATTAGTTATTATCTCAATATGATAATTTCTAAACAATTGTGATCTAAAGTATTTCTTTCCATTTTAATAATACTAAGCATGCAAAACATTCTAATACAGCACATTTAGTACAATCTTTACAGTTTCTTAAGCCCCAGTCTTAAGACTAACAATCTTTTTTGGCTAACTTTCATTTGTTAGCATTGTTTCTATGATCCCTACCCCTTCTTCCACTCAAATTACAGCAGGCAATATTTAGGTGTGTATAGATTTTCTTGAGAATTAAACCATTGTGAAGTTCTAAAAAAATGCTCAAGCATAATTAACAGAGTAATATTTACCCATGATAAAGACAATTTTAATTAAAAGAAAAACAGCACATTTGAAAAAGAAAAAAAAAAAGAATAAGTCATTAGAATGCACTACATATCATACCTGAAAAGGCAATACAATAATTCAGTGGAATTAATTTTCACTATTTGTAACCATTTAACCATTTTGAAGACAGGATGCCTACATTTCAAATGAAGCTAGAACATTATACACAACCATCTTTTAACTAAGTTTTATGTTGTGTCCCCTCAAGCTCTATCATCATAAAGTCTTCTGGTCCCTCTTTCAAAAATAACAGTGTTAACGAAGTAAGGTAGAGTTTTGCACAGGAGGCAGAGAGCTGGGCTAATGAACTGATACACTAGCTCATGTCCACAAGTCCTCTATGAGATCAGAAGCAGTAGCTATGCAGCTTAAACATCTAACCTATTCTCAAATAAAATGCCCATTTTTCTCAAGCCCACGTGCTTTCCTATCACCATCAACATTTTCTCACAAAAACTTCAATTATATCACCAGAGATTACAAAAATATTTTCCTTGACTTTGTTTAAGAAGAAACTTTATAAACAATATAAAAATATAAACAACTATATAAAAAAAGTCACTTTAAACAGGGACTAACAAACTGGTTTGTATTTTAGAATGAATGCTGAATGAGTATTCAGCATGAATACTGAACATTCAAATGACAAAACCCTATTGACAAGAAGGTGCTAAAACCATATTTTTTTAAATTACTGTTTCGGAAAAAATTCTTTCCTGATGAAATGGGAAACAAGAGAACAACAACAAAAATTTAAAAAACCCTAGCTGTAAATACTATAAATCTGTAGTTACCAGTGTGCAGTAAATCTGCTAAATCTCAGCTGTGTCCATGTACAGTATCTGAAATAATTACTACAGCAACTCATTTCTTTATCACTTTATCTGCAATGACAAGGGTCCAAAATGCAACTGATATACATATAATTATGATTTGTCAGATTTGCTTTCAAATGAGCATAGTCACTACATACTATGCATAAATTCAGTTTATCTATGTCCAAATTAAGTGAAAAAAAATTCCAATAAGTTATATTCAGTGCTAACTAGATTGCAAATGGGAAATTAGGAGATTTTGAGCACCACTGCAGATAAAACTAGACAACTAAGGAAAAAGAGCGTAATTGAACTATACCTGAATTTGAACCTTCTGTAATTCATACAGAAGCAGATCCAACATGTGAAAACTTTCACACACACGACGACCAAAAAAAAAGAAAAGAAAAAAGGGGGGGTGGGGGGTGTTAGAGCAAATATCCTGCCAATGATTCTTGTTCTCAGTTTTCAGATGTTATCATGTACCAGTATCACACATTAGTTGTCTTCCTCACTTTCTCCCCAGCGCTGCATTTCTTTCCTTTTCCCCCCAGATCTAATATTTATTATTTGTATAATTCATTAAAAAAAGTTAATTTTGTCTTCTCTCTGTAATAAAAATATTTACAATTTACCTTTTTCTTAAAATGCCTCCTTTTCCTTCACAAATTAATGATGCAACATTCATCTACTTCAAGCATATTAATAACAAAACCTTATCCATCATGCCAGCCTTTATTTTATTATTTTTAAAGCTGTAACGGTACGTTATTCAGGCAAAATGAAGGTAGGAGCAGGAAAGCTTGAATGCAGGCAGGGAAGAACTTTGGAAGAATGGTTGGTTAGTGATCGCATAGAAGGTAAAGGTGAATCCCAAAAATTTCCCCACAAGACGAGAAATTAAACCCATCTTAGATTTTTCGAATTACAACAGTATTCAACCTCTTGCACTCAGTTCTATGACCTAATGAATACAGTGCTTACAGACTCCTATATACATGGTACTTGTCTGAGAAAAACAAAGGTTTCCACACAATGTTTATGCAGCTTTCTTCCATGGTTCATCTGTTCATTTTCAGGAAGTGTCTCAGTTGAGTGCTTGCATACAACTGAAATGCAAAGTGTATCAGTTTATGTAATTATTTCAAACAAGTAAGTTTTTACTAATTAATTATAAAGAGAGTAAGTGTCCAGATATTGGGAATTTTGTTTTTAAAAATAGCTTCCCTTTTTAATCAGTCTTTACCACCAGAGGTTAAGATTTACAGTTCCAAATATCTGGGACCAAGTTTAGACAAGTGTAAGGGAACCAGAGTGTCTAAATTACCTTGATATAATAATGACTCAGTTGTCAAATTGTGTTCTGAACTGGGATTGGTCTCAATTTTTCCATACATGTCTTCTAGCAATATCATACATGTCTACTTCTTGCAAGAAGAGTTACAATTAAATTTCATTGGGGAGCTGCAGTTCAAGAAAGATTTTAGATCAGAGGCAAAAGCATCTCAAAGCATTAACAAAATTTTTGGACTAATTATTCTATGTTCACAAAAAGAAATGTAATTTTTGCCCTAAATGGAACAGGTGTTTTGTTTTAGAGTCATGGGAAGAATTACGCAATAACTATGCAACATACATATAATATATGGATTTGTCGTTAATGCAGCTAGCATACGAAATAAGAATGAGAAATGACTACAGCTGAAGCTCTGGCTACAGTTGGAAAAAAACCTCAGCTCTAAGGAAAGGAAGGTAGAGACCATATGAGGACACAGAGCCTTCATCTGCTGCAGGGGCAAGTCTCAGTACCTGTATCATGTATAAGTCTAGCTTTCATTTTACTCGTTTCACAGGATGAATCTTCTCATAAAGAGAAATGTGTAAGACTGCCCTTTTCTCTGCTGTTTTTAGTTTATCTAGGCTTACTAGATGTTTTAGTATCTTTTTCCCTTGATAAAATATGTTCCAAGGAGAAAGTATTTAATCTTTGCTTTAAGCATTTAAAAAAATAAAGAAAACATTTAAACATACACATTTTCATGTGATAAATCTCTGGTTCATGAAAGTCTGTAGGATATACTAAAAGCCAAGGATCATAACAGTTTGATTTTGGTAAGTCATAAGCACTTAACCTTTTAACTAGATATTTATATGTAAAAGAATTTTGTACAATTGTATCCACCATCAAAAGATGACAAGCACTAAAATAAAAGACAGCAGCTACCTGTTCAGGATAACAGTGTATGAGATTTTAGAAGGGAAAAAGAAAATTAGCCAAATGCAAACAATCAAATTTGCTTATAAACCACACTAATGAGCATAATATAAAAACTATATTAGACAAATCAAATATAGACTAAAATATATCATTTTTCAAATGCAACATTAATCAGGATTTTATGGCTAGAACTTCCAATTTTTATTAAATATTTCAAGTACTCTTACAGCAAGAGGTCATCTTGATTTCAGCTGGATAATCGAGCAGAAATCTTTAAGACTTCTCTTGTCCTAATGGCATGCAAGCATAGTAACTCAGAAATGTTATTTCCTCACTGAAACTTTATTCCATTTCTTGAAACCTTGTTCTTCTCTTACTTGTTTTCCTTTTGTTTTCTTACATTCTATAAGCATCAGTTTGTATTTCTTACAATCAGTTTCTAGTTTGCAGAATAAAAGCTGTTGCTAATACTAGACTCTTCTATACATTGTGCCATTTCTGCCTATTACTCAGAGGAGCAAAATGAAGACAAATTGTCCCAATCTCAGAGTGGCTTGAGATATAAGAAATTATCTTCTTTTTATTTGGAACTTAGCTTCTGATCATTTATTATTAATAAGATTCTGTAAACATTCTACAAATTATAAATGTGATCAATAAACCCTTACAGGTATTTTAGGAGAAGAGGTCACTTTCCTTTATGAGTGTAAAACTTTAGGAGATTAGTTGTAGCCTCTATTGGCAAAGGTAGCATAGGAGCCAGGGAGGACAAAGTGATCTAGCTTGGAGCACTGATAAAGGATGATTTTCAATGGTATTTTTACTAAAAAGTTAGTGCATTAAAAGTTTATGGCAAGTGAGATTCCTTAGCATATCAGGATAGTGTACATCCTTAATACACTCATGGAGGCTACTTGAAGGGCACTTTCAGTGCATGGACCTTTATACATAATACAGCTTTTTATTGTTGGCAAAGTCTAGAGCCCTGTGAGTATTTTTACAGTACATTATTTTTTAGAACCAATAAATTACTCATCTGAACTATCCAAGTATAAACATGATGACTTTTTGTCAGGCTTGACTATGATACTATTACAATGAATTATGGATTTTAGCGGTTATCTGCTTCTGATGTGATGCAATAAATCATGATCATTTATGATTGGTTCTGAACTTCATATCAGTTTTTCATATAGTCTGTCCTGCATTTGTAAGGTTCCTCAGAGTTATACTTTAAAGATGTCAGACAATTTCAAGATAGCATTACACTGATTTAAAATTCTTTGGAAAGCATAGACAAGATAAATAAAAAGAAATTTAAATACATTTTCAGATCTCCTTTCTATTCCATATACAATTATAAAAAACCCACAAATAAACAGTGAACTTAAAATTCATAAGTTTTTGTCAAAGGACAGAAGACAGTGAGATTTTAATAAATAAATGAATAAATGAAAATTGGCCTATATGCTACAGTTACACAGAGTAAATTGGCAGCTATTGGCAGATGATTCTTCTAACAGCAGCCTCCAGAATTTAAAAAAAAAAAAGAAAGAAAAAAAACATCAAAAAAGAAAGGCAAGACTTCTTTAGGCTATATGTGATATGATACTCCATATCACAAACATACCCCAGAGGAAAAAAAAAAGAATCTTCTTTTAATCTCACCTGCTTTATGTCCAGTCTGTCATCTTTTCCTACCTCCTCTGTATTATCCAGAAATGGCATCACTGGATTAGGAGTTGAGCCAGTCCCCCAGTGGAAGTTAGATTTTTTTTTATTATTCTGATTAATTATTCTCCTGTTCTATTATCTACCTCTGAATTTCTGCTTTTTTCTCAACCTTTTATATTACTTCTGTTTGGCAGGATATATCTTTCTTTGCTCGCATTTCTTCTTCCTCACTTGTCTACCTTCTCCTCTATTATACTGTGTTTTGTTATCTATTACTACTGGGACTAGGCCCTTCCTTCTCCATAACACTGAAGTTAGATTTAAGGGATACATCTGGTCACTACACGTGATGAAAGAAGAACATTTTTTAAAATATTATTGTAACAGTTAAGCATTCATAATCAAAACTGTTCTGTAATTTTTTTTTTTTTTTTAAGAAGTAAAATAAAGATTTCCCTTTTTCTCCCCTTCCCCCCTGGACTGAGCAAATTCTTGTATGTATTTGAAGCTATATAGGACACATAGGACACAGAACAAGTGATTTCTTTCCCTCAGAGAGCATTTGTGCAGGCACAAAGAAAATAGTTGTCTCCTTGTCTGTCATCTCAGAATTTGGAAGAAAACTCACCTTTTTTTCAGCACCAGTAATATCCACCTCAGGTGTGTTGAAGCCCTTTTCAGAGGGTACTGGATGACTCAGTCACCATGACAGTCTTGTTGCATGTGTCTGTGTTCGACACAGCTAAATGCATTGAATGTAGATTAGCAGTTTCTCTATTCAAGTTTGTTCCTGCTTTACTTCTATTATACATTAGCATAAGCTATCCATGGAAACATGCTACCTACAAGCTCTGCAAAGCAGAATTCTTTAGGACAGGAAAGAGATGGGCCTTTTCGCAGTTTCCTTCATTCCTAACTCAGTGAATAAGTCTCTTGCCCATTTCCTTAATGTGATTGTTCTAACAATCAGAGATGGGTTTTACACTCCAGAGAATGTGTAGGTTGTAGATATGCCTGGATCTTACACCAAAGGGAGAGGAGGGAAATAAAATTCTCCTAATATTTCTAATACATATACAGGGACTTTTTTCTACTACTAAGTTTGGTTAGAAAATTGTATGTTGCTATCCTTTTGAATTTTTAATCGCACTGTGATTTAAAGTAGCATTTCATGCATTTTGTTTCACAGTAACAGAATTACAGATCCGTAGTTTTCACCTCTCTTTAGTCCTTCTATCCTTCAGTCATTCACTAGCCCTTATTAAGGAAGGGTTTACTTTATTAAAGAATCTCAGGAAAAACTGTCTTTAAAGAAGGCATCACATTAAAGTTCACCCCAAGGATCCAGCTAGGTCTGAAATAGATGTTAAACAGCAAATGCCTATTCTCCTTAGTTACACATTAACCCTTATTTGTTAATATTCCATCATTATAATAGGAATGCTCCTCTATGTTGTCTCTTACCTTAACTTTCCTTACCTTTGCAAGGTAGTAACACTGCCTGACCACCACCCCACCACCACCCCGCCCCAAAACCAAGCAAAGGGCCACTCTTACAAGTAAGGGGAGGAATAGCACTGGTACTGCTATGTACCATTCTCAGCTGGGAGTTAGAGACACCGCGAGGAGAATAAGCATTTGCAGAGCTCACACACGTTTTAGCTGCAATGTAGCAACTTAAAAGAATATTTTCTACCTGGAGCCTATTTCCTGGCAGGATCAAGCACAGGAAAAGTACTAGCACGATTAAGCACGTTCTCCATACTAACTCATTCCACTGCTGGATACTTAGCACAAAGCCACCGAGAAAACAAAACATACAGAAAGGAAAACTCCAAGCAAACCTCAGTCTCAGCAGAAAGCCAGTCAATATGACTATTGCCTCCAACCTGGAACTGATGCCTGACTGCACTGTTTGTTAAGCTAAACCATCTGGCTGCAGGGAATAATCTCTGCTGAGAGATACCTGAGGCTGTGAGCTTCTGCTTCCTAGTGAGCCTGGTGTTTGCACCTTCCCAGATGGAACATTAGCCTTGCTGGAGACCCAGCTGCTGTATGTCAGACATAGGCTAAGAAGCCAAGTCAAACACTCACTGGGAGTAGATGAGTCTACTGTAATTATTGGCAAGCATTCAACCTCTCACCTGTGTAGGCTGAAGTCCATTAGTGGTTCAACACCCCTAGGTTCAAGCCTGAGGAATGTAATGTTTATTTTAAAGTGGTAAGTGCCTGAACAGTTATTGAACAGTTTGGTTGTGGTTTAGATTATTCTACAACGTTTTCTCAGACAGAGTCCACAAAATCTTATTTTACTAGCTTGAATGGAACCAAGCAGGACCATTCTTTAATTGATAGGCTTTCACAGTGTTTCCTTAATATGACTTAACTCTGTCTCCATTTATTTTAACAGTCTCCAGGATTTAACTCTGCATTGTCAGGCAGATACATCAAGTAGATGAATAGAAACGTATGCGATACTTGTAAAGCATAATAAGCACTTTTTTATTCTCTTCATGATGCCATCAGACTTAACGCCATTTCTTGTAGCGAACTGACAAGTTTGCAAAGAATTAACTTCACAAAAATCTGAAGCTAGAAAGGTACTTGAACTCCAAATTTAATTTAAAAAATCCTGTAAAACAGTTTACAGTGCCCATTTCTTCATCCATATACAATAAACACTGCAACAATTTCCCCAAAGTAGCACTCAAACATGTGACTTGCTTTGGCTCATGATCTTATTAGATTAAATATTTAAATCTGACAATAAGCTACTGTCAATAATTCCTTAGAAAGCTGAGATTTTATATTATGGTTTGTATTACCAGGTCCTCTGATTCCCAACCTGAGCCTTCCTGTTGTGTATTGCCAAATACACAGCATCTGTACCTCAGACTCCAACAAACATTACCATCAAAAATTGCTTGCAGCTCACATCTGAGATCCAGTGTGGGTTAAGAAAAGAGCTGAAAGAGATTTTTTATCATTCTGTTGGCACTTGCAAAATATAACACATCTAAATCATGATATTCCCTTTGGAAGAAAACATGTAGATCATTTCACAGTTTTCAGCGGCTATTTCAATACCTCAAATTAGAGTTTAGAACTAGAAGAGCTCATGGTCATGGGCATCCTCACTTTGCACAGTGCTAAAAGATGTTTACTACCTCCTAAATAAATACAGATAATGAGATTTGTATAATACGTAACTTTTGTATGCTGCTCTGAATTTTGTTCTTGTTTGCTAGCAGGTAGCCTAAGGAATGTGAGCTTGCCAAATCTACTTCATCTCCAACTGCTGGATGCTTTTACCAGCTTTTCTTCTTCTATATCTGACTTGAAATTAAAAAAAAAAAAAATAAAAAATCGACATCTTAATCCCATATGAGAGCACAGAACACACCATGATGATTACATAGTTATGGCACACATGGAAACAAATTAAATAGTCCATGACTAAATGAATTACTGGGTCAACATATCTTAAGGCCAGTAGGGGCCTCACATTAAGAGCCTGGGCCAAGATTTTAGCTCCTTTATGTGCTTGCAAAACTAATGCACAGGGGAAAGTTGTTTTTCCTCCCCTTAAAAAAGAGCTGCTCTTGCTTTTGGAAAAATGACAAAACCTGAAAGCACACCTAAGCAGAGAAACATAAACATGAGCCAGAACAGCAGCAGCCTTGCCTTCTAAGAATCTATTAGATGTCATTTTAAGTCTGTAATGTATGGACAGTTCTTCAATGGGGCCTTCCAATTTCAGGGATGTGTATACATTCTCAATTGTGCCTGATGTGGAAGCTTGATTTTTTCAAACTGCTGCCTGAAGATAAGCTCATTTTGTGTGTGGTAAAAAGATTATATCAAAAACGCCCTGGAAATCACAAGGTGAAAAATATGCAATGTGATATAGATAATAAAATCTACTATCTTGTATTGCTTTTATATACATATAAAAGGCAAGAGTGATACTATTTATTTATATTACATATTCATATGTATAAAAGATTAATAACTGAACAAGCTCTAAACAATATTCCAGAACTGTAAATATAATAAACAAACTTTATTAAAACTCTATAAGGAGTTCAAAAGAAGTTTGAAAACTCAAAGACGTTGCAGAATGCATTAATATCTCGGTTGTCAAAGTCATAGCCATGAGTTTCCTGGTAAAGTCTTTCCAACTCACTAGTCAACACCTGCCACTATATAGAAAAAAAGCTTCTTGATGCTAAATTCAGCAGCGCTAAACCTAGGAATAGATAGACTGTGCTCTTTTCAAACTACCAGTGCTGAGAGGTTCTTGCTCAGTTTGTACTCATCACCTGTCCTAGTGCCTTCCATGGAAATTGGTTCAAGTGGGGTGAGTAAAGACCAGGCAACAATTTCAGAATAATTAACTTCTCTCAATATTGAATGGCAATGATACATTATGAACAACAGGACATGCTCCTTGTCCATGAGTCCTTCAGGAACTCACAAAATAGAAAATGTTTTGCAAATGAGCAGAGAACAACAACGGCTGCAAGCAGAGGAAACGATATGAAAGAAGTACTGCATTAGAAAATTAGGGACAGGTTGTGGCATGCCAGCAGCACAGCAAGTGAAGTTACAGTAATTCTGCTTATTTTCTGTTACCAATATCATGTTCTATCAGAACAGGATTCCACCTCCAAGCTACTCCTCATGAGCAGAAAATGTTTCCATACTTTTAGTGTTACAGTTGTACAAGTGAGGGCCCAAATCCTAGAGATACTGGAGATATTGAATTCTCAAGGGTCAAGTTATGTGCCTACCTAGGAATTTAGTACCTTTAACACTTTGTATCCAAGTTCATACAGGCAAAAACCAATAATAACTTCCACACTTATGGCCATTATCCTTCAGGAAATACATTTTAAAAAAAACAAACTCATGGAATAAATAGTTAAATAAGATAGTACATTAATCGTTAGTCATTTACCGTTTTTTTTTTTTAACTTGTCTTTTACTCCCACACCAGGAATCCACTGTGTGCTACTAACCATACATTTTAGCTGACAGCTGTTATATTTAGTAAAACTTGCTTGTGATTCATTATTCATGTTCTCAAACACCTTCAGAGATAAATTCCAATGAAGCTCAAAGATTCATCTGAATGGCTGCTGAAATGACATTTGTTAGTATAGGACTGTGTTGAACATGTCTAGATAAATCTGATGCTGCGCTATTATAATGCTTTTATAAAACTTGTAAGATATTCTATTACTAGTAAGATGCATGTTATGCAAGACTGTCATCAAACATAATTATCTTCAGAGGAAAAGGTAAAGATCAAAGTATGACAGAACAAACTGATTTGCTGCAAAATCGGACTAAAAACCTATTGCCCATGGAGGACTGGCAAGATGTTCTAGAGCCCAAAGTCATAAGAAGCTGCCTTATCAATCAGAATTAGTAAGTGATGGGGAAGGAAGCAACTCATATGAAACAAAACAAGCTGTTTATATTCAGTATTTACAGTGTGAAGTGGTGGGAAAAAGTTAATGTAATTTGTTTGCTTGCTTTGTCTTTTTCTAGGCTTTTCTGTCTTTCTATGAAATGTTTGTCTCTAGCCAGTAACTTCTATGGGTAGGAACTGTAAGAGTATCATGTATGTACAGAGTCATCTCTCATGTTTCTGTGAACGGAACTCTGTAGAGAATTATAACTCTGTTCACGTTCCCATGTTTATCATGCTTAAAGGATAGGAATTTAAAATCTCTTTAAAGGACTGCAGAAATTTTTTAACATTCATAGGCCTCAGGTTTTTAATATATTCAATAATTTCTTCAATGGCCAGGATAATCTCTGTGTTCCAAACATGCATGTCTGACCTTGCTTATACATATAAAGGCCTTATTTTCTGTCACCATAAATATGGATAAGCATATGACTCAGTTCAATCTTCGAACAAATGTTTTCATTATTACTTTCTGCATCTGTGGATGAATCATGGCCCTCAGTATTCCTTTGCATTGGACAATGAAGACTGGAATAGCTTTCAGTGCGGTTAATGGTCTAAGAATATAGAAAGAAGATAGAACTTCTGCAGAATCGTGGATTTGAAATTTGCTGAATCATCACCTCGAATATGGCAAGGAAACAGAGCAACAAATACGATGGCAGCCTGGGGGCTGCAGCATCAGAAATCACAGTATATTTTTTATACAGATCTATTTCTGTACTTACGTATATTTAATAGTATCACAAGATACTTGCATATCAACAAAATAATGATAAATTATGTAATATTTGTCTTCTTAATGTTATCTGCATGATACAACTGTAAGACTCAAGAAGACAAATTCTTCTTTAGCTACATATTTCAGTAACTTCATAATTGAAATTCTTTGTATTTCAGAAATTATTTGGGAAATATTCTAATTTGAAAGTTTTATGGGCAGACTGGGTTTGGGGTGCCTTTAAGTGGACTCATTCTCCTTCTGAATTTTGTTCTGCTATAGCAGAACTATTTTTAGCACTTTATAAAGCCAATCTTTATCGAGCAGTTACCCAATTGGTAACTGCATGAGGAATACTTGTATATATAATTGTACAAGCCTTACTACAATTGTCTTTCTGTTTTGACTACAAGTCAGCAGAATAATTTAAAAAATTATATGTTTCTAAATACTTCATGGAGAGTTGTGTTCTTTTGCTATTGGAAATCTATTCCATATAATTCCTTTAGTGCTATTCACTCCCTACTTCCTCTTAGATATCTCCAGGTCCTCCACCTGCAGCACAAGAAAGGTAGTTTAGTTTAGTTTAAAATGCATCTGTTGGCTGATAATCTGAATTCCCAGAAATATGTCTTAAAGAAGCACTGCTGGGTGAATACTTGTATCAAGTTAAGACCAGTTCTACACTGCTTCAGGTCCCACCTTCAGAGCCAAAAAGCAAAAATATTCATGTGGATTCATGAATAAACCACCTCTGAATTACTTTGGATATCATTCTGTTTAAAACCAATTGAAAGTTTAGCGTACAGAGCAATGCTGCTAAACTCAGCACTCCAAGATCAATGTATCACCATTAATCAGCACTAGATCATATGCTCCAGAGGATGGAACATGCTTCAAGTGGTGCAAGTTCTGCTGAGTGATGACGAAATTGTAGGTGGATAATAGTATCTACGTATCTTGGGACCATCCTTCCCATTTATATTGTTAAAAGGGGAAAGGTGCAATGGAGTCATTAATCCGCGCTAGCTGTGGGGTCTCGCAATACCTGTTCCATTGCCAGAAGGGGTTTTTTTCACTGATCATCTTTAATGCTACTAGCAACAATTCATTGCCTATCTCCAAATAAATTAATTATGAACATACCTTAATTGCAGTAGTCATAATAAAATCAATTGACAATCATAGACTAGTCGTAATTACTACTAAAGAAGTTTCATTTTAATTCAAAATTCATTAAGCTGACATAGATGAGCACTTTGTGTAAAGTACTTTTGCTTAATAATGAAAACAAATCTTTTGATTTTGAGCAAGATTGTCCCTTTTGCCAACAGTTTATTTCAGAAATTACTGCTTCCCTTGTACTGAACATGTTTTCTTCAACAAGAAGTTGTCAGTGAAAGTGGTAGATACTTAGAACCTTGGGTAGACATTTACAGAAAACACACTTGTGATTTTGCCAGAAAAAATATGTATTTGAGAGAGGAGAATGGAAGACAAAAATTCTAGATTCTCTTTGGTCACACTCTATGTTTAAACAGTATCACTAACCTAAGGACAATCACTAAAGGCACATAATTAAAAACATTTTTTATATTACATTAAGTTATGTTATACTATGTTACATTATGTTATGTTACATGCTTACCATGCCCCGTAGAGTAGGATTTATTTTTCTTTAGGCTTGAGCCAAAAGCATAATCTTTAAACTAAGAAAATCATCAATAGACACGTATGTTTTTTCTGGCATAGGTATATACTCCTTGACAGAAGTGTCTGCTCACAAAAGGAGCTGTAGCAGTGAAAAATCTATTGCAAAGAGAACTACTAGCCAAAAAAATAATTTAGAATCAAAATATCTAAACAAGTTGAAGTGTAACTCTGACACACTGAACATACTTAATAATTTCTGGAACTAGATAAGCAAATGTGCAGGTTATGTCTGTTTAGAAATTAAATTGCCTGAAAAACTTCTGGAAGCTCTCTAATGAGTGATAGAGCATTGCATTCTTTTTTTGTTTAATTCAAGCAAGTAGAAGTAGCTATCTGTAAGTATTTATGGAGAACATTATTACTATTTGCTCTGGAAACAGACTGAAAGTACAAGAATCAATTCTGTATCGATGTGTTCAGATGATGTCTAGTAACTACCCTTTCTCTCAATGGCAATATAATTATCTGCTTCTGTCAAGAAGAGTATTTCTTTTAATCTTATCATGAAACTCAGTCTAAACATGAGATTATAAACCTGGTTGCATCTGATTGTGATGTGTACGTGAAGTTTAGGAAATTATAATGTCTTACATAAATGCACGCATGGAAAAGTTTAATCTTAGGCAGAAGCCTCCAGAGGCAGATTTTGGGGAAGGAAATGCTTTTTCCTGTTTTTAAGAAGTTCTGGAAGAAAAAAAATCTTCTAAAAGTCAGGTTGAAAAGACAAAGAAATGTTTCATTAAGAATAGCAAAATTAAAAGACAGTTTCAAAAAGGGATCAAAACTGACCCTGTCCCATAAACCACTGTTTTAATTAATTTGAATCTTGATGTAAAAATTCTGGACAGTTACCACAAAATAGACAATAAACAGTAAAACATAAACCATTAACCTGTTTCTAGGTTCTTTTCTTAGAAAATATATTGTATTTACTTTGAACTTACACTTAGATCACTAATAACAGAAGTAAAAAGTAATGTTAATTGGGAAATGAGAAAGGACTGAAGATTGAAAAGTGCAGTTAGTGATTTATCATTTCTCTTTTCCAGATTGGTAATAATCTCTCATTTTCTGAAAAAACTGTTGCCTAAATGAGACCCTTTGTTCACAGAAGGGACCTCCGGAGGTCGTCTTGTCCAACATCCTTGCTCAAGCAGGGCAACCTAGAACCAGTTGCCCAGGACCATGTCCAGATGTTTTTGTAATATCTTCAGGGATGGAGACTCCACAACTTCTATGGGCAAGCTGGTGCCAATGCTCAGTCACCGTCACAATGAAAAATGCTTCTTGGTGTTCAGAGGGAACCTCCTGTATTTCAGTTTGTGCCTGTCACCTCTAGTCCTGTCACTGGATACCACTGAAGAGGGCCTGGCTCCATCTTCTTTACACCCTCCCTTCAGGTATTTGTACACATTGATGAGATCTCCCCTGAGCCTTCTCTTCTCCAGGATGAACAGTCCCAGCTCTCTCGGCCTTTCCTCATATGAGAGAAGCTCCATTCTCTTAATTGTCTTAGTGGTCCTTCACTGGATTCTCTCTAGTACTGGAGAGCCCAGAACTGGACACAGTAGTCCAGGTGTGGAGTTATTAATAGCAGTTTCATGAGATTTGACTTCTTTTGCGGGTATAAATGCTCCAGGAGATTATCTGATCATTGAGAAGATTCAGGCTTTCTACCACCAGTAGCTCATCCAGCAGCTGCAGAGTTGTACCATTCCACCTTTTTCTGCTCAAAAATAAAAGGGAAATGAAGCAGTGGAGCAGTAGAGATGAAGCATCGAGTGTTGGGCATGGATACCAGAGGTGCAATACCAGAGTTTGTACACCAGTGGTCTCATCACCTGCCTGATCAGCACAGAAATTCTTATGTTGCCCTGTGCTGCTGAGGCTAGCTGACTGTACAACCAAATCTGAAAACATTTTAATGTTGGAAAGGTCACAAAGACACTTTCAGAGTCTATTAATTACCTCAACCTGAAAAATTTGGAAGTATATTGATGGAGACAGTCAAGGAGACTAATCCTTTAAGTTGGAAAGGTTTAAATATCTTTGGTTTACTATGGCAAAGAAGGGAGAAAGTTTTCTTCCATATTATTTGGAAAACATGGAAAAAAAATTAGAAGCAATGGAAATATGACAGGAATCAGGATCATCAAACCCAGCTCCTGTTCCTACTTGCAACCATGCAAAACAATTACTTCAGAAACTTACCTCGTCCTAAGCTTAAACCTCGTAAGTTTCTTCCCCCATAAGATAATTATAGAATTATTTTCAAGTTGTTTATCATCAGTTTTAACTATTGCTTAATAGAAAGAAACTCAGAGTTTCTCAGAGTTCCTTAACTTAAAGAATTGTCTGATCCCAAATGGCTTATAAAAGATACTCTTGTTCACTCCTCCCCTTTACTTTGTGAATCTAGTTGCATTCTGCTAGACCCTTCATACAGGATATATTTTCTATTCCTCTTACCATCCTAGCAGCACCTATTGCAATTTGAACTCTTCTTACTTGAACATCAGTGATCACAATTTGTACTTGATATTCTAATTATCAGAAATAGACAGGCCTGAAATGCGAATGTTTGTATAAGAAATTCTGAATTAAGCTTTTAATATAGATATAAGAATAGATTAATTATTCTGAAAAAATCTGAGGCACCAACTTTGCTGATGGTGGATTACATTATTAGTTGTTCTCTCTTCACCTATAGACAGCCTATGGAAAAACTGTAACTAAGACCTAAGTAATTAGTGAGAGACAAGTTAGATGGCAGAATGGTATCAAAAGAAGATCACGGCTGTAATAAAATCACCTTCCATAGGTTTAAGAGTGCATAAATGTATCACATGTTCATAACAATGGTGAGGACATCAGCACAGGGTGGCACAAAATCTGTCAATAGCTCTAATGAGCTCAGCACAGGTACTGTTAAGTTGTATATTGTTAAAGGGAAAAAAGGATAGTTAAAACTGTTTAACTTTTTGACATTGAAGCTGTTAAAGATGATTAAATGTAATGTAGCAGTAGCTATAGGGCATGTAAAGATCATAAAAAGATGAAAGAGACATGGCGTGATAACCCAACAGTGCATCAGCAGTAATGGCAGAACAGTAATAGTCTACATATTCTTCATACAGCTCCCTTGCTGCTCAGAATCCTCTCTGTCATGGACTAGATTAATGAAACTGAGAAGAACTTTATAAAGGTAGCACTTTGCTGCTAAAAACTGTTAACTATCTAATCTTTCCATGACACTAATGCTACCTTTTTACACTGTAAATTCTTTCCTAGAAGAATTCTTCATTTTCTGTGTACCTAGAGACCTTGATTGTTATAAATTACTTGTGCTGTATACCTGGTAATTTTGTTTAATCCTAGCTACTTACTCATCTCTCAGTTGACATGGAAAAAAAAAACCACAAAGCTCCACAAAAATGAAACTGAAAGAAAACCGTGCAATGGAAAAGACACACAGGGCTGGATTCTGACAACTGTTTCCCTTCTAACTAGAAAGTTGCAGCATGTTTCTGTGAACTGGTTTGAATTTTCTGAATATCTGTTTCTTCTTAGAATTTATATTTAAATGAAAACAACATGTTCCTGTTGGATTGCTTGAAAATAGTCACCCCAACATTTTTTCAAACTTTAATGTTAGAAAATAATTTGTTCACAAAAGTTCAGTGGATGGCCTACATGAATTTCATAGATTTCTCTAAAATAAACCAGATCGTCTTTAAACATTGTTAATTCTAATATGCCATTGTGGTAAACAAGAAATATTTCATAAATCTGTTAAAAGTCCTGTAATATTTCCTCAAAATCTATATAGGTTCATGGACTCTGACATGAGTAGTCCTTTTGACAACAGTGGAATTACTAGTATAAAGGCCCTCAAGAATCCAAGTTTTGCAGTACCGGCCATAAATTCCTGTAATACTAAATCTTACTAAATACAGATGGCATTTAAAGGATTGACCTTAAGAATAAAAATAGAGAACCAGAGTTGTCTTCCATGAAGAAATGAATGTCAGCATCTTGTTTTCACTTAATTCTCTCCTAGAGTCAGCATCTTTTCTACCAATTTTTTTCTATGGAGACCATATCTGTTAGAAGTTTCTTCATTTCATGTGCTCTGTCCAACTGTCTCTACCCCAGTATTTGACTTTCCTATAAAGCCCTGTATACATACATATTTTGTTAGGGAAGCAAGTCTGTTGGTTCCTTGTTAGGACTTACTGTACTGTAAATCATTACCGACTTCAGCAAGAGATACAGGAAGTATTGTGATTCAGAGACGTGCACTGCTGAAGTCCTGCAGGGACTGCAGTCTTCCATTAATTTGTCTGTGAGTCCTTGCCACATCTTCTTTCCTCCATAATAACATTTTTAAGCACCTAACGGTACTATCTATGAAAGTGCTTTATTTTCTCAAGAAAGTGTAAGCACTAATTTACATCAGTGCTCCTGAAGCAAGAGAGACTGTCTTGTAGTTTCTCAGTTATCACTCTATCCACTTGAGCATGATAAACATAAATTACCAAATGTTTCATTCAGATTTTAGATACAATGAATATTTCAGGTTCGCAAATCCATAGTAAATACATTCCCAAAAGATGTTCTCAGGATTTCTTCTCGAAGGCAAGGGCCGCTAAGACAAATTCTCCATTGCAATGGATAACTGACTGTCTGCCCGCACTTACGAGTTTAGAGACTGATAGAAACATCTTCACAAAGAGAAAGAAAAGCGTGACCAAGGAATATAGCAACATAGGAACTAGATAATGAAAACAGCAGTACGGTACTCTGCGAAAGCATACACTGCATAAGGATAAACAGATGTACAAAATTTAGGAGTATTACTTTGGATAAAAATTCCAAGTTATTTATTTGGCCAATTTTGTGGAAAAAAAAGTCATTGTAGGAAAAATACTATTTATGTTTGTTGGTTGGGTTTTTTTTCCCCTAGAAATTTATCACTGAGTACCACTTCTTTGCTGTAGCTAAAACAACAGGAGATGGTTCTGAGAAATGGAAATGTATGAAACCGTAAAAGGAAGATGGCCAAAGCATCTGGTCAGACAGGCCCTCTGATTGAGTTGTGTCAGCCAATAGTGATATAAAGGGTAAGTTATCTGAAAATCATAGAATTTACTTTAAAGCCAATGTGTATAAATAGCAAATGTATTTTAGATTCCAGACCTAACTGTGTACATAACCATACAACTGTAAACATAAAAATGTACTTTCAAACTTAGAGTGGTTATTGATGTTTGCTTTTTATGAGAAATTAAATTTTCCACAAATGTTTAAATGTGTGTTGTACATGTTTGATTAGGGGAATTTTACAGCTCCTGGGTGAACTTTCTGGATAAGAAAGAATAGCACAACAGCATCTTGTTTTAGCACCTGAAATGCAGGAAATGCAAATTTAGGTCTTTGTTCCAAATCCTGTAAACTAGGGACTCTTTCACATCTGAGAAAAGAGGTCTTATCCAATAGGCTACTGCAGAATGGACTATGGTTTTGGGAGGTGTCATGGTTTAAGCCCAGATGGCAACTAAGCACCACGAGGCCACTCACTCATTCCTCCCCCTGGTGGGATGAGGAGGAGCAAATACAAAGAAAAGCTCATGGGTTCAGACAAGGACAGGGAGGGGATCACTCACTAATTGTGGTCACGGGCAAAAACCAGACTCAACTTGGGGAAAAAACAAAATCAATTTAATTTACTACCAATCAAATAAAAGCAAGGATAATGAGAAGTAA
>JAVJGG010000054.1:9675613-9691311 GCA_035590195.1 Aviceda cuculoides
GAGGCTGAGGGGGGACCTCATAACTCTCTACAACTACCTGAAGGGGGGTTGTAGTGAGGTGGGTGCTGGTCTCTTCTATCAGGTGACTGGAGATAGGACGAGGGGAAATGGCCTCAAGCTGCAACAAGGGAGATTTAGGTTGGATATTAGGAAAAATCTCTTTACTGAGAGGGTTGTCAGACATTGGAATTGGCTGCCCAGGAAAGTGTTTGAGTCATCATGCCTGGAGGTAGTCAAAAAGCGCGTAGAGAAGGCACTTTGGTACATGGTTTAGTGGGCATGGTTGATGGTTGGACTCAATGATCTTGAAGGTCTTTTCCAACCTAAATGATTCTGTGATTCATTTTGGTCCAAATGTTGGTGCCAAAATGGTCTCCCAGTAGCAAGCAGAGGGAGTGTTGTTTACCCCTTTCCCTTTTTGTTGCTTATTCCTTGCCTATGCTTGGTACAGAGAATCCTAATTGAATTCAGCATGTCAGAGTCCTATGACTCTCCTTTGATGTACTGAGATTCAGGCAAGGGCGTGTTTTCACAAGGGTGGCAAAAGACACCATATGTGATTCAAAACTTGTAGATAGTGGATATGGTAAAGTTTCATGACAAAACAGTTCTCAGATTTCATTACTATTTGATATCTAGTCAAACTAGTATTTCTCTGTGGTCCCTGGAAGCAAAAGATGAGTCATTTTGGCAAATGAGGATGATCTGTATGGATGATTTTCCACATAATTTCACCTTTATAGACTTTCACCTTCACCTTCTGAATGTTTCGGACCAAATGTGTCAGGTATTGCAGAAAAATGACCAACTGAAAACATTCTTATAAGGGTATGTTAACAAGCAACCTTGAAAGTAATCAATAAATGCTTCCTCAGTCACCTTTGGTATCCCATATGTGCAGAGAATTTCCATGCAGAAGACAGCATGGACCATCTGTCCCGATCTCCTTCTCTAATCCGTCATCACTTTGCCACTTCTGTATAGTTTACAATACTAATTTCATGCCAATAAAATCTGCAGACCACATTATAAAGCTTTATTCTCTATATATTGACACAGAGACTGATAGTGATTGCCAGGCTTAAGCATTTTCACTATAATAATCCTTATTTCAGTCATAAACTTTTAACACATTTTTTCATCCACCTGTCCCTGTGTAAATAATTCTGAACAATTCTCTCTACATTATACTATTCATGAGCATGGAAGAATCTGAAGCAGTGGGTCCCTTCACCTCCAGTGAAAATGAATTGCCGTCAACATGCAGAAGCCCAGCAAACAAGACTCCATCTTGAAAGAAAAATATTGTTCTGCTTAGTCAAAAACGAGTACTCGTGTTAACAGAATAGCTGTACAGAAGTAATGTTTAATTTTCACCAGACATCTATTGACCTTCCACAATATTTGATCTTCAGAATAAAACAACTTCATCTGTGATTACATATGCCTTCAACGGTAGAAAAATTAGCTAATAAAAAAGCATATATTGAAAACTGCTTGCCTGAACAATATTCTCAAATTCCTACTGATGGAATAAAAAGTGAACTTAATTACTATATTACTCACTTTTATCACATGCTTCCACTTTTGGTTGTAGTAATTTTCACTTTCACAGATACTAGAACAATACAAGAACAAAGAAAAACAAAATGAAATTATATTTTTTATTATTGATTAGAAATCTTTTTCTATCCTTTTAACTCTCTCAGTATTTGTCCAATAATGAATCAATGAAATATTATGTAGTAGGGATTGTGATATTTATGGGTACATTGCACATAAATCATTGAAGTGAGGTTTCACTGGTTGTATTGGAAGCAGTCCTCAGAAGTCAACAGCAAAACTTCTGTTGATTTTGATGGGAGCAGAACTGATCCCATGCTCAGCGACTTGCATCAGAAAATTATCAAGATTGTACCACAACACTGCTACCTTGTGGCATGACATAGAGCAAAATCATTATTGCTTTTGTGACATGCCTCTCACTTCAGTAACAGGGAAGCCATATGTCACAAAATGCTAACGCCTC
This sequence comes from Aviceda cuculoides, assembly GCA_035590195.1. Lineage (NCBI taxonomy): Eukaryota > Metazoa > Chordata > Aves > Accipitriformes > Accipitridae > Aviceda > Aviceda cuculoides. The sequence continues at coordinate 9,677,643 of JAVJGG010000054.1, forward strand.
ATCTTACACTTGAATGTACGACTCCCTTTCCATTGTAAGTCTTTACATGATAATTAGTGGAAAGCTATGCCCATTTTACTCATGTTAAGACTACAAAGTTTTAAAAGATGTTGCCAAATTACTTTCCCATTACAGTTCCAATTCATAATGTATTCATTCTTAAATATGCTAATTAACTTGCAAAAATTTTGTAATGTTGATGTTAGGAAAATTTATATATTTTTCCATTAATGACCTGAACAAGTTTGGAACTAGTTTGTATATCACAGATAAAAATACCCTTCCCTACTCCACTATATTTATGTCTCATTAGTTTACGGACCTAAAGCCCTCCAGGGATTGTCACTCACAAATCCACCTAATGTTTATGAGCTCTAGATTTTGCATTTGGATCTCTAATTTAGCCAACAGATACGGAAAATCATATAGATGGAAAACTCCCTAGTGACTACAAAGCTCTAGGTTTTAATAGAGAGGGCAGAAATAGTATAAGCATAATGTTTAATATAAGCATAATGCTTAGCACATTAGTGGTAAGCTAAGTGTCTCACCTAGGAGGAAAGACATTCGCTATATTTCAGATAAGTGTAATACTATTCCTTCCAGGACTGTTGGCTTCTAATGATACAGAGTTTAATAGGATTGTATGTTAATGACATCCAGTTCATGTTGAAGAAGGTTTTTCAATGGAACATTTTCAACACAAGCAAGTGGGGATCAGCTATTTTCTACAATGGTAGCTCTAAACTTTGGGGACCAGTGGGCCACTCTCCAAATTCTGACAGACCACCACACATTATTTATCAATATTTATCAATACTCTTTTTATCTGCAAACCCTATACAAACAGCCCTACCACACATGTAGAATAATGGCAGGAGTTAAGCACGTTACTCCAAAATTCAAAGCTGTATAGGAGAGCGAAAATGCTGTACAGTTATTACAATTCTAGTCTCTGAAACTTCTATTAGACATACATAGACTTCACCATTCCTTCAGTTTTCCACAGCATAACACGTGGTGCAGCTGATGGATCCTAACACACGTTGAGAACTATCCTCTTTCCTACTTGTAATATTGGGCCTATAGCCTCAAAACAACTATTGAGGTTGAACCTATGAAGTAAAATATAAAATTGACTTTTCATACAAAAAGAGAGTTATGTCCTAAAAGAACGCATATGGCTACAATGTAAAGTTTGGGAAACTAAACTGGAAACATGGAATTTTCCTAAAAGAAAAGGTTTAGGAATGGATAAGGAGATATGGGATAGATATTTAGCAAGACTTAAAAAGGTGGATTGTCAGCAGCAGTGTCTTAACAATGAATGCTAAGTAAAAATTCCCATTAGACACTACAATTCTGAAATTTGGTGAAACTAATAATGCAGTTTTATACTTAAATCAAACTGTCCCATCCAGAGAAATTTAGTGAAATAGTACTGTCTCTACCTCATGATTACTTTGGCATTAACTGTATATCAGATATTTTTTCATGCCAAATAAAAAATTCAAACTAAATGGGAGGACCTCAGAGAAACTGTTTTTGTTAACTGAGTGTTTTTTACTACAAAGGTGATATGTGTTATGTATGTATTCAGTAGTATTTAAAGATATTTTCCCAGCTAAAGTCTCCTTTACATTTAAGATCATAATGTTTTATTACACTCCCTTTACCCACAAAGACATAACTGAGTAGATATTTCCTGGATGATTAAAGTTCATTTTTTTTACAGGGATTGAATTTTTACAGGGATTATTTTATTCATCTAGAAATTTTGAGGTGAAAATGATATGCCTGGTAAACTGCAATGTATCACTTGTACTCTCAGTTCAGCCCTGTGAACCAAAAGATAGATACTTACATTATTGTTCTGCCTGCTCTGTGTTAAGATGAATTCAAATATAATATTACTGCCCTGATAAATATATTCTGAGTTGCATAACGTGCATAATATACACATCTACACCATAATTCTTTGAACTAATACCGAAGCTAGTGGATTAGGTATTTTATAAAAGTAATATTTGTAATAAAACTTGCTGGCACTAGCAACCCAACAGCAGATGGGGTTTTATAGAGAGCACATAATGATGATTCATTGCAGTAAGTACACATGGATCCCTCAGATCTCCTTTCAGTTTAGTCTTTTCTTTGGTTTATACAGTGATTACCTGGCTACATAATTATTTAAAAAAGCAAGAAAAAGTGATGTCAGACATCTGCTAAATTATTAGTAGACACAAGCAAGCTTTATCTTTCAGAAGCAGATTCTTTCCTTTAATGCCACTTACTGATGTGAAATTAAATACCCATGGTTAAAATGTTTCACCTGATATGCTCTCTATTGTTAAGTCAGCAAGTGATCCTTGACTGATAAAATACATTTCAGAAATGTATCAGTGGGGAAGAGAGCAAGAGGGCTTAGTGATTTAAATACTGAACTGAGTTTGAAAATCTGGGACTGGTATTCACAAACTCCCTGCATGTCCCTAAGCATGCAGCTCTCTCTGTCTCAAGCTGCTCTGACATGGAAATAAGGCCCATACTGGTTGATGTCACAGAAGTACTGTGAAGAACAAAACAACATAATTGAAAGATACTTCAGCCTTCAAGAAATTATACTTTACTGTGTTGATCCCACTCTACCTCCTGGTACAAATAAGTAAATTGGTTCCCTCTTATTAACTGCAATTACTTATCTGGAGGGGAACAGTAGGAGGAGCACTTGAAAGCGTTACAGTGAGTAAGAGTTCACATGCGCTCGGCATCCAGACCCCCTCATTCTTGAGACTTGCTTTTAACTTCTGAAGCAATGGAAAATTTCCTGTCGAGCCTCAGCTCCATCAGTTCTGCTATGGATGCTCTTCCAGCGTGCTCCTCGTCCCCAGCAGCAATAATTTTTTTTTTTTTTTTTTTTTAAAAAAAGGCAAACAGAAGGAAGGAGTGCCCAGGGAATATATGATATAAACAGTGCAGACCTGAGTTTTGACTGCCTGAGTGTTGATCAGTTTCCAGCTCAATCGCACTGGCAGTTTCCCAAAGCAGCTTATACATCCCCCAAATATGTAAAGAAGTCACCTATACAAGACAAACTATAACTAGAAGGAGCGCCTGAAGCACACGTTGTTTTTCTGAAAGAAGTGGAAGAGTCTAAATGTGGGGGTTTTGCAGACACTTGTTTCACGTCAACAGATTTGTTTGCTACATCTTGTGGGGTAGTGTTCATGGCACCCGTTTCTAGAGTGAAAGCATTCATAAACATTTTTGGTTGTTTCTTTTTTCCAGATTAAACACCACTAAATTCTTTCCCTACTTCATTTTTACAAGCAATTTTAACAACAGGTTTGAATTTATTAAAGAGTTCTTCAAGACTGAGCTTGTTTTATGTGTGGAAATAAACAATGACAAGTATGAATACCACTTACCATTTTTCAGATTTTATACACAAGGCCTTAATCAAACTAAATGAAAAGGATTAAACTCATTGCTGGCTTAATAATACTGATATTGCTGGATTTAGAATAAAAAGGAGTTTGCTCCCAAATTACTACAGTGGTATACTTTTCTGTTTCTGATTGATTCCCTGTATCTCACACTGTTTATCTCAATGTAGAAGCATATCACTGAATTAAATGGCAAATCAATCACAGATGAGAGATTTTATCTGAAGACACAAGGAATGTTCATGACTACTGTGAGAGTAATGTGTAAGAAGGAATACATCTATCCAGAGTCAAATGCAAGAGGTTTATGTAAATTTGCGCAAAATCATAATAGACATCATCTGTATAAGATTTATATCTGATTAGGAAAAGATTTTTAAGAAATATTTTTTATCATTTGTTTAAGTATTATACATTTAAGAAGTAATGTTTTATTAATAACCAGCATCCTGCTCAGGTCAATAGGACCATCTGTCTGAGGCATATGAGGCAACAGGTAGGAGAATTAGAGCCAAAGTTAGATCAGGTTTGAGGGTTTAACATGCTAGTTTTATCATTTAATTCTTTTAAATCTGCAGAAAGTCAGACATAAACATCAGACATAAATTAAATATCTTCTACTGCCATCAAATCTGAAAAAGCTTTTGAAATTCAGCTGAAACCCCCTGAAAGAAAAGTTTTCACCAAGAAGCATGTTTAAGAAAAGAAGCATATTAAAATTCTATCTATCTATACCAACAGTTACTTTCCAAATATTCTAGCTACAGCTGTTAGCGTTTCTTATTTTGAAGCATATTTTTTCCTCCTGTCTGATAAACAAACATATTGTGATCACATGCTTCTGCTGTCAAAGACTTTGCCACAAGAATTATCCTAATATCCCTACTTCATTTAATCCTTGACCTCATAATATATCCCCTTTTATTATAGCATAATGAGCCCACTTAAGCTGGAAGTATTGCCAGCTTTCCAAGGTGAAATAATCAAAGATCTGCACATAATATCTACACCCCTAAATGACTTGCAATTTGATATACAGGATGCCCATAAAAAGATGCAGTACGAATACCAACTAAAAGACTGTTCCTGTTGCACATGAAAACTTCACAATCAAAACCACATATACAGAGCTAACATAAAAACAGAGCTCGCAAAGTAAGTCTAGCATGATGCCTAAATCGTCATGTTAATACCATATTAAAATATTTATATGTTTGTTTTTGCATGAGTCCATTTCAGGAGGAACAGGAAAAGAAGTTAAGCTGAGGAGGGAGGAGAATAAACGATGAAGGTGGAGGATGAAACTGAAGTAAATTATCTGTGTGGAGGGGAAGTGAAGGCAATGGATCTGAGGAAGCAGCAATAGCTGGCACAGAAAATCTAGTTAAAGCTCTTGAGAACTCCGAGTGTATCCTTCACAGGGTCCTCAAGGCTACTGCCTCCAGCTGACAGTCCAGTCTCTGCTCAGAAGACGAAGTATCAACTGGTTCTAAAGCTCTTAAAACCTCTCCTATATATCTCTGGTTCCATAAACAATTTGGTCAAGTGGAGAAAAAACAGCCCTGGAATACAAAGATCAGCACTACGTTATTGGTCACTGACTGCATAACACTTGGACACAGTTCTTCATAATCATCTCTCACTTACCTACCTGTAAGGAGAAAATCTGGTACTATGACTTGACTCACAGAGGAAAAAGAAATAGAGTTAAATGTTATTACTATATATATAAATAGGCAAAATGCAAAACAGAGCCAAAATTAAAAGGGTGAGACTAATGCAACAAATCTTTTCAGCATTCCACATCATTAGAAAAAAAATTGTCGACCAAGTCTGAGTAATTCACACGATAATCTTCCAGGCTCAGCTCCAAAACTCCACTGCCTCATGGACCGAATGTTAGGCCATATGAGACTGACAAATATACAACTGTACAGACAGAACACGAAGCACCGAAGTCACTAAAATTCTGAGAGTGACTTAAAAAATTATCGGAATTTAAAAAAAGAATACAGCAAACTAGCTATTTATGTGGGATGGGGTTTACCTTACTTATTTCTTAAGCAAATATCTCCCTACAGAAATCCACACTGCCTTCACGTGTTGACTGACTTCTCAAGCACATGGCAGCCCCAAGGTCACAGAGAACTCAGTGCAAGGATGGGATTTCTATTCCTCTAGGAAAAGAAACCATCTCCAACATAGGGTTGTGAGTAGTTGTCTATGAAAAGTGTTCCCCTCTTGTCATTAAAACATGCAGAAATTAATTCTTATTCCACGATAAAGAAATTTTTGGAATAGCAGTTCTGTGGAGACAATCTGTACCCTGGAAACTTTTTGCATCAATTGCCTATACATGAAAGATCCTGCATATGTGTTTGCAGAGTTGCTCGCAAATGAGCATTTGCAGAATGCAACTGTGCCTTGTTTCTATCCTCGTAAGAGAAACCAATGATAATATCAGAAGAGAAGGGGGACACCACCACACAGAAGTAAGTCCATGCGCTCTAGTGCACAATCTCAGCTGCCCACTCTCAGCCAGACAGTCCAAACTAAGTGAATAGGTGAAGTTTCTTACAGACCAAGGCCAAAAGCTTTGTTTTCAAATTCTCCAGGGGGATTCGGAGCAATGCACGTTTATGCTCTCTGAAAATAGTATGACTCCTATAATATTACTTACAGATTATGTCTATTACACTGCTTTAATCTCCACTGCCTTTGAACTAGAAGTTTTGCCTAAACCGAGCTCTCATTCTGATAAGTCTAATTTACAAACTATGAAGTTGTGCAGTTAAAAAATGCATTTACAGGCAACCAGAAAAAAAGGGATTTGCCCATGAATGCAAGGCATCATCTTTGTAACTAGTCTGCTACTGCAAATACATTTGTTTCAGCAGCTCCGTAAGTTCCAGCAAAATAATGGTTAATGATTCAAAGTCTGCATCACACGAAGTGATCATATATATTTAAAGTTATATCTTGTAAAGTCTGCGTTGGTTTTTGGTGGGGACCTTACACTGTATTTTCCTATAAGGCATTTCTATGAGGTAAGCCTATGATAGTCCAGCTGTACGCTACTATTTGTAGGAGCATTCCATTCTACCTTTTACCTTTGAAAAAGATAAGCATAGCATATATCAGATTTGATAATCAAACAGTAAACCCATAAATTTCTTAAATATTAAAAATGTGCATAATTGCTTTTTATGAATTGCTATTTTGTTTCCTTACTGAGAATACAAAATGTAGTATACACATAATTTACTTTCTATTCATATAATAAAATCTACAGAAACTACTGAAAGATTTTGCTTTCAGAGAAATGTCTCTTTTGTAGTAATAAACTCAAAAACCTCTTTGTTCAGGCTGCTTTGACTGTTTTTAGCAGCAGGCCTTTGTACTTACTAATAAGAAAGTTTCCATTAAAAAGTACCAGTAGAGCTGATCACAGCTCAACACAGATTAAAAGCTTTACAGTTAAGTATTTCGGGGTGTAATAACACCTTCTTTAAAACTGCCTCTGTATTTGGAAGTGATAAAAATGCTCCTATTTCCTCTTCTCCTGTGCTTTGTGGTAAGAAACTGGTGATGCATTCTCACTTGCTGCTTTGGACGATTCATGTGTACTGAGCACAGTCCATCCTTGCAGAGGAATACGGGAGTTTTTACATCCCTTTCAAACACTGAGTTTTGTGTTTTTCTGAGTAGCAATTGCAGCACTTTCACTCTGTTCGGCTAATAGAGATGTGTTCTTTGCCGTACATAACAGCTGAGTTTAGAAACTGAAATACAAAATTTCAGCTTATGAGGAGATATGTTACAATTTCTGGTAGAAAAGTCAGCAGTAGCAAAAAGATACCATCCTATTTAAAAAAATGTTGTGCGTGGCACATAAAAGTCCATTAGAATGTTTGATTCTTTCTTTTTTCCCTTTGACAGGTGCAATTTTCATCGAGAAAATGATCCCCTGAAGAAAAGAGGTGGAGACGAATCCAGTGATTCAAGAATGTTTAGGAAATGTCTCATGCAATGGGAGTAATTCATATAGATAGGTCCTTAAGGAGAAATCCTTAAAAACATCCATATGTTCAGAAAGACATTATAAACACCTGTTATAAACAAAGTTGGAAACTTAGAAATTTTTTTAAAGTTACAGCTTATATTCTTGTAAAGAGAATTCCAGATTGCTTCAGGTCACTCCTGTCCTCTGTTGCCACATGTTTAGTGTCCACTGTCAGCCAGGCTATATGAGTAGGGAAATCTCTTTCTGGAGTTAAAAGAGAAAGCCTGTTCTCCACAGGAGGGAACATTAGTGCACTTGACTTTGGTGCTTTCCTCCCTTCATCTTCACTTGTAACCTTAGTCCCAGTTCAGTTAAGCTGTAAGGCATTCTAGATCAATCCCCTTGTGAATATAGATGCACCATCTTACATATTTCAAAGCATTCAGTAGCTGAGATATAGAAGTGAGAAATACAGTATATTCTCGCATGGAACCTATCATTCAGGAGAAGTCTAACTCCCACAGCAGCCAATAAAAGTGAAAAATTTAAGTACCTTCTTTGCCTCAGGTCCTAAGAATTAAATCACGACTTCAGTGAAATCTTAGGGAATTTCACAAAAAATCTACTCCATCTAAGCAAAAGATTACCACCTCTGTCTAAACTGTAGAAGCTTTTCTTCCTGAAATCATGCTATATTAGGATTTTTTAATGTCTGTTTTTAAGGAGAACATGAAATTAGAAATAAGTTATACAGCTGAAACACGAGTGGACATGCAGGCATTTCTTCAGCACACTATGATTTTAACTTTTATTTTTATTTTATTCTTACTCTTTCAAGGAAGTACTAAAGTACACTGTCTGTAAAGTAGAAAGAATTTCAAACACTGTAGTTTTTTTTAAAAAAAAGGTAAGACAAACATCTGTCAGGAATGAATAGGATATGAATGACCTTGATTTGGAGGAGGATGAGAGATGCACTGACTGAATAGCCACTTGATGTCTCTACTCATTGTATTTTTCTACGAAAAAAAAATGAAGCAAACTTTAAGCAACTGCTTGCAGTCATAACAATACTTCTCTACATCTTCTGAAAAGCAGCTGTTCTAGTATTTGAATTACCACCATAAGGCACATGTTTTCAAGAAAATGTAATAAAAAAGTCATCAAAAGTCACCCATAACACAGAGGTTTTCTCTGGGAAAACCTGTTCCCATTACTTAAGATATATTACTCTTTAGTGTGTGTATATTAAGGTGTTTATATTCACTGAATGTGAAATCTTTTCTAATTCTGTGCCCAAAATACATTAAGAGAATGCTAAGCTTGCAAATACAAAGTGAGCTCTGCTCTCTTGAATATTTGTGCAGAAATATAGGTCAAATTTTTAATTTCTTATAAGGCGACATTCTTCTAATTTCCACAGAGACAGAGTAAGCCGCTCAAGCAGAGACTGTAGGCAACAGTTGTCGCATCCTTTATTATGTGTCATGTAGGGAAGAATAAAGCAATAGGTAAATATCTATTATTTCTTGAAATATTTTTAATGATTATTCACTTATAACAGCTTACTCACTGGAATGTTCTATTCTATTTAAATAATAATATGATAACAACATGCTTAATCCCAGTATACAATGAGTTTTCTTAACCGAAACCACAATTAAACAGTCAGTGGTGGTCTTGTTGGACTGAAAGGTCCTGCTTAAAAAGTACTGCTAATGTTTTGCGTGTCAGATTCAGAGATCCTTATCTAGCAGTGAGGGATATTCAGGTGTTGAAGTCAATATCAACTTTTTCAGCCACTCCATTGCTGGAGCTAGCCAGTTGACAGTTAGCCTAGTTGACATAAAATTCCAGTAAATGGTCAGAAGCTTTAAATCTGTGACCCCATAGAACTGAGGATCTTAGGAGGAAATAGTCTATGCTCATAGCACCATTTTCTGCCTCTGAGTGATTCACAGGAAATAAAAAGATCTCACCAGCCCTGCTCCACGTGCCAACAACTTTCAACGCAGGTTAAACTGTAAGCAAATCAGTTCTCTGTCTGATTTCAAGCTTTTTATTACTTCCAGAATTAGCAGTAGCCTGGGGGGATCTCACAAGAAGAAAATTAGAAGGCAGTGTCTTCTCAAGCATAGAGGACAGGAAGGTGGAAGAGGAAAGGAGGAAGGAGGAAAAGAGAAAGGGGAAAGGTGAAGGAAAACTGTTACCAACTAACTCTGTGAATTGTACATTATATTATCAATGTGTAGTCTAAAGATGCTTTGGGGAAATACATTTATCAATGTGGTTTTAAGGCATATTAGTATAATTTATTTTTTTCATACGCATGATTTCAGGGACTAGGTTTGCTTGTCTTATATACTTTATAAGATAAAATATAGTACCTAACACAAGCTGAGACAAAATACTTGATCATAAAGTTGAAAATTGTCTGAGAATCTAAGTGGAGAACAAAGTAATACACACCTTAACTTCCCATTTCCCCACTTTACACTCATCTATCAATATAGTTCTTAAATAGAAAGTCATACTTTGCTTTAATTATTAGTGTAAACCAAGTATTATGTCAGAGTAAAAAAAATCTCTATTTTCCTTTTATTAGTAAAATACACAAACACACTTATATATGAACTATGAAATAAATGCTTACCAAAATACCTAAAAGGCATAATTTAAAGAGGCAAACTATAAGGAAAAATGCTAAGGAAGACTAAAAATATGTTCAGCATCTTTCGTGTTCCAGGATTTTCCACAGCATATTGGAAACGGATGCCATAGCTCTTTTATAGTTTTCTTAACTGTTCTGTATTTTAACAGACAGACTCAGCAATGTGGAGAGTAATACAAAATGAAGAAGATCACATATCAGTTCATTACGTAAAACATTATGTCTATGCTGTATATAGCATGAAACACTTTTCTTTGGACCTTTTCAGTCATCTTCCTTAGATTTCACTGTCTTCCTGCTGTCTAACTTGCACTTATGTTGCTAGTATTCACTTTTCTGTGCAGAAAACTTTTTACCATACAACACACTAAGAAACATTTAAAACATCATCATTGATAAATAGGTCTAAATAAAATGTTTTACTTTGTCAGTAGACAATGTAAGAAGCTCTGCTATTTCAGATGTGGTAAGCAGTTTATGTTACAAAGATCATAAAATCAACAAAAGGTTCCCCTGGTTTGAATTTACTCCACAAAGATTTGATCTTTTATAATGTGCTATAGTGAATGGCTAGCCAAGTAATAAAAAAAATTAAAAAAAAAAAAAAAAAAAAAGAGATAAAATAATGAATATAGAATTCATTTGTCCAATGAATTGAAAACTGATGAATGAACAATAAAAAGAATTGCCCCAGATTCTTCCCACAGGATTTTCCTGCAAACTTTTGGGAAACTTGGTAAGATATAAAACAACAGGGTACCTCATGATTCCTCTTCCATGGCACTTGGAATTTCTAATCTTCTATTCATTCCAGTGACTCTGAAACACTCAACATGCCTCTAAGTAGGCACAAATGCAAGTTTGCAGATCACTACACAAGATTTTGTTACTATTACCCTTCAATATCATATAAAAATAGCAAGGCAGAGGTCTCTTGGCAGACATTTACATCACTCTGTGAACACCATTAGTAATTTTCATTATTCCTTAAGTTAAACGTGCATTTACAAAATAATTGCCTAGTTTTAGTACAAAGAGTATAATTTTTGGTACCTCAGACAAACAAAAAGCATAGAACTCTCAGTGAGGTTTACTATTTGACAAATACCAGCTTTCTACTACAAGTCCTTTTTGTGATAGAATATATAAAGAAAAAAAGAAAAGCTGCAAAAACTGTCACGCTGTGGAAAGTCTTTTCCTTCGCTTAGATTGAACTGGAAATCATTTGAACTGTTGTTATATGAAATGGCACCAGGGACAACAAACATCTTAATTTCTAAGTAAATGAGAGACATACCAAAAATATTCCCAAAGATTAATGTAACTAAATACATGAACTCGAAAGTATGTTCTTTGTCAATGATGTGTTTTCAGATCTAATTTACAATACATCTTCTGATTATATAAAAGTTCTTACTAAATGAAATTAGACACTGCAGAGTACTGCATTACAGAGAAGGTGATTGACATACTTTATTTTATATACGTTAAATGAACGGAGCTCTGTTTTTGTAAGGAAGAATGAGCTCCGTTCAGTTACGCAGTATTTCAAGCTAATCTTCAGAAGCACTGATTAAGTAATTGCACTGTAAAAGAACCCATGTTCTGCTTCTGACTCCAAATGAAATTTTCTTCCTACACTGAGAGAAAGTTTTTCCAAGAGTCTGAAACCTCTCCTAATGATTTTTTCCTTAGAGGTCACTTGAAAAGTTTTCGTCCTTGAAAAGTAACAAAGCCAATATTTTTCTTATTTAAAAAAATTGATTGTGCTCTCCAGCACTTTAGCTATCAGTGTTTTTTGTGTCATGTTAAAAGGGTCTCATGGAAATTCTAATCCATCCAGTACAATATCACATACATATCGTGTACAATCTATTATTTTCTGCCAAAGGGTATTTTGATTCTACTGAATGATGACAGTAGTCTTTTAAACATTTAGCATCTTTCTGGATATATTTTGCCACAAAGTGTAGACGACGATTATAGATAAGCTTAAAAATAGCACATAAAGGAAATGGCAAAAAAACACCCATTAAATTCTGTTGTATGATTTTGAGGATAATGGGGAAAGCAAAAAGCTTTGTTTATGTTTTTCATACAGCAACAGGGTATGGCAGAAAGTCACAAAGCCTCACTGGAGGTTCAGAATAGAAGTGTCAAAATGGGGAGAAAGGAGCAGAGGAAATAATTTTGAAAGGCACAACACTCTAGATAATCACAGTAAAGTCAGACAACTGTGAACCCCAGTTTCAGGTGCTAGAATAGCTGAAAGCAACTATTGTTGTGCCTGTAAATAAAGGCACTTCCATATACAGACTCTCGATGCTTAACGGTGATTATTAGGATAGTAGATAGAGGAAGAGAAAAAGCAAAAAGTTATCAGTCCTCCAGCTACCTGCCCTTTAACAAGCCACTGGATCTGTGGTGTGTCGGTTACGAGAATGGCATTGCAGGGACGTATTCCAACACAACAGGGTAGTCTCCACAGAAGAAAAGTAATCAGAAACTGATTTGACTCAATAAACCAAATCCTTTCCTGATGTTACTTCAAACCACTGTTTTTTTCAAAACAACCTGATACACTAAAAATGCATGTTCCCTCTGTCAAGTGAACGTGGTTTACCCGCAGAAATTTTCAAAGGCTTATCTCAAAAATAATGAAGTACAAACCTTATACCAAAAGAGCACAGCTTTGCTTTACCAGAACAGAATTTGAGACGACTTCCTCTTCCTGGATGAAAAGAAATAAACCAATTTCAATCTTATACAAGATAAGGGATGGGGAGGGAAGTGAAACAGCTGATTGGTTTACAAATGGTGTAATGAAGGTAACATGACTTCTCTGAACTCAGACCAGAATCCTATTTAATCACACTAGGCACTAACTAGGAACTAACTACTCATGAACTCTAGCTTGTATTTTTACCTGCTAAATTGAATGTAAAGGTCTAACCCATACATAACTGAAAATACTGGGAAAAAGTACAAATGCCGGAGCAAGAGTAACTTTTCAGATACTAAACATAAGTTACAGTGCTTTGATGTGGGATGGACAGAACACACGCTTACATGTGAGCACATGCCTCAGTGTCAGCTGAAATGGAGACATTACAAAGTGTTACATGTTTACTGTAAGTTAACCTGAGTGCTCGAATTCTGTGTGAGAAACAATCAATCCAAGTGCTGCCAGATACTGCTAATGTTTTGAGATATAACAAAAGTCTTCAGCTTTATTTACAAAACCTAAACAATGAGAACAAAAGCCAGCGTAATCACAAAGCAGCACACTTATTACAGGATATCAAATATATGGAACAAACCATAAAGACAGTTCCAGATATTTCCCATGACATGGAAGAAAAGGGTTCTTTTAGATACACAGGTAAAATACTTAACATTCTTTAGTATTATCTCATATTTTTTAATATTCAATATATTTATAACTCCTTTATTAATTTGGTTATATATTTAAAGCATATGTCTACTTTGTCTCTACAGGCATACATACATATGTGAATATATATAGCTTTGTATGTGTAAATATAGAAA
>JAVJGG010000054.1:9691366-9706742 GCA_035590195.1 Aviceda cuculoides
CTGGTTTTTAACAGGTTTTTGCTTATTATTTCTTATTATCCTTAATTCTTCCCTAATTTTAAAACTAGTTTAATCTAATCACTTGTGAATGGCAGTGGTGGAGAATTTGAGAACTGAATAATTTTTCCTTAATGAGTGATTGGCTCACAATGAATATAGAACACAGTCAAAAGCATTACATTAGATAAAATATATATGTAAACACTGTATTTTTTTTAATGATGGATCAAAGCTTATTTCAAATCACTCTACCTATATCAGGATATTGTTCTGAATAGAAATGATTTAATACAACATTCAGCCTAAGATTGAAAAATACTAGTGTGCTCATAATCTCATAATCACCATCATATAGGAAATCACTCATAAACCAAACTGTGACCATAAATAATATGAACATATAAAAAGCTTGCCATTCTCTGTATTTGTACACATGAAAGATGCTAATAGATTTATTATAAAAATTATTCTGCACACAGAGTACACATCGTGTGGGGAAATATATTCAAGCCATTTACAGAAATCAGAGATTGATTTAGGCCATTGTGATTTTCCACGGAAAATGTCTTCATTTAAATGTGTATATATATATATATATATATGAATAGTAGATTGCAAAACTGAATAATTCAGTCAAGTATTAATAACGAGAGACAAATTCAGAGCTCTCTAAATGTTCTACATTATCAGCTGGCTGCTGACTATTAATGCACTCCATCCATAAGGCAGCTTTGTTTTTAAACTTAAATAATTTGTTAAACTGATGGGTATTAAACTTCTTTTTTATAAAAAGACTCTTTGTTATACAACCTATCATGAAATGACCCTTTATAATACAATATATTTTAAAGAAAAAAATAATTTTTCAATAATTTTCCAGACAGTTGTAAGGAGATTTACAAATAGGACAAATAGTCGTGTGAGATATTTCGCTTGTCTTGCACTTTTCTTGTAAAGTTCTAAACACAAAAGATTTGAATGACAGTAAGTAAATTCTCAGCTATAACATTCTCCAAAAATCTCAAAATTATATAGAGGAATAAACTTGAAAAGTATTGCATACTCAGTCTTTTAATTTACATCTTTAATTTTGCATATTATATTCTTACCAAAAAAAGAATGGTGACTAATGGCGAAAAGAGGGAAAATTGTTACTCCCTTCTTGACTGAGAAACAAGTGAGTGACAAGAGCAAAAAAATGTCCCTTCCCAGCCCTTTGCGACATGTGGGTATGCTCAGGGATTTTCGCTGGAGTTGAGACCAGTTCTTTATCTCACTTCAAGACCTCTCTGTTAGGGCAGACAGGCTTTGAAGACACTTTATTTTCTCAAGGTGTGGTAGTGAAGGCTTGAAAGAGCTACCACTGCCAAGTGTTAAGCTTGCCACCCCTTGTCTGGTACCTATAACATTCTGATGAAATCCTAAAATAAATGATTCACCTTTCTCTAATTATTTAAAAGTAATATTGATTTTAATTTTAATTCAATTTTCAGAAGCTGGCTTACTAGTAAGAGCAAATTTATTTCATGTTTCTTCCTAAAGTTATTCTCAATGATTTGGTTTTGATCCTTATTCATTAAGAGCTGCCAAGTGTAGGTTATGTTTGACAGACTGGTTCCTGGTTTTGATAGTCATTGTTGATCAATTCCCTACGTTATGAATTATTTTCCGCCTCTTACTACAAATATTTTCTGTGTGTTTTCACTGCTCAGAACCATTTGCAATCCAAGACTTAACCATGGTCTGCTTAGTTGAACTATTCATCATTCATGGTTTGTGACTGGTTATTGAAGTTGCAGAAATTTTATCTCCTTTCAGAATGAGTGAAAACTTTGAAAAAGGAGACTAATGAAAAGGGAATAATAAAAAAATCAAACATTCATGTTCGTATGGTAATATTCTCTTTTAAGATCATTTGGTTATAGAGGCAAGAGAAAGATCACTGGTGCCAAAGGTCACAGAAAGCTCAGTTAATATGCTGGAAAACTATAAATAAATTTTTTTCCTACTCTCTTACTTTCCCCTAGACCCTGTCAGAAACAGGCGTGTAGACTAAGTGGATTCTTTCTTTCACATTACAGATATTTTTATGTTATGTTTGTACCACCACTCATTCCCAAATCTTTGTGTGAATAAATGCCTAGGAGATAAAATCTCTAAGTATTCCTGGATAGCAAGTAATGAGTCAACACAGTAAAACTGAGCAATAGTTAAAAAATTAGTAATTAATAGCATTCAGCAAAATTTCTCTATGATTTTAAACAGTTTTATCTCCTCCTTTGAATTCAAATTATTGAGGTACAAATGAAATAACACTGTAATGTTCACATGCTGATGGGAGAGGAGCACTACCCATGGAAGAAGTGAAAATTATACTGATTTCAAATTGTTAAAGATGTTCATTTAATAAGCCAGAAAATAGATTTTTCATATTGCAAGGAGTTTTATCTTTTTGTTAGAGAAAATGCTTGTTATTATCCTCTGGGTGGTATTTCTGTAGCTTTTGTTTTGATATTAAAGTTATTAAACTTGCCTTTTCTATTCTCATTACCAGAATATTTTATGGGTAAATCCACTTAAGGAACCTATTGTGCTTTCTGATCAAAGTGGAAAACGAAGCCAGGTTATAATAAGCAATTTAATTTTTAATGAGCTGATTGAGGCCCAAGGTCATAACAAAGGGCACAAAACCAAAAAAATACAAACAACAACAAAATTTCTAGCAGAGAACACTAATGATAGCACCCTATGCATGACCTGGGTAAAATAATATTTGGCAGAGTATATCTAAAAGCTATCCCAGTTGTATTTTTTATTTTCTTTCAGAACTCTGACTAAGTCTAAGTAAGGTGTAGCATATTAAATAATACAGAAGCACATAAAAATGCATGAGACTTGTTTTCTGAAAAGAACTTAGCTAGGATGTTTATTGAATTTAAATTTCCTAAGCTCAAGTTTAAATGCTGCAGCTACAAGCTGAGCATTTAACCCTCTAATGTCTCTTATAAGAGCTTAGAAGGTAGTTAACTACTATTCTGGAGTGTAATTCTGCCAGAATCCTGCATGTGACTTCCACTGAAGTCCTTGGGATTTGGCCTTTCAGTCTTCAGAAATAATAGATCATATGTAAGTAGAACCTTTAGATAAACATGGTGTCCTTGCTTTCTTTGCAGTTTGTAAATTAAGTCATCAAACTTTATTATATTTGAATACAGCCTTGTTTAAGATCTTATTTAGCATATTCTTCAATTTTTACTGGTGGACTTTCTTACAGCTTTCTCTAGCAGTAGAAATATTTATGTCAGTAAGCCCCCTAGGAAGCACTTTATGTCCAAGACACACATAATTTTACCCTGACAAAACTGCCATATGTATTGCAAGTAATGTCCCTATGAAACACACTCAGTCTCATTAAAGGAATATAAAATTTAAAATTAAATTAGATATACCTTTACATCTAGCAGGATATAAGCAATAGAGGAGATGCTAATGAGTTCTGCAGGTTCTACAGGTAGTCCGTGGATCAAGTCCAGCCCACAGGATGCGTTCATCTGTTTTACTAGCTTTTCTCTAGGGAACAGAAGCAACTGTTTGAACAGCTAATTGCTGCTGGCACAGCCGAACACTTCATCATGGTATTGTCACTGCCTCTGCTCTCCCTATGAGAGGGGAGAGGAAAGAAGCAAAGAGGACAGACTGCCCCCATTCAAAGCGAAGGAGAAATGGTACCCCTGCAGAGTTCCAAAGTAACTGTTCTTCCTAAGTGACAGCAGCATGAAACACAGAAGGAGGCACGTGCCTACGCTGGTATCACCTGGCAGAGCCATGAGCTGCAATTTTTACGACAGTCAAAGAGTCTGAAGGCAAAAACTGAAGTCCAGCTCCCATGGTAGCTGTGGTGACAGTGACCCTGCTTAGAATGTTTACACGCTTCCTCAAAACAGTTTTTCTTAATAAAATGTATGCTAATCCCTCCCTTTCTTCCCACTGCTCACAACATATGCCAACTCAGTTCAACCAAGAGTTGTAAAATACAACATATATAAGAGCTGACTATCTGGTAAAGCATTATTAGAAAAGCATCTAATGTATTTCAGCTGTCTTCAGGTTAGGATTGGAGGAGGGCAGGGGGACAACAGTACTATGTGATAAAGAGGTTTTCTATGGACCACAGAACACATTTTGAGAACCACTAACTTGAGTGATCGCATGTCAGTCATTTAAACAGATACTAATATGAAAAGCATTAAAATGAACATCATGTTATGTGTATTATGTCACCACCCATTTCAGGTGTGTTGCAGAAGTGTAATCTCACTTGTTAGCTGTACAGGAGCTAGACATGGCCCTTATCTCTCCTGATAACAAGAACAACTTGTCATAACAAGTGTATACTCTGAATTTTATCAAAGGATGCTGGTTGCTATTTCGTCAAATGTTTGGGTTTTTTCCAGTTTCCTTTAAAAAAACATACAGGTCAGTGCCCCTGAGATTCTGTCTACATACTTTCTTATTTCCACTAAAAGAGAAGAAGAAGAAGGAGAAGGAGCAAGAAAGAAAGAAGAAGGGAAGAGGAGAGAGTGAAGAAGGGAGGGAGACTGATTCTCAGTGAGGATGTTTGGTTTGTGGAAATAATCTAAAAGAATGAGGGCAGGGGACTGAAAATGAGAGAAAATATAAAGAATAGGTAACAGAGTAATACAACTGAGGACTCAGTGTCTGGAGATAATACCAAGTTAATCTATGCCTTTAATTTGTTATTTCAATAGAAAGGATATTGTACAAAGAGGTATTAGGATATGATTTAAATATGATGCATGTATGCAGATTATCCATTACTCACACAGTGCAAGCTTCTTTACTGCATTTTATCTATATATTATTGTCATTATGTGTTACTTTACTACATGTGGAAGGGGCATCAGCAGTAACTCACCAGCAATCCAGTAACTGGATTGGAAGACTGCTTCAATGTCCTTCTTCTGAAGGTGCACAGAGATGGACACATTGCTTCACATCTTTCTGGGGAAAATAACACAGATCAGACAACTCTCAACATAATGTATAAATGCATTTGTTTTTGCCAAACTGCTGTTAGAAAACCTTTACAACAGCTTTACAATTGCTGTTGTAAAAGCTTCAAGGAAACTTAAAGAAAATCAGAATGAATCACTTAGTTTCGAATTGATTAATATTTCATTCAACATAAATGGATGTTATGTATTTTTATTTACTTTTAAGTTGTGCTAGATATACTCTGATACTTTGTTTGCTTCAGCCTGAATTAAAATTAAATTTTGGTTTTTCTGGGGGGACTTCAGCAGAAGAACCCTGCTTCCCAATTTGTTCAGATAGTTATGTCATTGCAGTAGAAAAACCCAGATTGTTTCTTCAGTCTAAAAATCTAAAAAGCAGTACACTGCTTGCTGTTATTTTTCCCTCTAACTCAATCCCTCTAACTCATCCTGAGCTCTGTCAATTTTCAGGAACTGTACCTCAGTCTTCGAGCATTGTCATGAATTTTGGATTGTCAGCTAAAAACACAAACAGAAAAACAGCAGTTGCAGGTAATAAAATTCAATAGTAGCACAAATTACTTATAGGAGAGATGCACAAGACAGTATTGGACATGGTGGAAGTAGGTGTCCATTAACTTAGAATGTAGTCACAAAAATGGTATAAACACACTTTAAATTAACATAAAAACAACATCACTACTGAAAGAACTCTGGAACGGCATTGAATCTAGAGAAATCAATACCATTTACTAAAGAAAAGAAGCTCAAAACTCAACCTGTATTTGTCATTATCAGCCTACTCAATGCAGTCTCTGTACCAGCATTATATACTTCTTGCATGGGCAAGAGAGTGACAGTGCACATACCTCTCTACCTATTACAGCATGTAAACTCAATAAACTCAGTACAATACTCTGGCAATAGAAGTGTAGAGAAAAAAATCCTCAGTCACAGTCACGGGAGTGACAGAAATTTGTCATAGCCTGGAATTTGTAGTCTCCTGTGTTCAAAATGCAAAGATGACTTGTTTAAATTTTCACTCCAGAATGTTCATTCTTTTACAAAGTCTTGACGTTGAACCAGTACACTCAGTGACATACCGTCTTTGTACAACACAGGTATGGAAAAAGACCTGAGGGCAAATTACATTTAAAGAAGCAACACGAACACCACGTGGTCTTTTCACATTATCTGAAAGCAAGAGCCAATTTCACAGCAAATCAAAGACACCAACAATATCTATTACAAATAATCATGATGCAAACTGTGATAATTATTGTGGCACTTCTCTTCTCTGATGCTAGGGAAACCCTAGCATACCTAAACTAAGCAACTCAATTTGTTTTGTGTAATCTGTCTTCCCAAAACTTAAATGTGGAGTTATTAAGAAAGTAACACTACACACATGACCCTTTACAAATAGCATCAAGTCAAGTTACAGCTTTGCTTGCTGACCATTGACCTAACTAAAGGTTTTCACAATGTAAATTTTAAGGGACTCTTGAAGCTTTTGCAGACACGTGAATGCCCTGCGAATTTTATTTCAGGCATATTTAAGTCTTCTGTAATAAGATGATGGTTAGAGAGGTGGAAAATGGCAAGATTTCTTTAATATCATAAGTGGTTTCCATACTCCTTTCCATCTTGTCTCTGTTGTGCAGATGGAAGCACTTTGTGCCGTTGGCAGAACTGTATTTATTCAGCTTCTTACTGATGCAAGTTGTTCAGTCTGCAGACACGTGTGGCTGATTTCTTCATTAGTGAGCTCCTTTTTGCTGATGACTGTGAGTTGGTAGCTCACTCAGTCAATAACATTCAATTTATTATTGATGACTTTCCTTGTGCATACTATCCCTTTACTTTTTCTGTGAACTTAAAAGACCATGGAAGCACTAAACCAACCAACATAGTGGCAAGAGCGCATGCACTCACATTTTTGCACTTAGCAAAATTTTCTCAAGCTTATAGAATGTTTTTCTAGTTAGACATCATTCAGATACAGAGACACTGTGAAACTGCTTCCACATTGCCAATTTTAAGTCTTAATTTGAAATATTAGCATACTGATCATGTAGCCATGAGAAGGTCAGTCTCGAAACATGCACTGGGCACTTGTTCTTAGAACACTCCAGCATGTTCATGAGACATAGACGATTTGTTCTCTCTACATGGAAAACTCATCAAATGCAAAAGCAAATCTAGAAAATTGACTACATGCTTCTAACAGCAGAAACCTTAAATGACAACAAATATTGAAACTGATGTCCTAATCCCAAACCCCTGGCTATGATAATGATTAGACAATATGGCCCAACTCTCAGATAGTTACAATTATCTATTGGTGCCTTCTTCCAAGATAGTTAATGCAAAATGCAATATCCTTTGAAACATAATGAGAGTTTACTATACAAATCTGATCATAAGAAGGCAGTTTACAGAGCAGCAGATTCAGTATATTCCAGCTAATTCTAATTAGCCTATGATGCCTTTCTAAAGTTTCATAATGACATTTTGTATCGCAATGCCATAGCCTTCCCTTTTCCTCAAATAGAATTGAATAAATTTTTTTGCACTCATGGGGGTGACCAGAGCAAGAGAAGATATTGCTGGCCTTTCAGCCAGCCTGGAGTAAAGTCCAGTAGTTCTTCCAAAGGAAAAGTGCTGCACAGAAGCCTGGACTGTGCCCTACTCCTGCAAGAACTGTCTTCTGCTACCATATCTTTCCTGTGACATCGATGTGATTTACCAACTGGGTGGTAGGGGTTTTTTGAAACTGCTGGTATAGCCCAAGGGCTTCTAGTGACCATCAGCCAGATGCCCAATCATATGTGAAAGAAGCTCCAAGCCATATAGAAATGCAACACAATGTTCAGTAATTTTCTTGCAGCTTTTCTCTCTCCACAGATCAACGCCTAAGTAATAAACTTTTCTGATAAGGACAACAGAGCTAATGAGCTTTGCTACACCATATGCCCATCAGCTAGGCCATAACTACCTCCCCTGTCTCCTGATATTAGTGGCTACAGAGCAAGAAGGAACATCATAATCTTTTAAAAGATTAAAGATTTCATTTCCCTTGGATTAACTCAGCTAAAATCCATAGACATTCTTCTGAGGCCTGTGAGAAAACATCCATAGTCTAAATGAATAAAGTAATTTTTTCTAAGATTAGGCCACTGACACCTCATGAGAAAGAATTTTTACCCAAGTTTATTTCCTAACCCATTTCTGAGTGATGCAATAATATCTATGTCTAATGGTTCTCCTTTTTTTTTAATTTTTAAATAAGTTCCCTTTTATTGTATGACTTGTCACACCAACTTAGTGACTGACTGAAAACCTAAATTTTTCTTGCAGGGAAGCAAAGTCTGCGTGGCAGTACTTTTAACTATAATTTGACCCATTACTTTCAGTGGAGTTAAGCCATTTAGGAAAGCAATATTCCTTTATATGAAAAACTTTCGGTGCCTGAAAATTTCTGAACACAAAGACACAGACATGTTGAAATCTCAACATTAATATTGCTACATTTAGTATTGTATATCTCATCAATGCCTATTTGTTCAGACTTACAGATCCAGTACTTGCTGGATACTTCTTAAGAGTCATTGTGTTGCCTTTGAGTACTGTTTTACAGCTCTTGACAATTTGCAAAACACTACATAAGAGGAAATATAATAGGTGACAGAATTTAGATCTTTTACAGCTTTCAAAAGTTAGAGAGACTACAGCTTTCATTTCACAAACAGTCAATATAAGCAGGTGAGAAGATGTAAGGAGCAGGGCTGCACTCATTGCAGAACAGAACCATTATTCACGCAAAAACATGCAGGAAATCAATGGAAAATCCAGATATAGAATCCCAGTTCCTAGTTTCATGTCAGTGTTAAACATATTTTTGCAATACTTTGAATAAAAGATAATTCTTTAGCTTGTATTGACTCATGTTGACCAGCCAAATAAGTGCATTACAAAATCATGTCAACTGATAAAAAAACAATTTATAAAAAATTTTCCTCCTATAAAGCAATTCACTTCTTAAATTACACAAAGAAGAGAAATAAATTATTGAAGTTCCTACTTATGATACTTTTTTTAGGAAAGGCATTTTGCACTTTATTAACTCTGTTCTGTTAACGACTAGTGAACAATTCTTGTCTGATCAGATTTATGACAGGTCTTACCGAAAAGTACAAATTGGAATGTGTATTGGTTGTGATGTTATTCATAAAAATAGGATGTTATTTAAAAGTGTTTATAATAATACATATTTATATATTTTCTGTTTTGAAAAGGAGATACTATTCTGACTTCAAATGTATGGAGAAAATGCTTTCTGAATCTTTGGGAAAAAGTGCTTTCATGAGTTGAAAGTGGTGTTTGTTAAGTATAAATGATCTTCAGAGGAAGTACAATCTTCATTTTTTTCTGTACTACAGAGCATCACACAGACAATAAAAGATTGGAAAATATTTACCAAAACAAAAAAGATATCATCTAAGGAGATGTTTTAGACAAACCTTTGGAAACAGCTTTCATTTTCCAATGCTACTGTAATCAAATTATTCCACCATCTTTTCAAAAGCAAACCCTAATGTTTTCTCTACTCTTTCTGAATATGTTCCCACTTGGCAACAGAAGAGAAAAAGCAAGGGAGAGGGAATTCTGTACTATGATACCATTTCATAAACAGAAACTAAAATCAACAGGAGAAACTTCATAATTCTTCCCTTTGAACTCAGACACATAGTTCTACTCAAATTTTGTTCTCTGGTAATATATTTTGGGTTGGGGGAAATGTTTTCTTTGCTAAAATATTCACTTTTTTCTTACTATTCTTGCAGTCAAGAGGCAATACTTCATTGAAGGAAGAACCAGATGAAAAAAGAAAATAAGAAAACATGGAAGAATCCATTCCATCCCAAAGGAAGGTTTTCTTGTCCCCTTCAGCTTTATTGAAAGCAGTTTCATTACCTTGGAACACACAATACACATTTCTTTCTGGAGGACTCACAGCCCAGCCACAGCCAGAGTCTCTGAAGATCTTTGAAATTTCATTTAAATTAACGTCTGTCTGTAAATTTCTATGAAACTCTCTTTTTATAAGGAAAGAAGGGAGATGTCAGTAAAGAAAACTCAGGTTCAGCAGGTAGCGTTTGGGAATATTCTAATGCTGCCTAGGGATGTTCAGAGAAAAAAATCCTTCTGATTCTTTGATTTTTTTTCTAGTAAGGAGGAATGGGAATTAAATTGCAAGTGCAGTGGAGTTTTAAAACAGAAACTTGATACTTAGGGACAAAGAAACACAGAACACATTAAAAAAGAAAGCATTAAAAAAAGAATCCTATTAAAACAGAAAAATATAATCTAATAAAGCCTTTCTTATAATCTACAAACTGATGACATCAGAAAGCAGACAAGCAATTAAAGAAACACAATCCTTCACATTGTGATATAGAGATCTAAACCAAACAAAGAGTCTACAAATATTTGTCTCAGAAGTTATCTGCTTCTAAAATACATACATATATAGTAAGCACTGCATCTTGATAATCTTCTAAATCTAAGCACAGTTGCCTATTTTTTTCTATTTTAAAAGTTACTCTTTAATATTCTTCTTCACTGTTCTGGTTTCAGATGGGATAGATTTAATTTTCTTCTTAGTAGCTGGTACAGTGTGTTTTGGATTTAGTGTGAGAATAACATTGATGACACACTGATGTTTTAGTTGTTGCTAAGAAGCGTTTACCCTAAGTTAAGGATTTCTCAGTTTCCCATGCTCTGCCAGCAAGCAGGTGTGCAAGAAGGTGGGAGGGAGAAGAGCCGGGACAGCCGACCCAAACTAGCCAAAGGGATATTCCATACCATAGAACATCACGCTCTGGGTATAGACTGGGGGGAGTTGGCTGGGAGGAGGGATCCCTGCTCAGGCATCACGGTGGTGAGCAATTGTATTGGGCATCACTAGTTTTTTCTCAGGTTTTCTTGTTGTTGTTGTTTTTAATATTCCTTTTTATTACAATTATTGCTATATTTTATTATTATTATTGCTAGTATTATATTTTATTATACTTTAGTTATTAAATTGTTCTTATCTCAACCCATGAGTTTTACTTCTTTTTTTGACTCTTCTCCCCATCCCACTGGCTGCATGGTGCTTAGTTGCTCACTGGGGTTAAACCATGACATTCACTTTCCGTAGGTGCTCCAAAATTGGAAACATGAAAATGTCTTCTTTTCATTTTTTTCTGTTTTAATCAAACTGTTCAAAAGAATCTTCTATTCTTAGTCATTAAGAAAAAAAAAATGGCTCACTGAAAACAGTATTGAGAAAGCAAGACAAATTAAATGTTAATAAAGAATTATAAACCCTTTCCTAATGAACTCACATGCAGATCTGTAGCTCCACCTAGAGGAAGAGCTTCACCTAGGAGGAGGAGTAAAATGGAGGAGGAAGAGGAAGGTGTCTTAACGCCTGTAAGTGTGGGTTTTAACTCAACATTTGTTTCTTCTTAATATGTGATACATTGTGTAATGTTCCTCGTTCTGTGAAAGAAGAAAGAAATACCCCGACAAACATCAATTTCAGTTGGAAAGAAAAAAAATATCTTACCCAGAAATCTTAAGTATGGTTTCTAAATTCTTAAATGTTCTTAATGATAAGATTCTTTGATACATTTTGAAAAGTAAGTGCTGCAAAATTGGGTCTAAAATATATTTAAAAGTAAATTAAAAATGTTTTAGTCAGTAGCACTTTATCTATTGATTTTGATTTTTATATGACTTTGCCCTTTAGCCACTTTTAAAATGGAAAATGTAATATGTAAAATATATATACTTGTTTTGACATAAAAATAAATTATCTAATTTCTGTAATCTAGCTCAGCCTTGGACAGATGCAGGAAAATTCCTGGGAGGCAGACACCAGGTCTTTGAGGTAACATGCAACATTTTGAAAGTCAGAACACAAATAACATTGGTATGAGAAACAATAATGGTCTCTGTCAATTTATTAAATTGCATCTCTTTTCTACTCATGTAACTTCATTGGTCTGGGTTAAGCTTGAAATGGCTCCTCCCCCTAGTTCTCGTTTCTTTAGCACACGTGGTCAGCTAGTGACAGCTTTGTCTCTTCTTTACAAGAAACACAGAGCTGGGTATCAATATATAGATTTAATACAAACTTCTTATTCTGGGTATTTTGGAGATGTCTAAAATATATTTTGACTTGAAAAATAGACAGATTCAATCAACACGTGATAGGTTTTGAAAGGACTCACAGTTCCTTATCATCTCTAAAAAACAAAATTAAGAGTAAAGAAAGAAAAAGCATATGAAATATGCTGAAAAGCAGTTAGTTGAAGGGTCAGTGCGTACGACGATAACCAACAACTAGTGAATATGGTAGCCTGAAAAGGCATATACATGTAATAATTTGAAAAAAAAAAATCAGGTAAGCAAGATTGTTTCATTATACTTTGCATGATCATCTGCAATAGTACCTTTTTCTAAATATTTGGGGTTTAATACATTTAAGAATTGGCTTAATAATATGCCATACAGTACTCAGCACTGCAATACTCCCACTGTCTCAGAGTACATCTAAGCTTTTCAATTTTAATTTTTTGTTCGTTGTGCTCATGACAGATTTTTTCAGAGACTTCAACACAGTGGAAAGGTGGCAAGGACAGAAGGGGATAAAAGCAATTAACTTACTGAAATAAAATAATCAACATAATACCAAACAGCAAGGGGTTTCTTATGCAGCTACAGCATTACCACTACCCACGTGAGGAACTTCTAAGCTATCTGTTGCCACATGGCCAAAGTACTGATTGTATTAAAGATGTATCCCAGATGCTTTGCGCTCCACTGATGCAAAGCACTTGTATGGAACAGTGCACAGCAACTGGGACAGCCACATGAAATGAGATCTCTCAGAGTTTATATATAAATTCCTGAGCTGATAATAGTACTAGGTGAAGAACAATCACAGCCATTGTAATTACTCCTAAATCTGAACAAGCTCTTTCATTTCTGTTACTACCATGATTTCTTTATAATCTTTCTCACGGCACATTCTATTTCTCATTGTGGCATTACCACAGAGCCTGCTTCTGTAGAACAATGCAAATCAAGAGGGGTACCAGTACACCAAAACTTTTGACTAGTTGATCTCAATAGCTTGTATGAACATTAATAGGGGAAAAGCTTAACAATGCTGTGGGTGACGCACACACAACACTCCTGCAATTTAAATATGACATATTTGTCTGCTGGATTTTGTAGTGACACTGGGAAACCTAAATTGGATGTGGAGAGCTGAAGTATTTATTTGCATGTTAATACACTTTTATCCTATACAACTGTTTTAAATAGCAATACTACGGCATTGGATCTTGCCAAAAGCTTGGGTATATTTTAGATTAATTTTCTGCTTTGATTCCAGTCAAAGTTCTTTGCAAGAAGACAAAATCAAAAAATCATCAGAAATATAAAACCAGATATATATTTTTACATATATAAAAATATAAACACATGTTTTAGAAGACCTTAAATGATTCTGATTCATAGAAAGATCTTACTATATGAGTTCAATCATTCCTGCAGAAAAATGCTAGTATGTACCTAGAAAATGTAATTTGTATAAACAAGTTATGAATTGCAAAAGGCAGAACAATTAATTTATGCACAAATATTATCCATAAATACTGTCATCTTCTTGCACTTTTCTGTGACTATAGAATGCTTGCCTTGGTCTGAAAATATATATATTTTAAGCAATTCATTAATTCAATTTAATATATCATAGTCTATGTATTATGTTCCTTGATTCTAAAGAATATAGCAGGTCCTATATATTTCTTAAGGTCTACAAGGCATAATCCTTTAGTATGGACTATATTACGTTGATATTTTCTAGAACTAACACGATCATTAGCAGAATTTCCACTTTTCTCTGAACTTTACCAAAACGTTCTTTCATCCCTATTTTCCTGTACATCGAGCACTGTCCTAAAGATGGAGAACAGCTCAATGGAATAGACATATGTGCACAGGAATACAAAGAGGCTGATGAGGGGAAATGAGGAAAAGTCATGATATTACTGACTTACAGGTGTTTTTCCTCACAAATAGGAGACTTACCTTAAATGCAATTTGCTACTGAAATGGCAAATATCTCACAAGGTTTTTTATGTAACTGGCAGACATTTTTCATTTTTTTTTTCTGAAGTCTTCCAAAAATGCTTTAAAATGTCAGTCCATATGACCTACGGACAATTGTGGAAGAATTAGATTTGTGCACAAGCTCTTAAGGTACCTTATGAATTTTAGTATAAGGATACTATATGGATAATGTTATCTTCTCAATGCAAATAAAGATGAATTTACTACACTTTTACTCTTCTCCCTGTAGAAAAATCCCAGAGTGAAGCTGACTTAAAAAAGAGGGTGGAATTTGAAACAGAAATTCCTCTGATGTCTCCTGGAAAAGTCATATTAAGAAGGATGTTCTCCAGCCAGATCCACCCCCCGCCCCTTAATTTAAAGTAAATTTAGAAAATTATTGAATTTTTGGTAAGAATGCCTTAGTACTATAAATCAATGAATAAATATACTGATCCATATGCTATAAGGCATAAATATACTATTTTCCCCTGTCAGTGATTGCTGGAATCTTTCTTTGTATTATTCAATCCTTCTTCCCTAGAAAGGAGCATAATTTCTAGTGGGTTAAAAATGTAAGATGTAAATTAGGAGGATTCCAAAGCAGACCATGAAAAGTAAGTAACCAAAGATATAAACAATTCTTGAAAGTGTAAATAAAGGATGAAGGAAAGTTAAGAAAGAACTGGTGGTATGGCTGGATTTTAAAAGACAGCACCATTACAAAAAGCAGGTAAATGCTTTATTTTGTCACTCTTCTCCAGAAGATGGAATAAGTCATGTACAAAGCTTCTGGATGTTAGTGGTAAGAAAATACTGGAACAAACAGATAAATTGAAAAGCTGTACTTCATTAGGCCTAGATACAGTTATTCACCAGTTCTGCTGGAGCCTCGGAGTCATCTGGCTGAACTGTGAGCTCTAATGCAGTAGTTAACGGAAAATGAAAAAGGCTGCAGGGTAGCAAATCTATTTATCCTATGCTAGCTATGACTTGAAATTCATAGATACCAGCAGTCAAAAATGACTGCTTTAAAAGGGTATGATATAGGAAAATATTAACAATCAGATATTAATTTCTGCCTAATTTGTACACTGCTAGTGCAACAGGAATATCTTCTGCTAAGGAGAGCTAAAGTATATACTTTTATATTATATAATATAAAAATATATAATTATATAAAAATAGAA
>JAVJGG010000054.1:9742583-9759488 GCA_035590195.1 Aviceda cuculoides
ACAGTTAATTACTGCATGGGAACTGCTCAAAAAATCAACAGCAAAGCATAAGAGGAAAGCAGATGAAGTGAATAAATGAAACAATTATTGAATAAGCATTCATTAAAAGAAATCAGTGAATGTAGACCAGTAAGTACTGGTTTCAGTGTAAACAGCTAGAATTTAATACATTCAAATTTGAGGATGATAAATCTATTTTTTTCATATTTGAAACCTTTGTTCTAATCTTCCAGAACCAGCTAGTCAATTAGTGTTACTTTTCTTTTTGCTACCCTGGAAACGAAAAATTCCTTGTTACAATTATATTGAGCTACTCTGTTGCTTTGTATGTGAAAATCTTAAATAGAGCTTATGGGGCACCTGTGCGCTCTCTATGTAAAATGTTTAATCTCATTTTAAGCTACAGGTATTTCTAGAACCAGCAAAGATATCCAAAGATCTCTTCACTCTCTAGGTTTAATGTGTTGTTGCTTTTTGTCTTAAAAGATGATTTTTCTTGACACTCAGCCAAACAGGAATGTATACTATCTCCTCAGCAAGAAGAAAGCACTACAGTCTTAATTTAAATATGAAAACATGGGAAAAAATAGTATGTTCAAGACATTTAACTTGAGTGATTTTCACGGTTTAAATTGCTTTGATATGCTAGGAAAAGTCTGAAGCTTACCACTCACCAACATAGTTGTTAAGTACTTATTCTTAAATTAAGGTGGATATTTTTTTGTTCCTGTCACTTGTCATTAAGTTTACTACTCTGTTATAAGAATAGGAGATCCTACTTAGGGCTCTAATCTTCCATTTGATTGATAGTAGCTTTTTTGACTGATTTGCAGTCCATCCCTTAAAATGATCTGTTTTCAATTAAAATGCCACTCTCCTGAAGAAATTACAGGGAAAGCATTAAAAACAGTCTGAAGTTCTGACTGGGCTGCTTTTCAGATGTGAGTGGTTACACTGCTGGAGTTAACTAGCATTTCTACAGAGGTAAGAGCCAGTCAAACAGTCCTGGAAGCAATAACAATGTGTATATCTGCACTGGTGGAAAATACTATACTGCGGCAATTTTATCTGTCTTCTGTCCCAATCAAATGTCCTTCTGTTTTGCTTTGTAAATCCAAGAAATGACTTAAAAGCAAAAGTTTCAGTAGCATAGAAATCATGACAAGTAAAAGGAAAGGCACTCACTGATACTTCTGTGCAATAGTATTTGTAATAAATTATTTCTATAATCTATATCGATGTACTAGCAAGCAACTCTCCTTTTTCATGTCTTAATTCTTCATGCACTCTCCTGTTCTGCAGTTATAAAGAAGCTGAAATAGCTTTTCCTTCCATTCCAAAGATTTGTTTTCTCTAGGCATCCATGTTGATATATAGCCATCCTCTACTTAAATACACCCCCTGAACAATATTCCATATGCTTAGATTTTCAGAGACGCAGAGGTCCTTCTTCTGCTTCGGTTTTCATTTATTTCACTGACCTGCAATCATTTATCTCTGAAAGTTTACATAGACTATGTCAGCACTAGTCATTTCCAGGAGATTTGTAGTGCAGCATAATAAATATCTGAATGTACAATCATCTTCACATAATTTGTTGAACATGGTGGTTTTTTTCCTTCAGTAACTACATTCAGAACTGTATTTTCGCTCCCAGTATATTTAACATGTTTTTCTGAGGGAGGGGAAAAACTGAAACAGTGCCTATTGGAAGCTAAAAAAATATTACTGAATTGCAATCATGCACTTCAGAATTTTCTGAAGGAAGGTGTGACATCCAAAACAGAATCAAAAGCTTAACATTTTTAATGGTAGAAAGCTATGAAACAGAAACCTATACTGGGAAGGATATAGGAAATGCTCATAAAAAGTAGGGAAGTTATCTGTAAAGTTTATGGGAATCATGTTTTCTTGGTTTAAAAATTTTCATATTTGCTAAATCTCCACATGGTAAGGTGTACGGAACATAGAGGCAGCTTTCACAATATTAAGTACAGACATAATGTATTAATGGGCTGTCATATCTGGGGAAAAAACATTTTTTTCTTCATACAGGTAAATGAGAGATCAGTTAAAATTTGTTTTATCATTCCATGAAAGTAATCTATCAAGTCAATATGCACTGCTTGTTGCCTAACTTGACAGTAATTAGGATGATAAAATAAAAATAACTTTGCATTCTGCCAGTGATTATTAAATCATCTTACATTTTTTACTTTAAAAGATTTACGTTTGTTTACAGAGGTATAATAAACATCATATAAACTCCAAGCAATTATATATATATATGGCAAAGTTTGAGAAACTCAGATGGAAAAGCCACAAAGACGCATTTCCTAATAGTATTTTAGTTGTTTCCTGAAGACTGGATGAATCACAGGTTTGTATTTTTTTTTTTTTTTTTTTTTTCTATTTGCAAGCTTTATGTGAAGCTACAAGTAAGATTTTGGAGAAGGTCTGTAATATTTGCAAACTCGTCTAAATAGTTTACAATTTTCAAGTGGTAGTGAATAAAGTTTTCAGAAACCTATTTTCTGTCATCTTTTAATTAAAACTTCCATTGTTCATAGGGACAGGTTCAGACAGATGCAAGCTCATTTGTAAAGGCTCTGAGGTGGTTGGCTGTGAATCTGGTATAGGCCCAAAGCTGTATAGCTACATCACTTGGGATTTTTGCCCACTTTAACATAATCTTACCTCTCGAGGGACTTCTAAGGAGGTCTTTGAATGAGAAAATGGAGCAGTTTTTCTCAGCCTGTGGGAGGTCCTCAAATGAAAAGGGCAGCCTGGAAGGCTGGAGTAACTAGCCAATGCAAGGTGTGACTTACCATGTCGATGTATGGAAATGTGGGCTGATTATGAAAATGAAGTTTCTGTTAGATGCACTAGAGAACCTGTCTGGCACATTGAAGGGGATAACCATAATCAAATGGAGAATACAGACCAAATTAGAGGGGTTTAGGAGATCTGGAAGAGGGCTACATTTCCAACAAAAGTTTGTCAGTATATTTGAAGGAACCTAATAATAAAGGAATATGGAGATTGAGTAGTGGATTTTTTTAGAGTTCATAATAAATAGATCACTGAAGATGGTGAACAGAATATTTTCAATAAAGTGCAGGGGACAGAAGACAAATCAGAAGTAGCTGAGGATCATAATAAAGAAGTCCTCTCTATAGTAGCTGTAAAACTTTAATAATTTTAGCTATGAGAGGTAGATGGATTATTAATATGGGAGATAACTAGGATTAGGATACCTTTTTGTTTTGTTTTGTTTTGTTTTGTTTTGTTTCCTTAAAAGGGGGTTTTAAACTTCATGTGCACTGTAAGGAGAAGAATAAGAGTGACAGCTAATTAAAGAAGACAAACATAAGGTTTGTCACACAAATGACTGTAACAGTGTGTTTCTAATTTTTACGGGGACCTTTGAAATGGGGTATGTTTTGATCAAAATTACCATGATGACCAGTCACCATCTGAGGGGTGTTGATGGGAGGAGTACCTTCCACAAGCATCCTCATGGAGATTTTTAAGCTGAGTCAAGTGATGTGATACAGAGGTAATTTTTGAGTAACGGACAGACCTTAGAGAAAATTAAAATAAATGCTGTAAGTTATTATTGAATATTTGCCAGCAGGTCACATTAATGGAGGAAATCTGATATCCACAACTTAATTTCACTGTCAAAGTAAGTAACACTGTAGTGCTTCATGCTTACAATGAAAAATGATTCTCTGCTAGTGTTGGTGTTCATGAACATTGTCTCTTGACACTTCTGGAAAATAAGTAAGTAGAGAGTAAGGGACTTTGAAGGCACTTCAGCTGTGACTGAAGTTCAAGACATTAAGTTTTGTTCCTTGGGACAAAGTGTAAATCTACTCACCCCCACCCCCCCATTTTTAGATCCTGGACTTGAAAGGATGATGTAAATTCCAGAAGCCTGGAACGATAAGTGTGAATGAATCTCAAATTATCATGTCTGAAAAGCCGAGTTTGAGTAGAAAATGGTTTCTTAAGACTTGAAATGATCCCTCCTCTGCTGAAGTCCAGAAACCGCTTTTATTACTAGTTCCTTCTATTATGCATTTAGAAATTTAAGATCCATTCTTGCGACAGTTGATGTACAGGAAGTATACAAATATAATTTATGTAGTATATTTGCATTAATACTTGTCCTCCTATTTTAAATAATATATGATAGTACAGAAAGTAAGAGAAAATGTACACTATAAACAGTATAAACAGCCTGAAAAGCACAAATCGAGCTGAAAGATTCTTGATTAAATGCTTGAGGGAATATTCATTTTCTCTGCATGCTTCTGTAAAACTCCATTTTTCACTGGCAGTTACATATAAACAGAATGGCACTTTTAGCCTGTATCTGTACCTCCTCTCCCTGGCTCTTTTGGCTTTGGCAAATAAAAGCTGCATCTGAGCCAGGGAGTTTGTAACACTGGGGCAAATAGAACCTGAAGAATCAGAGATAATGAATCAATAAATATACCAAGCAACAAAACTGTTGTCATGCCAGCATTTTCATTGCTGTATGCTTTCTCCCTGGCAAGTGGCCACTGCCATACTGGGTCCATTCCTGTTACATGATAGGGAATAATAAAAGTATCTCTAGAGGTATTAATGTGACAAATCCCAATACTGAGTAAATAATGAGACCCATATTAATCCTCTATGGTCTTTTGTAATAAAGCTTCAGTGTGTAGCAGTTTACATGTTATGATATTTTCTCAGAGGATAAAGATCTTTTCTTACTGTGGCATTTTACAGAGATGGCAGAATCCAACCCATTCAGCACAGAATTGAACAGGTAATAGTGTTTACACTATTAGAGCTTTATGAATTTTAGCAGCACATATTGGGTTGAAACACTTGCACATAACGTCCAAGAAAAGGAATAGGCTTGTACTGGTTCAGTCTATATAACACAGGTCTCGTGAAAATCTGGGAATATGTAACATACCTGTTTTTAGGGAGTATCTAATGTAACTTTAAGACCACAGGGATAAAAATACGAGAACAACTGCTTTTTGCTCTTCTGCTGACTCTGTAAGTGAATGTCAGCCTTTATATGAGTCTGGGGAAGATACTGGTCTTCTACATTTCCTTTAGAGGAGAACTAGAAGAATGTAAGTAAAGATTGTGACTGAGGAAAAGTGAGTAAGGTTCCGTCCTGCCATGACTTTCTGTTCCGAAGTACAGAAAAGGCAGTCTGGCTGTGCTTCATTGCTTTCCAGCAGGTGAGTTGTTTGCTGTTATATGTTGCTTATATGTGGTGAGTCATATTTGGTCTGTATCTCTCCCTGCCCTCCTCTCCCACTATGCTTAAGAAGTGATGAAAATGGAAAGTGATGTTATTTTTGAGTATATAAATATACTTTAGAAAGGAAAAAAAAAAAAGCAGAACCAATGACATTCTGATATACTCTGACACAGCAGGATGTAGTGATTTTAAAACCAGAACCTCTGAACAATGTAAAACTGTATATTCTTCAAGAATGATATTTCTTGAAGGTGTAGTAACCTGAATTTTTTTCTCAAGTAGCTTATGAGGACTGAGTCAAGTGAGTGATATTTTACAGGGTACAAGTAACAATGTCATCCCATATCATTTAAGGGGTTTTTTTTGGGGGGGGAGGATGGAGGAGAGAAAAGATTTTAAAAGACTAATGATTCTTTTGTCACATGGTGACATGCCTGAGGACTCCAAATCTTACTGATTCTGCAGATTGTATTGATTGTCTTTTTAAACATTTGTAATCTTTAAATGCTCTAGGTCAGAGAAGGCGACACCAGTTGCAGACACTGTTATATCTGTCACAGAAGAATATAGTGACAATTATTGACTGTGTGATAGTGATCAAAATTTGTCAAGGTAATTTGCTGCTTTCACAACTGAAATTTGAAATGTATTTCAGGCATGACACTGTTCTTAGTACTTATCCTTGGTACATTTATGTAGTGAAATATGCAGCGAAATACGTATTCACCAATACATAAGTCCATCATAGAATGATGCAACCAATTAAAAAAATCAATTTTGGCAGTTTCTAGAAGCTGTTGGGTTCCCTTACATTTCAAAAATAATCTATAAAATTAGTTCTGCATATTAACGTTAAGGCAATAAAATAGTTTAGTGAAGCACCTGCTGTACTGTAGTTAAGAGTCTGTTTCTGTTGAATGGGGGAATTATGAATTTTCTAAAAATCTTCATGCTTTTCCAGATTTCCCGAAATGTTGTCTGTGTTGTGTTTGTGCAGAGTAAGGGAAGTTTTTCAAGCTGAGGCTATTGAAACAAGCAGTTCCTGAAATACAGAATCATAAAATGATTTGGGGTGGAATGGACCTTTAAAGGTCATCTAGTCCAATTCCCCCCCAGTGAGCAGGAACATCTTCAACTAGATTAGGTTGCTCAGAGCCCCATCCAACCTGACCTTGAATGTTTCCAGGGATGAGACATCTACCACCTCTTGGGGCAACCTGTTCCAGTGTTTCACCACCCTCATTGTAAAACATTTCTTCCTTATATCTATCTAGTCTGAATCTACCCTCTTTTAGTTTAAAACCGTTACCTCTTGTCCTATCACAACAGGCCCTACGAAAAGTCTGTCCTCATCTTTCTTATAAGCCCCCTTTAAAGGCTTATAAGCCCCCACAATAAGGTCTCCCCAGAGCCTACTGTTCTCCAGGTTAAAACCCCAACTCTCTCAGCCTTTCTTCATGGGAGACATGTTCCATCCCTGTGATCATTTTTTGTGGCCCTCCTCTGGACCAGTTCCAACAGGTCCATGTCTTTCCTGTGCTGAGGGTTCCAGAGGTGGGTCAATACTCCAGGTGGAGTCTCACCAGAGTGGAGTAGAGGGGCAGAATCACCTCCCTTGACCTGCTGGCCATGCTTCTTTTGATGCAGCCCAGGACATGGTTGGCCTTCTGGGCTGCAAGCTCACATTGCTGACTCCTGTCCAGCTCTTCATCCACCAGCACCCCCAGTTCCTTCTCAGCAGGGCTGCTCTCAATCCCTTCATCCCCCAGCCTGTATTGATACCAAGGGTTGTCCTGACCCAGGTGCAGGACCTTGCACTTGGCCTTGTTGAACCGCATGAGGTTCACATGGGCCCACTTCTAGAGCTTGTCCAGATCCCTCTGAATGGCATCCTGTCCCTCAGGTGTGTCAACTGCACCACTCAGCTAGGTGTCATCTGCAAACTTGCTGAGGGTGCACTTGAGTGTCTGTGTCATTGATGAAGATACTAAACAGTAATGGTCCCAGTACGGACCTCTGAGGGACACCACTTGTTACTGATCTCCATCCAGACATTGAGCTGTTGACCACTACTCTCTGGATGCAACCATCCAGCCAATTCCTTATCCACCCAATAGTCCATCCATCAAATCCATATCTCTGCAATTTAGATAGAAGGATGTTGTGGAGGACTGTGTCAAAGGCCTTACAAGAAGTCCAGATAGATGACATCCGTAGCTCTTCCCTTGTCCACTTTGTTTGTCCACAACAATATAGCTTTGTTTCCCCTCCTTCCAGTAAGTACTCAACAAATCTTATATAATGCATTATATATAATACTTTATAGAAGTAAAACTGGGAGAGGGGAGAGAGGAGAGAAGCTATCTACTTAGGTCTCTATTTAATATTCAGAAGGAAATTAGACTTGGCTGAAAATATGCCTACAAAGATTTTAAGACTTTCCAATATGTTTATTTTAGTAGGTGGAATGATCCCAGAGGCTGTGTAATTGCACTGAAACCTTCCTAACCTTTTGCATGTTAAGGTTTTATAATAGCTAAACATAATGATCAAGACAGGACGGAGACAGTGACCTGGAAATGAGGCAAGGGGACACACATTGCAGTAGGGGAGGAAACACAAAGATCTTCCTTCACAAGCTTAATATTACTGCAATTGCCAGGGTTTTGGTATAGTTCTGTAGTATTGCTAACTGGATCAAACTGCAGACTCCAAAACCATTTAATCTGCAAACTTTATCTCCATTCCTATGTAAGAAAATCTATATGAGAGAGGAACACTTAAAAGTCAGACTCTTACCTTAGCCTTATTAAAGATATTAATGTGGCAAAAAATAATAGCTGCTACACAAATTGTTTCATAAGTCTCAGAAATCTAGCTGAAATTTCACGCAGCTCAGATATCTAGTATTCAGTAGCAAAAGTATACTTCTTACTGTTGTTCAAAACAATAAAAAAAAAATCCAACAGAATTGAGGTTTACCAGTGAGATCTCGAACTCTACCAAGACATCAATCTTTAGCAAAACTGGCACTTCAGGTAATACAAAATTAAGTGAATAACCCCACAACACTCATTCTGCTGTCTATGAAGGAGACTTACTGCACATAAAACACATCTCTATTTGTCTTTAGCCTGTACAGAATAAAAGCAACATATAAATGATGTATTGTCAAATTATAGGCTGCTAAATTTCATAACTATTATGTTGTGTACTGTGTACAGTCTTCCACTTCTATAATTTAGCATCATCTAAAATTATTTATTTTATTATTACTTGACTGGTGATAATCCTTAGGGTAACCTGTGTCTCACTAATGACATATACAATGCAGTGTTGAATGGAGGTGAGAATACTTTGGTGTTTTTGAAGCACAGCTGGATCTATCCTGTGATCAGACTTGTAGGAATCTGGTGAAGGAGTTGACCCAACTTAAACTGTCTGGTGTGTTCAGGCTTTCTAATACAATCTTCATGAGGTTGCTCAAGCAAGTCTTCCAGTGTGCACTTACAAGCATATTATGTTTTCTGTTTTTAAATAGTTCCCATGGTATTTTATAAGCCTGAATTCCAGGAATTTGAGCTTGAAATATCCTAGTTCTTCATATTTCTGGTTTTCATAGATCTGAATCCAGACTGAAATTTTTCTGAAGTTCACTGAACTGATGGAGAATTTAACATTGTTGGAAGGGCATAATACACTACAGAGAAAATGTAAGCCTGTGTTTTGGGGTTTTTTTAGGATTGGTGGTGGTGGTGGAGAGTTGTTTTAGTTTGAGTACTACCGTGTGGATTTTTGTCCACTGCTATGTACCTATGTTGAATAAGTTTGGTACTTACAAATACTATAAGCCAAACAGAAACCAGAAAAGTCCATATGAATTAAAAAATAACAGTATCAAGGAAACTTTGATCATCCAAGACCTCTAATAAAATTTATAAATGTCAATGGAAAGACTATTGATCCCAGTAGGTTTTTATTATTTTGATTAAACAGTTCTCAAAATTGTACTACTTGATAAACAGTTGCTATGGTTTTATATGTCATAATATAATTCCAGGATATTGTGCTAATATTTTGCATAGAGTAATTATCTCCTTGGATGTTGTTTAATACTTCTAAGAAGTTATATTTTTAACTTCTTTATTTTCTTCTCAGTATTTTTGTAGGTTGCTTGCTCATCTTTAATGAAATGTACTTTGTTAAGCCTTCAACCTGAATGTTTATTCAAACAGATGTACATAGTGAGAGCTAACAAACAGCTGCATTTTGTTATTTTCTGACCCCATTGTTTCCTTCAAATATAAGCTTTCTGTTGCATTTAATTGAATGAGTGTTGATTTTAGTATAGAAAGACATAAAAGTTAATTCACTATAGACTGCCCGTACTTCTAATATAATTAACATCAAATGTGTTCCCTGAATTTTGTAAGAGCCAAACTATAACACTGACAACTTCTGTTATTGTTGTTTCTTGCCTACCCCCTCAGTTTATCCAATGTATATGATACATAAATACCCATACATTGCAATATATGAAATGAAACATGATACTGCAATATACTTTCTCGTATGTACCATCTTGGAAAAAAAAACCAAAACAAGCCAAACCTATATAATAAGCCTATCATCTACTGATAAAATTACCAGTTTATCTATTTCATTAAAGTTGTAGTTGTAGAAACATCTCAAAGAATGAGGTAGGGAAATCATTAGTGGGAAAAGTATTTTGGACAGAATATGTAAAACTCCATAATGATTTTTGGGCCTAGGGGAGTGATCAGGAGTCCAGGAAAGTACATCAGTGTGAAAAGAAAAACTGTTAGGGCATGGAAAGCAATTAGGAACTTGGATACAAATGTTGCAGCCTGGGGAAGAACATTTGTCTTTCATGGTGGATTAGAACAGCTTCAGCCATTCACATACTTCCATGTTGTATTTGTGAAGTGGAAACTGATTGTGTATCACAAAGTATACTGTGTTACTGAAATTAAATATTTAGGGTAGTTAGAAACAAATAATAATAATAATAATACACAGTATAATATAAAATGTGATGTTTCTTATAGTTGTTTTTGAGTGCCTTCTAATTTTTTCTCTTGTATCTACATTGCAAGAGTACACTCCCCTTTGTTACATTTATTCTGCAGTTATAATAAGTCTTCCTTTTTTTGGTATTATCTATTTAGAAAATATCACTAATCATGAAAGCAAAAATTAAATGTGTATTGTCAGCTTGCTTGATTTTTTTTTTTGTGACTATTTGAAAAGTGCTTTATAAAAATCAGCATGTGACTTGTGGCATCTGTGCCTGCCAATTGGCATCCTTTGCAGAGTTTATTCAACTTCTTAAAAGAATTTAAAAAATATTTTTTAGATTAATAAACTCTGCATAAAGCTGTGTCCTACAATTGAAAAGAAAGCATAGAATTTTATTAAAGAAGTAGTATTAAGTTGCTTTAAACTATATGCTTTAAGCTGTATTCCTAAATATCCCATCTGGTTCTGAGGGATTGTCTGAACAAACAAAACAGATTTCAAAACATATCTCCTGATTTGTTGGATGAATATAACAGTACAGCTGAAAGAACTCAAGTAAGGGTTTTGCTGTATTTCTAAGTATCATGACCAAGAGTCTAAAAAAATTGCTACTAATAAAAAATTATAGCATTCTAAACTGATTTGCAGTGCAGAACTCTTATAGTCTGCTTCCTGAAAATTTGGTCTGTGTTATTTCAGCTTGAAACACCAAAGTTGATAATCAGTTTTAGAAACCATGACCATGCCTAAAATTAAGAAAAAAACCCCAACAGACTTCAAGGTTCACAATACAGTTGGGGTTTAGGCAGAATTTTTTAGTGACTTACATCTTGCTCAATTTAGTAATGCTTCTGAAATTTGGAATTAAATGTATATACTAAATCCAAACGAGAACACTGTCTTAAAGTAAAAATAAAACCTTAATTTATGACTGCATTTTGAGTGCAGTTGAGGCTAAATGGAACTGAAGTTATTTACTAGCAATACTACTATTTTGAAGTTATTTTAAAAAAATGAATTATTTAATTATTTTAAGACCCTAAAGAAGCTACAGACTGATACAGGGAGTGTGATCGCTTCTCCTTCCTTATATTTTGTTGTGTCATTTTGTTTTAACTTCTGGCATTAGAGCAGCTAATATACAATAAATTGAGAAGACTGCACTTGGTATTTGGTGACCATTCCTTCAGATTTAGGAGTAATGGGAGGCTTTAAGACCCTTAGCTAAGACCCTGAGACTTTTTCTGCAATATTTCTCAGTGTTTTTGTGATCTAAAGTAGAGAAAATATTAAAAAATAGGAAGCATTAGAAATGCTGTAGTACTTGGGTAATAAAAACACTTTTCTTCTGAAAAGTAAAAAGGGTACTGATGCATCAGCATGGTGCTATCTAGGTTAAGATTCATTGCAGCTGCCTTTAGTCATCTAAAGCTTACAGATCTAAGTTCTTCAATGGAAAGAGGCAGACACTTCTGAAAAGGCTATTTTTCTCACCTTGAGAAACATACAAAGGAATTCCAAAGCCACTTATCATTTGATGTTGGAGCTGTTGTCAGGACTCCCAAGTTCTCTCCCAGGGTCTGCATCCTCCTGCCCACATGCCCTAAGGTCCAGTGGCCAGACTGGCCAGCTACAACATGGGTACAGCTGCTCATGAGCTGGCACAGCTGGCTTGGGTTAGGCAGTGTGAAACAGCTGTGTTGTGAGACAGAGATATGAGCTCAGACCCTTGTCCTTGGCCTTTTCCTAAGATGTTGTAGGTAGGACTGTGCCTAAGCCTTTACTTTGCTGATCTTGACCTCACCTTGCTGACTTGATGGTAGATGTGCCTCATCATTATGGACTTGTCTAGTGATCACAGGGCTGTGATTTTTACCCTGAATCCTGGCAATTTAGGATCATGATATACAAATGTCTATTTGATATCTTCTTATCTCCAATTCTGTACCTGCTTAATGGATATGAAAATAGTTGGTTTCTATTAAAATTTAATTTGTCCTCCTGTCTTTATTACAAGCTTTACAATCGTGCACTATAACACTTTTTTTTTAATACTAAAAGACTAATGCTAGTGTCAAGGTTGGTGTCAACCTGGCCCCCCCCACGATTTGCAGCATACAGATCTTTAGTTCAAGTTCACTAGTATTTTTCAGGTTCTCAGAGGAACAAATAAATTGTAAAGTGCTTTCTGGAACTTCAGCACTGCCATACAACTTCTTTATGTAGCCATGGAAAGCTAGCAACCGCAAATCCTTAGTATCTTTTTTCCTTCAATGCAATTGTTCTCTCTTATACTCAGGATAAAGGATGGATGTCTAGTATGGTTATCTTCCCTTATGAGGGTGCTGTGTAGCAGGGTGCTTTCTTTTCTCTCTATTGTATATGTATCTAAGGGAGGAGGAGGCCTGTTCCTGTTAATTAGCAAGAACAGATAATACTTTCTATATACTGTAACTTGAGAACAGAAAGAGTCCATTTCATGTGAATGCTTTTTTTTCTTTTTTTTGTTTTTTTCCTTAAAGTGTTTCAGCGACTTGCAGCTATGTCAGGGTCTCTGCCAAAGTTGCTATAGAGGAACAAGGCTTTGAAATGCTCTGAGAATTCTGGTACTGCTTTTAATAAATGAAAATAGCTATCAGTAATGTATTAGTGCATTATAGGACTTTCAAATCACTGCACCCAGACTGTGATGAATCACAGTATGAAGTGAGGATAAATGTGCTTAAAAACACAGTGAGAGTCTGTTTGCTCCTGCCATGTTAACTTGAACTGAATATGGTGTTTTAGAAACATGGAAGTTCTTGCCTTAATTTTCAAGATATACTATTGAAAGGGGGTTGTAAGTCACCTAATCTAAAGCTTCATTGTAATGAGCAACCGTGTCCTTGATACTGTTCATAAATTGATCAAATACCCTTTATAGCTTTAATTCTGAAACCTTTGTATTATGTATACATGTTTAAAGTATCTTTCCAGCTACAGATTAACTGTAGATACTGTATATCTTTGTGGTCACAGTATAGCAATGAGAGTGCTAGGAATTATTTCCTTTAGGTTGCAATAGCAATCAGCAAAGAGAGAAACTACAGGAAAGCATGCTTCCCTGTTCATGCTGGAATCCTACTACCTTTAAAGTTCATTGCAAACTCCATAGAAACAGAATTGTGATATATTTTCTCATTCATTCTAAGTCATTCATCAGAAGTGATTTCACTGATGCTGATTTGCACATACTGAGACAAGTTCTCATATGGACAGCACACTTTATTCTGGACACTTACAAAAAGAACTTGCCTGCAGAACAAACTGCACACAAACCTTTACACAGAGCTGATTTTTCTGATATCGGA
This sequence comes from Aviceda cuculoides, assembly GCA_035590195.1. Lineage (NCBI taxonomy): Eukaryota > Metazoa > Chordata > Aves > Accipitriformes > Accipitridae > Aviceda > Aviceda cuculoides. Next base: position 9,756,249 of record JAVJGG010000054.1, read on the forward strand.
AGCCTGGTTAAATACTTAAAGTAGTAATTAAGTGTCACGATTGATAAATGATGAGTAGCTTTGCATCTTCTATTGATATTGCATACTACAGTACAGAAGCATATTCATATTGATTTCATCATGTCATGTTAGTGGCCAGACCCTGAAAAAATAATTGTTCTATCAACAGTAACCAATAAAAAGTACAAATTCACAGTGGAATGTATTTCCTACATCCCTGAGTATAACCGATTGTCTTCCTATATCCCTGATTATTTAATAGAGGAAAGCCATTTACTGATTTTGCCAAAGTAATTTATTAAAAGCAGCCAAACTGCATTTTTGTAGGACTGCTGTCTCAATAATAATGTGGCAAGATCTGTACCAGCATTAAGACTATGTCCATGAAACAAAATATTCCACACTGAGCATATGAAACTGACTTGAACTTGTAACTTAACTTGGAAAAAATTTTTATTTGGGGACCAAATGTTTCTAAACACAGAAAGTTAATATAATGAATTGTTTTCTGGGTGACATTAAAAGTAGTTCCATTGTTCTTGGAGCAATAATTAGCAGTTATACAAAACCCAATGACAAGAAAGAAAAATAAAATCACCCTAGAAATTACTGGACTTTAGATTATCAAAACCAATAACACAAATACATCCTTCTCAAACCAAAGGGGAAAAAAAAAAAAAGAAACTGGAGAGGAATTAAGGATGAGACCATTGGCAGGAGTATGAATTTTGTAGATTACCTTGGGTTATGCCACTCTATAGAACTGATTTTCATCTCCCTATCTGTAAGGATTTCAGAAAAAAAAATCCTGAGAAGACTCCTGAGTTGTTTCTTTACTCTCAAGAATATAAAAATCCCTCAGATGGGGTAGTACCTTTTTCCCCCAAACCATACATTACACTTCCATCAGAGAAGTTAGACAGCTGGTGTGCAAAATGTTCTTTCCTACTTAACCTGCCAACAGTGGCACATACTGTAGAAACTACTTGATTATGATGTCAAAGCAAAAGCACTTTGATGTAAAGAACATCCAATTTATGGTCTCCTTTTTCATTTTGCAAGATCTCCTGCCAACTCTAAAAAAAATTTGCCTCTTTCTAAAAGATTTGCTAATACTAGAAATATGAAATCTTGTAGTAACTCATTTTCTTTGTTAATGCAAATCAGATCTCTTCCAAGTATATTTATAGTGCTGTTCTTAGCTCAACATCAGTCTGACCAAAAGTACCTGGGCTATTTTAGGTGCTGAAAGAGGGACTGAGGGCAGAGAGATTTATTGCAGGTTCAAAGGTAGAAGCCCAGGAAATGACTTCAGAATAGATGAAATATATATTAAGTACAGCCAGTTCTCTTGTTTCAAACATCAATTAGAGATTTAATGTTTTCCCTAGAGATAGAAGTAGTTTTGTTTTGGGTTCATTGATCTACTACAACTGTATAAAATTAACTAATATTTGATGAGTAAACAGTTAAATGTAGGTATCTTATAATTTTTTCTATCTTCAGCAAGTAAATAGAAAATGCAGGTAATCATGACCTGTTAATTTAATGTTTAGATTAATAAACATAACAAAAATTAACACAAAGTAATATTTAGGTTTGAATATTTAAAATTTATATTTCTAGATTTTTGTAATTTAGTCAGGGAAAAATAAATACACTGGAACAAAAATACACCAAAAATGTGGACTAAGAAGTCATTAAAATGCTTTTGAAAAATTACAATTGATTTTCCTAATGTTATAATTTTAAAGGTTATGATTGCCATAAAAGTTAAGCTTCATTACACAAAATTGTTATTTTTACCATGTATGGCTCTTTTTGGTTTTCAGCATAGAAATAAAATTCACACAGGTATCGTTTAGCACTTTAAATTCAGATTAAAAATGTATGTGTCAGGCAACTGTATCTCTTTAGCCACTTATGATTGTAACTAAGAATTTTTTGGTTTAGAATTTGAGATGAAAGATTTCTAGTAGAGCTGTTGGATTTTCTCTTTAGAAATACTTTGTCACTATGTTAATACAATACTCAGGGAGGCTGAGAAGGAGCTAGATAGCTGGTTTCAAGTGCAGTCTGCAGTGGACCCACAGCCAAACAGCCAAAAAATCCCTCACCAACACACACAGAAGGGAGAGGGGGCCAATAGTGCAGACGAACGGAAACTTGCAACAGCAAGGATCTGCAGGAGGAAGAGAATTGCTCCGAAGCCTGAGGTGCCCTTGCAGAACCACTTCACTGCTCTGCGGACTGAAGAGGAAGGACCTGTCACATCAGGAGAGGTGCTGGAGCTGAGTATGGTAGCCTGATCTGATCCCCATATAACAACCAGCACAATGAAGAAAAGGCAACGGGTGATAGTAGTAAGTGACTTGTCTTCTGACAGGTATGGAGGCACCCATTTGCCAACATGACACAGTCTTTAGAGGTGTGCTGCTTACCAGGGGCTTGTATCAGGGATGTCACCAAGACACTACCAAGCCTTGTATAGTTCACTGACCATTATCTGCTGCTGTTGTTTCACATGGGCACCAGTGATACAGCCAGGCACAATTTGAGGAGAATCAAGAAGAATCACAGAGCCGTGGGAGCAGTGGTAAGGGACTCTGGAGTGCAGGCAGATTTTTCATCAATCTTCCTCGTCAAAGGGAAGGGGTTTGAAAGGGCCAGTCGAATGTGGCGAATCAACAAGTGTTTAGTGGACTGGTGCTGCAGCCTTGGGGGACTTCATGGGGGACTTCAACCACCTTGGTAACTGTTGGAGGGACAACACAGCAGGGCAGAAGCAATCCAGGAGGTTCCTGGGATGCGTTGGGGATAACTTCCTTCTCCAAGTGATAGAGGAGCCAACAAGGAGAGGTGCTATGCTGGACCTTGTTCTCACCAACAAGGAGGGCCTTGTGGGGAATGTGAAGCTCAGGGGCAGCCTTGGCTGCAGTGACCACAAAATGGAGTTCAGGATCCTTAGGGCAGTGAGGACGGTGCACAGCAAGCTTGCTACCCTGGACTTCAGGAGAGCAGGCTTTGGCCTCTTGGTCTGCTTGGTAGAGTACCATGGGATAAAACCCTGGAGGGAGGAGAGGCCCAAGAAAGCTGGTTAATATTCAAGAATCACCTCCTCCAAGCTCAGGAGCAATGCATCCCAACAAAGAGAAAGTCAGGAAAAAATGCCAGGAGGCCTGCATGGATGAACAAGGAGCTCCTGGACAAACTCAAACACAAAAAGGAAGCCTACAGAGG
>JAVJGG010000054.1:9779277-9803983 GCA_035590195.1 Aviceda cuculoides
TATTAGTTTCTTCTTTTCTGTTCTATTAAACTGTTCTTATCTCAACCCACGAGTTTTACTTCTTTTCCCGATTTCCTTCCCCATCCCACTGAGGGGGGGAGTGAGTGAGCGGCTGCGTGGTGCTTAGTTGCTGGCTGGGGTTAAACCACAACATTTAGGTATGACAGGAAGTAGCAGCGTTTAATTTGCAGCAAAGCCTAGTGTAATGGTTTAACCCCAGCTGGCAACTGGGCTTAAATGCAAGATGTAAAGGATAAGAAAAAAGGTCTTTGAAAAGTAAGAATAGTTAACTCCCAGGGTAGATTTTTTTATCTGGAGGATAGTAGAGCTTTGACTTCAGCTATTTAAAAAGAGGTTGAACTGGCATTTGTCAGTACTGGTTTAGATGTGAAGCAAGATACAGGTGAGCCCTGCTTCCTATAAGAAATACCAAGACATGTAAACAAGCCCTCTCTCTGCCTTATTCCTATCACTTCTTACGTCACTTTCTGTAGAATTCTGTCAAGTATGTAAATAGGAACCAGGAGAAGGAATAGACACTGCTGCTTCTCTTTCTACTGAAAGACCAAATAAAAAATTATGAATTAACTACTGTTAAAATAACCATGGCTATTTATTTCATGTACTCTGTATACTACAGTTGTTCTACATGCTGGATGGAAACCTTGTTGTGATGTTTTGGAAGGCTGGACCAATTCCCTCTGTGGTCATTATGTTTCTCCTTTCAGGCCACCAGATGGCTATTAGGTGTAGTGATAACAGCTGTTTGATTCTACTTGCCAGCCTTGAGGTTGAAGAACTCTGGAATCACTTGGGTACTACAGGATTAAATGAAGACAAAATTTAAACTTTTGTCTTCTATAATGTGGTAGTTGCATATTGATCAATAATGGTACAGACTTTGCAGTAAATTATCGCTCAACGTATTCTTATTTTTTTTAATTTCTTATCATTTGGTTTATGTAATTTTCTATATTTATTTGTACTTACTCTGTACTGGTTATTTCCTAGGTGTATCTACAGAAAGACAGAAAATTAATCACAGGAACGGAACATGCTCTGGATTTTCTTCCGATGTGCAGACTACACTGATTGAAGTATTGAATCCGCTTACAGTACCACCTTCCTGTAAGTAGCCTCAATCAGCATGAAACACATTGTAAAAAAATTTGTTGGGTTCCTGGGTAATTCAGTGCTCCGCAAGGAAAACCGCTAATTTAGTATTGTACCAGAGAAACACTGCCATATATTCATGTGCACACAGAATAAACAAAAATGCGAAGGCTTAAAGCATGTTCTGACAGATGTTCCTCCACTGTCTTTTCTGTAATTCAGATTGAGAAAGGAAAATCAAGAGTCACAGACACTGTTAGCCAGTTTTCAGAAGTGGTAACGCTATGGGAGATGTAATGTGTATAGGGGTAACTATGGACGATGTAACAATGGAAGGCAATATATAAGGCAGGAAAAGCAAAAAAACAGAGTTGCAACATGAAGGGGCTGTAGGGGTAGCTGTATTTACTTTGTTCTTACCACCTTCTCTCTATGACACTAAGACTAATGACAAATCATAATCTCTTCCAGCTTTTAAATTAGTATTATTAGCACAGCTTTACAACAACACTAACAGACATAGCATACACTTATTGTCCATGGTTACTCCTGGTTATGTGCGTCACAGTTAATATCAAGGGACACAGATAATTCTGAGATGGTCAGAGTGACAGTCTAAGAATTGGTTGTGATTAGGAAATATTGAATATTTTTTTTTAAATTGGATTTTATCACACTAGTAGAAGCTGAGGTATAAAACTCCTTATTGTTATAGGAATGAATGGATATTTTGAGATATTTTGAATTCACAAAGTGTCCAGGTGTATAAATTTGGGTCTTCAGTTGTTTGTTACAGGTATTTGGGTTGGCATACTATTTTTCCGGATTTAAAGTTATAAATTTCACGTACAAAATAACACCATTGAGGTTTTGTGATTTATTAACTGGAAAAAAAAAAAGAGATAATATTGTAATGGCTTATTTTATAGGCTTTCATTTTATATGGTTAAAATGTGCAGACATGCAAATTTTCCTAGATGATAAAAATACAGTGTGTTGATTAAGGGATAATGTACCTATATTCTTTAGAAGTTTGACCCCTTGAAATCATTGAAATTCAGACATTGATGTTAGCTGGAATTTTCAGTGCAAAGGAACTAAAATATGGGTCCAAAATTATGAAACAAAAATTTTTATTGTAGTGAGCATTTAACACTGTCAGGGTCAAACATATCAGTGTAATTTTTGCACTTTATTTTCTGTCATATCATAATATATTTGCATCTACTAAAAAGGCTTTTAAACATGCAGTAGTACTGTAAGTTGTTTTGTATTACCTTTTTTTGCTTAAAGTTGACTTTTTGCGGGGATCTAGGGATTGTAGCTTGCCATCTGTTGCTTAAATCTCTGTACAATTCTACTGCATTGGATGGATAATCTTTTTAGCCTGGCTTCATGATTTGGAGATAGGAAGTGATGCTTAAGTCATTAGGAAGTGTAAAGTTATATTAGTGCTCATTTATTTGTATCTGCACTCATCACATTTGAACCTTCTGGAAGGGGTGGCATTTTGAAAGATGGAAGGGTCTCAATGCTATGTTTCTAAAACTTGCATGGAAATGAATGGCTGAGTGGAAGAGAGGGAGGCATGTACTGACTGACTGTCTATAGTGTAAGTTCAAACTGTATTGGACGGGGGAGTAAAAAGATATAGTTATCTCTGTTATGGGAGAAACTTCAGACAGAGATTAACACTTTCTTACATACTAAAAGCATTCAACAAGTTGTAAATTTGTCAGAAACAAAGTATTGTATGTTTTCTCATGCTTGGTGAAAATTCTTGCTTCCAATGGCTATGACAAGCACTGTTTGCAAAACTTTTCAGCTTGGATAGTCAAAACCCAATACCCCCAGCTGAACGCTGATACTATTTATAAATAGATGGAGATGTAGCTGGAGGAACTGAACTCCACATAATGCCTGAGTGCAGTCAAGTGAATGAAGAAGCGTTTGCCTTTTGTTCTCAGCTTTCTGTTTGGTATTTTAGGTGTGTTTGTAATACGTCAGCATGCTCTTAACGCAGAGCTGTTTTTCAATGGTAACCATTTGTGTTATGAAATAATTGAGGTTTGTACAATAAAGCATAGTTCAATTTACTTGAACATGTAAATTGGCTCATTTATGAGTCACTTGTGCATGACTGGTACAGCAATATTCCACATTATAAGTTAGGAAGTATACAGTAATTGGCATATAATAATATTGAAACAGATTGTCCAATACAATTTATTTTTTTGACAAAAACTGATCGATTTTAATTTGTCAAATTCTGTACTGCTCTCTCTTTGAAGTATATTTATTAAAACAGCAGTGACTGTGAAGTCTAGTGTGTTAAAATTTGATAATTTCTTTTGTCAAAGAAACAAATCATCAGATTAACTCAAGAGTCATTGTTAAATTTGAAATGCAAGGTAGTGGGAACACAAAAAATGCTTTATGATGAGTTTTTATCAATCTGTATAATTTTTCAGTTAAGCAGTCATAAATCAAGGAATATTGTATTTTTTGAGGCTCATTAAAGAGACATTATACATTAGAATAGTGAGGCAGTCAGCATAATGAAATGATGAATGCATATAACTATCTGTATGTAAATGATGTGAGACAGATTTGCTGGTGCTACAGGGGAGAATAACAATCTATTTGACAGTTCCCTGTAGGTGCTACTTCCGGATACAAGTGACAGATGTTAAATGTAAACCTCTTCAACAGCAAGCACTTATTAGCACTCAGTGGGGAAAAAAACGCAATATAGAATAAGACAAATAGCAGATAATGCCATTTAAATAACTTTGTTCTTTCAAAGCTTTATTGCCTATGTGTTAAAATGTGGGAGGCTGGTTTTCTTGTTTGTTTTCATTGACAAAGATTAGGTAGGTAAGAGAATGTTTTGGAATTTAGAAAATTGTAATCTGAAACATTTAAGAAAATTCACTCAATATTACGGGAACACTTGATGGAAAATATGTGTACGTACCCTTTTATCAACATACTTTTTTGAAATGTTATTTGGTAAATATTTATCAAATTATTATTATCTGTGATAAATGGCAGTACCATGTGTGTTCGCTGACAATACTTGATTTGCCAAATTAGTTTTAATTGTTGCTTCCATTTTCTTTCTTTTTTCCCATGATAGAATGGAAAACTGTGGTCTTTCAGATGTGTAATTTTAATGGAAAAAGGGCAGTAGTTAATGAACCCAGATTAGCAATAGCAAATGCTTTTTAGGACATTTTACAATTTTATTTCTATGCCGTTTGTCTCAGTCCTAGCCTGAGATGCTACTCCTAGAAGTATAAAACATTAATCTATGTGAGATTCACATTTCGATAATAATCCAACTCTTCAACAGAAATCAGCATTAAAGTAGTTCAGGAGACTATCAAAAACACTTGATTTATTTCTTATCCTACTTTGTAATAGATTAGGTTAAGGATTTATATTTCTTTAAAGTATGAATCTAGGTACATGAATGGATTTTTCAAATTGTCAAAGCTTACTTTAAAGCTTTTTCTTTTTTTGAGATAGCCTGTCCTTAATGACTTTTTTTATCTGCTAGCCAAACTACTGCTTGAAAGGGTAGAGATTAAGCCAACACCAAGAGTGGTGCAATGTCTACATGTTTAGATTCAGTATGACCTTATATCTTTTAGTATTATGAGATCTGTGACACTATTTGTGCTTTTTCTTCATCTTTTGTCAACTGTTAAAGCTACCTTGTGTTGCTTGCACTAAATCTCTTTGGAATGTAGTGTTTCACTTCACCACTGCAGATTTGTAATCCCCTTTCATGGTGTTAAATTATCAGCCACATATGCACTGTGTCTGACTTACTGGACATATTTGTTGTTCCCCTGGCTACTTGCTTGCTAATTTGTTTCTTTATTGCTTTGCCTTGAGTTAGAGAATACACATCCTCTATCCCCCGAATTCTTAAAAGAATAGCTAAAGTTCATTCCTATGTACTTTTTGCTTTTAGTTCTCACTGTTGCAATTCAAATCTAGGTGATTTTCCTCATGTAGATCCTGATCTATGTTCATGTAGAACAGCCGAAGTTCAAGAATGTAGAATGTAAATATCATTTCTGTGGGGAAAGGAGAGTAGACAGATTTTATGAGAGAATTTAAGTTGTAATCTGTGACTGTAACAGACTTATCACATAGCCAGACTTTGTTAAGGAGTAAGGACGAGTTCCTAAGATCAGGAAAAGTATTTGGATCCTATTAACGTAGCCTCCTTAAATGATGACAGGGCTTAAAACTATTGCTGAATTTTATCTCTTCTTTGCAACACAATAGGGTTGCAAACAAGAGGTACTCAGTCACATTAGATAAAAGAGCTTCCTATGCATGTACTGGCTCGACATTTGTTCCCTTTGCTTCCTCTTCTGTTCTCAGCTGTCCTATAATCCCTCTTATGTTAGATGTCACAAGTTTTTTAAAAACTGTCTTGCCTATGGGGTTGAGCAGACCTCTGAACTGTTTTGAAGAAAGTGAAAACATCTAAAATCTACCTTTATATGTGTCCTGGTTTCGGCTGGGATAGAGTTAATTTTCTTCCTAGTAGCTGGTACAGTGCTATGTTTTGGGTTCGGTATGAGAAGAATGTTGATAACACACTGTTTTCAGTTGTTGCTAAGTAGTGTTTAGACTAAGTCAAGGATTTTTCAGTTTCTCATGCCCAGCCAGCAAGAAAGCTGGAGGGGCACAAAAACTTGGGAGGGGACACAGCCAGGACACCTGGTCCGAACTGGCCACAGGGGTATTCCATATCATGTGACGTCATGCTCAGTATATAAACTGTGGGGAGTTGTCCTGCGGGAGCAGATCACTGCTCGGGAACTAACTGGGCATCGGTTGGCAAGTGGTGAGCAATTGCATTGTGCATCACTTATTTTATATATTCCAATTATTTTATTACTATTATTGTAATTTTTTAATTGCTAATATTATCATTATTATTTTCTTTCTTTCTGTCCTATTAAATTTTTCTTATCTCAACCCACAAGTTTTACTTTTTTTTCCCTGATTCTCTCCCCCCATTCCACTGGATGAGGGGAAGTGAGTGAGCGGCTGTGTGGTACCTAGTTGCTGGCTGGGGTTAAACCATGACAACATGACAGATCAACAAAATTGGGCCATGTGCTATATCTTTGATCTTTATTTATTTATTTATTTAAATCAACAACACGTGTTCTATAGAAACCTCCTGAAAATGTCTGTTTTGAACATTCTTGTACCCTGAAATGGAAGAACCAAAACAGCCTTTTTCATTCAACCATTTATAGCTTCCATGATGCCAAACACAGTAACTAAGATCAGAGATTACTGCATCTGAAATTAAATTCTATCTGTCCCTCTGAGGTTGGTCCTATATTATCCTGTATGTTCCTATATGGTGCTGTGTAAATAACTAGAAATGTGTCTTTTACTGGTGTTTCTGGTGACTACATTTATTTGATAAGTCACTGCTTACAAGTTATTCACCAGTTCTTAGTATATGCTTTATACACGTATGTAATTATAGACTATATAGACTATATAAATATAGTGCCTAAATATAAACAAAGTATACACAGTATATGCATGCCTGTAAATATAGACTAAATATACACTATATAAATACATATTTAATATATTTTTAGGAAAACTACAGGTTAATAATTTACAATATAATGTAATTGCATCTAGTACATTGGAAAAACTGCTTTGAAATGACTCATCGAACTTTTTTGGCTAATCAGCATACTGAAACGTAAATGTTTCATTGCCTCATTACCTCTGTTTGGTGTAAATAATAAATTTAATACAATGACATCTATGTAAACTGCTGCAGGATGATGTGGGTTTTTTTCAAATATTGTACATCAAAGCACCAAGGAAAAACCATACTGAAGACTACTAAAATGGAAATACATGTATATGGTAGGTTGAGGGTTTTACTGCACTGTCATTGCATTTTAAAATCAATTTACTTCTTGGTTGTACAAGAGTACTTGAGTAATTATTAACTAAGCTTAACATTAGATAGATATCATCAGCATTATTTCTTTATCAGTTAAATCTGCCTGGTAGTCTAAAAATAGCTAGATTTATAATTTCAAGTCTAATGCCTTTGTCAGTTACATTTATCTAAATTTATGACTTTATTAATTGCAAAAAAATTGAAATCTCTTGGATATTGTTCCTCTTTTACTTAAAGAAATCCCTTTGCAGAATGTAATAAGGAAGTGCTATGATGCTTATCCAACTATTTCAGCTATTTATTTTATTTTTTTTTAAGAGCTGGATAATATGTTTAAATGATATTGAATGACAGTTGTATGAGCTGAGTTCTGCTGTGTAAATGTGCCAGGAGAGTACAAAATTAAAATATAAACCCATGATATAATAATGTTTCATTAATGCTTATTTCAAGTAATCAAATAGTTAAAGCAGTTGTAATTTATGATTTATTCTAGTGGCAATATTTTTAAACAAATAATATTTTGGGTTAATCAAACAGCTACAAACAAAATGCTGTGGATTTGTCAAACATGAAAAAAGTCTTGTGAACCCCTTCCAGGAGACTTGGCCTCTCTTCAGCTTTTACAGAAGACATTTAGAATTTTGCTTGTATAAGGGCATTCTGGCTGAAATAAAAACTCCATCTTCACGAGTGGTGTCAAAATAAAGACTAATAGTGCTCATCTGGGAAAAAGGATGAGGGAAGGAAAAGCTTGTATTCAGGCAACCTGTTAAACAGTCATATTGGATAACTTTTGTTTATTTAATTGTTTATTTTAAATATTGCTGCAAACCAATAATGCAGATCTATGTATGGATCTGCTGATACATAGTGTCTGTGTCTGGGTTTTAAAGTCCAGATTTTAGATCAAACTTTAAAAAAAAAAAAAAATCACACATTCAGCAAAAGATCCCATTCATGCAGTGCTATCCTGCTGAAGGGGGCCTAAAATCTACACATCAATCTAGAAGAGAGTTCTCCTTGAACAGAAAGCTGAAAACTGTTCGTCAGTCCTTCCGACATGCAAGCGTAGTTTTAAGGTGACAATGAAAGCATACTCATAAGGATTAGTTGCTTCCCTGATGCTCTCAAAATTTGATAGCCCAGCAGCAGGAGCCACTGTAAGTTGTCATTCTCTCCCATTTCTCAGTCTGTGCTTTGTCTTTTTAATAAGCAGGACACAGTTTTAGAACTTCATTGCCAAGAGATGGAAGTTAAGGCAAGACTATGGAAAATATGGATATGGAAATGAGTGATAGTTTTATCTTGACTTCTTGAGATTTCAAGAATACAATATATATTTAGTAGTCTCAGAACAGTCCTTCATTTGTCTGTTTTGAGATACTGAAGAATTTTTACCATAGTGGCTTTTTGTGAAGAGAAAATAGAAAGACAAAAAGATTTATGACTGGTATTGAAAATGCTGTGGACTGAGCAATTGGATTGCAACATACTCTAGGTTTCCTCTTTAGCCATTGTAAAATTTTGACATTTGAAACTGAGCCTGAAGGTGAAGGATTGTGGGGAAGACAAGAAGTGAAATTGTAACTAAATGCAAGAAAACAGTAGAAAAGAATAGACAATGGGGAAAGTATGACTTTGGACACCACTGAAGAGGCTGAGATGAAAGGATGCTTGAAAGGGAGAAAGATAATGAGAGAGAAATTTTTTTTTCTGTCTTAATTTTAGAGACTGCCATAACCTGAGGCAAACTGTTTGACATTGCAAAGCAGAAGCAATTATCTGTTTTACTGAAGCGATTTCCACCTGAAAGTGATGGAAATTAGAAAATGAAAAGATGAAAAAAAGGGTGTAGGAATACTGTACTAGAGCGTATGTATTTAAAGTCTAGCAAATCCAGATGAGATGCATTATTTGGTAGCAATAGTAGCAAAACTAACATAAATACTATTTTTCTAAAAAATGTCTTCAAATATAATTAAATATATAGATGTATATATTTTATGTCCTTCTACATGTATCTGTATATACGTCCATTTTTATAGATTGATATGTACACATCATTAGTAACTGAGTTTCATTACCTGCATTCATTTTCTGGTTAACTTTCTCTGCCAAAAAATTAATAAAGTTTTTCTCTTCACAATTGCATTTTATTGTTATATTTGAGTGATAAACCTGCAATAGTCCCCTTGCAGTGTAACTGCTTTCATAGTAGCCTAGAATACCTCACATTTTTTCTCTCTTGTCTACTGCACCAGACGAAGCTAGGTTGAATAAATACATAGCCTTTAGTTTTTTGAAATTAATTTGAGAGGTAGACAAGAAGGGCAGAAAAAAATAGATTAAATGAAGAATACAACTTTTTTATTTCTGAAATTAAGAAAATTAGCCTTTTTCTACTTGTTGCAACATGAAGGAGTTTGCACAAATTCTTTTAAGAAAAATAGTTTTAGATTCACAAGATTCTGGAGTGGGTATTTTACCTGATCTCTCTGATAGCCATTTTTTATTTTAGTAGATTTATTTCTATAATAATCTACTGAAGAAGTCAGGCTCCGCTTCTCTCTTATGTCTGAGAGGATTCGATTCTACATTTTCCACAAGGATAACCATGAGGCTGTACTTCTTTCTGGAAAGGAGAGGGTAGTCAAATTTTTCCTAAATTGTGTATTTTTCTAGTGTATGTATAAAACTTAATTTTTTAATGGAGTATAAACACTAATTAAATACTACTACTATTAGTTAGTGTCCATCTAGTATGTATCTCTAATGTTAGTATTTCTCAATTTTTTCAAAGTGATGACAAAAACCTGGGAATGAAAAATCTCTGACATAACTTTCCTAGAGTTGCCATTGCTTTAAAATTAAAGGTTAATTTCTAACTCTTTCTGGATTGCATCCTACTGGGGAAAGAAAAATTGACAAATTCTTTTCCCTCTGCTGTGAAAAGCAAACCAAAACAGAATGAAAACCACAATCAGCATCATAAGTAACTAAAAAAACCCAACCTGATTTCCTTTTAATCCCCTGAACTCCGCCTCATTCTTTTAAATTCTTGAAAAATAACTTACCAGTGTGGTGATGGTCTTCCAAGCATGACAATAATCCTAGATAAGATTTCTCTCTGTCAGTGCAATTCTGTATCTTTATAAGATCACTGTTGTGTCTTATTTTTGTTGCTGAGCTGATAATATATAAGTATTTGAACAGGCTGCTCAGACCTGCTGATTAGAAACTCAGAGCTGAATATTTCTAGCTATGACAAAGGTTCCGTAGTCTCTTCTCCATTTTCCTTACAGACAGGTTATAAACATTATTACTTTTTTGATTTCACAAGTTCATTCATAGAGCTTGTTTTCTTAAACTTTCTTTTCCTTCTAAATATATCTGCTTATAGGAAAACTAGTAGAAAATGGAGGTTTCTACCTTATAGCCAAAGAAATCTTGGATGAAATGATTGGTAGAGGTATCTATCAGAAATTGCTACTGTTGACAGTCTGCTATATAAAGATTCTAATGAAGAATGCAGTATAGTAAGTGTATGACAGCTGTAATGACATCTGTCACCTGGGTTCCAGTGAAGACTTTGTACCATTAAAAATCTGCAAGAGAGGAGGGAAAAGGCAGTTAATGACTAACATTTTCGTAACCGATTTTAAGAGTGAACTTACTTTTTAGCTGAGTTGGAAACATATTTTGTGTAAAAGACGCAAGATCATAATAATGAATAACTTGAAGTTTATAGAGTAAGCAAACACAGAAAAGCTGTTAGGACAATGGAATTTTTTGGATGTTAAGGTTGAGATGGCTGTGTTTTTTAATGTGTTCTAGGTTAAACAATAATGTAAACACAAATTTCATGCTGTATATATGCATGTATGTGTGTCCATATAGATGTAAAATTAACTTCTCCGTGTTGAGACTTGTTTTCTGAGTAGGAAATAACATGATCATGCAAGAAAATATTGAGGTAGTGAGTTATATTACTGCTAACACAACAAATAAACCCAGGAATAATTCAACCCCACAAGCTTCTTTATTTGTTTTGATTTCTTGAAGATAAAATTAAAAATTACTTAATTATTCAGAAGCTCACATTAAAGAAAAAAACTGTTGTCTTTTTTTTTTTCTCTATATGTGCCTGTTACCTTCATGAAAGACTTAGCTTCAGTCCCACAATCATGTAGGGACATGAAGACTATGAATATTTGTGATATTGTTTTAGATTATAGCTGTTTTGTATGAACTACTTTGACATCTCTGTCACTGGACCTCTTCTTAAGCAATTTTTTTCAGTTGTTAGCAGCAAGACAGGAGCTCTCATCTCGTGTTAATGTTAACTGTTGCTTAACTAAAGCTAAGTACTCCTTTTGCATAGTCCTGTATGTCTCACTAGAAGGATAATTACTGTTTTCATATTATTTTCTGGTGATCCCAGTAAGGCTCAACACATGCACACATATATATATATCTACCCATGCTGAGACATGACAGTATGTGTATGAACACATGTACATATAGACACTATTTCAGTTATGTTTTTCATTTAGAAGGTAAACAGGGCATGAATACAACAATAATGTTACATCTCCAGCTAATAATGCCATAATTGGTGGAATCAGATTTTTCATGTATTCATTTTTTGTTTGTATTTTACTGTACTTTTTACCACATCTAATTCTGATTTCATTAGGACCTGTTCACTTCAAAGTGTAAATCACACCAATTTGTATGTACCTGTTTACATAACATAGTATATATAATATAGCTTCTTAGAATTCGATAGGACTGTTCTCTTGAACAATAATCAAATACCAGAGCTATACAACATATATCACATATTGGTTCATTATGAGAGATACTACTACAACTTCTTGCTACACTTGCCTTAGCGCACGCATAAAGTTTTTATATATTCCGTTAATTTACAATGGTGTGTTTTAAGAGTCGGATCTATGTCACTCTTATCACTTTCCCTTGATAGTTACACTTGAAAAACTAGTCTTGGTGAAGTCCCTGCCAAAATTTACTATTTATAGATAGTAGTTTCTTAGTTCTTCAAAACTACTTTTTTTTTTTTTTCATTTCTTTCTCTTGCACTTTAAATTTGTGATATTTTCAATAATTTTGAAGGATTTAAATTTCTCAAGCATTAAATTATTAAAATGCCTCTAAATACTACATATTTCAAATTGTACAGAAAACTTCAAACAAATGCAGAATCTGTGAATAGTTATCCAATTTATTTAAATATAAGAAATCACTGCATTTGTCACTGCAGAATTCTTCTGCTAGTGCTGCCCTACCAGGATGTAGAACATAGCTTTCTTTTCTGCTTGGTGATTGTCTGGGCAGGAGAATGGACCAAATGAATCACTAAGATTCTCTCCAGAGCTATTTTCTATGGTTCGTTTTCATGGTCTTCTCGGGCAAGAATATAAGCATTAAGTTTTAGATTTTTGCAACTAAGTGGTACTTTCTGACTATAAAAATGGTTGAATTTAATATAGATGGATCTAGCATTTGCATTCTATTAGAGAATAAATGCTGCTGTATTGAAATTTACTTTGTAAAATATATCTTATTACACATACTGTATTAACTAAATAAAAAAAACAACAAATATTTCAGATCCTATTAGACCTCTTAGGAACAGCATAGGAATTTTTGTCCTAATCAATGATTTGGAAATGTCAGTGCACTGAAGGGTAATAGCATTAGAATTTTTATAAGGGATAAGCAGGTGGTAAGATGGTACTAGCAGCAATTATTTTGGTGGTTTATCAAACCATTTACACAAAAATTTGAAATTTTCAATCATTTCTTTCCCCTTGAGATTTGTTTTTTCTAAAAACAAGTGTTGTTATTTATCCAATTGTCAGCACTAATTATTAATCTGGTGACATATAGAGGCAACTTTTGAAAGTAGGAGATTGGAAGGACTGTATATAATTTTAATTTACACATAATGTATTTCTACTCTTTTAATGTATTTGAGAGGTTTCTCACATTTTTCTTCCTCTTATTTTGTCAAAATAAGTCAAACACAACCTCATCCACACTCAGAGCTATACAGAATGTTAGTGGAACAGATCTGAAAACCCAGTCTCTGTGGTTGTAACCCTTAGAAGGTTTCAGGGGAAAAGGTTGTTATCAGTGATTTACAGTGATTCCTTTTTGGCATATTTATAAATTAACTCTGTTCCAAAATGTATTCATATAATACAATGATTGTATAATTCATTTTCATAACATCTTAAGGATTCAGATCCATCAAAAAACCCCACAGTGTGTGTGGAATCAAGGTTTTAAAAATTAATCATCAGGCAGGATATTTTAGTATTTAAAAACAAAAGCATAATGGTTGTAGTTGACCTACTGTATTTTTTTTTTCTTGCAGATCATAAGAGTAAAATCAAATTGTGTTTACCAGATATACATTTTTACTTTTTCATGAGCTGGAAGTTCAAGTTTGTTTTCATTTTTGAGCTTTTCAAATATTTCTTTTCTATTTTCTCCCTAAAATTAAGTTTTCTTTGAAAGAGGAGTTTAAATAAAATCTAAACATTTTTCTTTAAATTTTGCAACTAAGTACTTCATTACTAGAAATACAATTTCAGATACTTTGGGAGAAAGAGACTAAATGAATCAGATTAGTAGTATTAAAAAAAATTCATAAAATACAATTTTTTCTTTATCCTTCTGTAACACTAACCTTGATGACCTAGTGGGTTGCAATATGTTGTGCTTCCTAACCTGTCAAGATTAAACCATGGAGTTTATTTCTTGGAGAGAATTAGAAGTATCTCAAGAATTAAGCAGGAGAAAAAAAAAAAAAATTAAATGCTTGGTGTAGACCAAGAAATTTGTCCTTTTCAAGCACTTTCCTGGCAAGCACCTATATTGAAAATTTTGAATTTTGATATTTTTGCAAACAACATGCATTAAAATATTTATGTTTAAGATATTAGTCACTGCAGTGAATGATGCAAGTTAGTTTGGTAGAATGAACAGTAGTTGAAGAGGGAGTAGTTAAAATTACTCTTAACTACTGCCATTTCATTACAAATAATCCACATATTTCTCATTTCAAAATTGGGATCATCATGATAGTCTTGGACCTGTATGATGATGATACTGAAGTTGGCATTACCTACCACCTGCAGGAAAAGTTGTTAACAGCGGTAGTATTTATAGTTTTCTGCAACTGACATTTAATTTCCTATGGCATGGTACATATGACTCAAGTTCTGGGGCCTATCCGTGATGGCTCCCAATACAGCAAATAAGGGGCAACAAAATAAAGTGCACTACCCTTCCTGAGAAATTCCACAGACCTCTTTAATTGCTCAGACTCCTTTTTCCAATTGAAACACATCACATGTCTCCATGTATGTGTACAAGATTAGGTAACTGTCTCTTTAGCGAACTTCTTCCAGCACAATGGAGTCTTGTGATCTTCTTAAAGCCTGCCTGAGGAGGAAATGCAGGTTTAATGACAAGCAATTGCATCTTCAGGCTGGTCTTCATTATCTGTCACCTACTCGTCACTTCTTATTAAATGATGACAGTTTAGGTGCAGTGCTGTTATTCTATTTTTGAAGGATTTTCTTGGAGAGCATGTTTGCTATTTGAATAATCAAAGAAATACACTGCAGCACCTTTTTTTCTAAGAGACTGTGTGATTTTCGTGTGAGACGACCCAGTCTTTGATACTATGTTAGATCAAAATACGTCATTCTTTTGATCTTTACAATAAAAAAAGGGAAACTTGTTTTGAACTTACTATGTATTTATCTAATATCTTAAGTAAACATTGCTTATGCTTATTTACAAGCTGATAGTTCTGAGAAGAGAAATAAAATGTGAGATGTTTATAACTTTTTATTTATACTATTTGGGGTTAATTAAATGAGAGGCAAAAGAGCAGAATCTTAATACCTTAAAACTGGTCCTACTAGCCTGTGTATGCCATTTTAGTCATCGGATTTTAATCATGAAAGCACATTATCATTTCATATGATTTGTATGTGTATATGCAGTTTGTGTAATTGGATGTGCCTGCCTGTTTTTCACAGGCAGGATTAGAAATACAATTTTAAAGTCTAGGCACTGCTCCTTAAAAAGCAGAACTGTAGCTGACCTGACTGTATGTAACTAATTAGGAGATTAGCTGGTGAAAGATCTTTCAGATGTGGTGGCTGTTCTACATTCTTCTTCACTTCACCTCTCTTGCTTGGTCAGAGGGCTCTAACTCTCATCTTGTCTCTAAAGAAGTTGTATATATGTTTCTTCTTTTTCTTACAACTGTAAGTTTTAGTGTACAGTTTTTCATGTGTATTTAACTGGGATAATGCACCTTTGTATTTTTCACCACTATGATTCTGTAATTTAAAATAAAATGTAACTAAATACAACCTAATGTAACCTAATGCTGCATCATCGTGCTCTTGAATAAGTAGCACACCTGGGTAAGACAGAACCAGGTGTTACTCTGGTTGGAATCTAGTTGAAATAATAATTGTTGTAGTGTGGAGGCTTAAGGAGTGAGAAGTAAAATTCCTGTTATTGACCATCAGCCTTTACATGAGAGGTACAAGGATCATATTAACTAGAGAAAATGTCTGGTTCTTCTTAGTGCTTCTAGGATTATTTCTGCATCATGCTCACACTACATTGATACACACTGATGTGTTAAACATCAGTTTCACTTTCTTCTTTCAGTAACTATCAGTATGTCAAGTATGGAAGAATTATTAAAAAAAAAAAAAAAAACCATACAAATATAATACTTGTACTGGAATATTGAAAAAACCACCTTTCTGATCACACTAACGTGCTTAACTGTTAAAGGAATAGAATCTGCTTCCAAGAGAAATGAGAATTCAAAGCTCTAGTAAGTTCTGGGCTGTGTAGCTAGCATGTATATAGTTGGTGTACTTCAGCACATTGTCATATTTAATTTTATTTTTTTCTTATATCTTTTTATTTTGTCATATTTCATCACGACTAGCAGTTTTCAGTGAAAATATGTCACTGTAGGAAACAACAGTTCTGTTGCAGGATTGACTCAACAGTTATTGACTATCAAATAAAACACATTTTTTTCTTTAACTGAACCATCTTACAAATGAATGCAATAATTTAATAGTAGACTGATAACAGAATAATAATGGAAGTTTCTTTTTTCCTAGTAAGTTTCCTTAGTAACTGAAAAATTATCTTCTGCTTGACTTGGCCCACTTGCACACAACAGTTATGGTATGAGTGAAAGAACTATGTATAGAATTTGAATCCTTTGATTTTAAGCTGGTAAAAATTGCAAGTTGTTTTCCTCATAGTGTCATCTATACTACACCTTATATACTGATATATATATACATTGATCTATATATTCAAGTACAGTTAGATATATTAGGGTTTTTTATTTGTATTTCCAATTACATAAGCTTTCCATCATTTTCTTTTATTAGTATTCCAAAAAGCCCCACATCTCTGTCTATGACTTACAGCTATTGTAGGGAATATCTTCCCTTTATACTTAAACTTCTTGATGCACTTCCCATTTAAAAAAAAAAAAAAAAAAAAAAGAGGAGGAGGAATAGTGTTTTTTAGTATGTTAATGCTTAGCTCTTTTTTTTGCTAATGAGTGCCCCTACATGTTCTAGTACATATACTCAGAGTCATGCTTTTAGGCCCACGTGCCATAAAAATTTCAGTGCATCTTCTGTAGGCAGAAGTTTGCTGACAGTGTTCAGGTTCTGGTTATACACCTGCTGCCAGCATTATTTGCCTCTCAACATGGAAGTTTGCAATGTTGGTTTTAGTATGACCAAGAGTTTTGAGGTCTGAATAGTAACCACTCCCACTGACCGTGTAGCGGTAGTGCTTTCCTGTTCATTCTCGGGAAGAATATACAGTCCCACTGATGTTTAGAGGCAGTGTAGCATTTTATATTTCATGGTCCAGCACATAGTAATTACTCTTCGACTGTTTAGGCAACAGCACCCCTCTTGAGATTCAGACTGCAATTCAATCCTTACTTTGTTGGTCAGAGAATGTGTTTCAAATGTACCCTTACTTAGCCCAGTGAGCTGTATCCTAAAGATACTGGATGAAATTCAAGAAATATAGAGAGGCCAGCAAAAATAGCCACCACTGCAGTGCTATTTTAAGAGAGTTTGTTTAGTTGGGCATGAATTGTAGTGTCAGGAGAGTAAATTACCCTGATTATTTCTTTGTGGCACAAACTATGCTGCTCACTCTATTCAAGTTTAAAGGTAGCTGAGATGTCTCCATACTACATCTGGAGTATACATATGTACACAGGCTATTTAGTTACCTGAAATAATTATAATCTAGAAGCGCTAACAATAGACTTTTATTGTAGTGCCATGAAAGTTGTTCAGAGGTAATACTGTGCAAAATTTCAATAAATGCAGTTTGGAGCAGAAAATCTTATGGATACACTAAATGTGTGTATTCTGTACTTTGGTAGGATAACAGTACTGCATGGTGAACATTGCAGGATATTAAACCAACGGTTACTTAGACAATATAGATATATTATTATTGTATATTTAACAGTTCCACAAAAAAAAAGGGTTTTCTGATACATTCAAATGTCTTATTAGTAATCCAAAAACATCCAGGATACAATCATAAATGCAAGAAAAAAAATTCCAAAACGTAGAAGGAGATAGAAAGGTCCTGAGACAGTTCACAAATTACAGCATATGTTACGTACTTGTGCAACTTTATAATCCTGTACTGTTACAAATACAGATCATGTTTAAAAATATTGATTTACGTACAAAGGAAACCTGAAATTTGGTTAATTGTTCAGACTTTTGCCTGTAGCAATTCCAGTTTAGCCAAGAATTCCTTTTGCCCTTTTTTTTTTTTTTACCAGAACTACACTGTATTTTGTGATTATTAATGAGGTTCTGAGTTAAAAATAATTTTAAAGAATAGACAAATCCTCTAGCTCCAAGGATAAACAGGAAATAATAATGAGGTAATTCAAAGCCCAGCTGGATAATAATATGTTGCCAGAAACTTTTAAAATACATATCTATCATCTTCAAGTATTAATGTGAGCAAACCTATTTGAAATATCAGTGGATATTTATATTTGGTCTTAATTTTCTGGAGTTTGGTATATCTCACAATATTTTAGTAATATTCTAGGGTATTAGGTGGGCTGAGTAAAGTAATTAAACCAACATATCTCCTTATGTCATTCTATGTTTTTTTCCTAAATACCAAGTTCTAGCCAAATACTTGCTTTAGTCACATAGAAGTATGATATGTTTAGGTATCATCTTTCTCAGTTAGAAATACTTCCCTTGCTGAGTCACAGAATCACAGAATGGTTGAGGTTGGAACAGGCGTCTGGAGGTCTTCTGGTCCAACTCCCCCTGCTCAAGCAGAGCTCCCTAGAACTGGTTGCCGAGGGCTGTGTCCAGGTGCCTTTTGAATATCTCCAAGGATGGAGATTCCATAACCTGCCTGGGCAGCCAGTGCCAGTGCTCGATCACCCTCAGAGTGTAGAAGTGTTTCCTGATGTTTAGAAGGAACCTTGTGTGTTTCAGTTTGTGCTCACTGTCTCTTGTCCTGTCACTGAGCACCGCTGAAAAGGGCCTGGCTCTGTACTCTTTAGACCTTTTCTTCAGACATTTATATATGTTGAGTCTCTGATCTTTCCTTTGCATTGTACAGTGCTGTGCATTCTAGAATATACTGCTAAATTTCTTAAAAAAATTTCTGGTCACAAAGAACATGGGAAGGCTATATCTGTCGTAATATTAGAATTGTTCTCAATTTTGTCACAAATGCTTTCTTGGCTTTTTTACATGTTTCAGAGGGTTTTGCTCACGACACTAAAACTGTGGGGTTTATGCTCAAATAATTAAAGACAGATACTAATTTTCTAAGTATATTTAGTCATATCAGGCTTCTAAATCACTAATATATGTGTTGAAGGACTTACTATGGCTCTCTTCATTTTAAATACGTGCTAAAATATATAGGAAATGCATTTGAATTTAAAAGATGTTTGGCTAATAATTCATTTCCAAATCCATTTTAAAGCTATTGAAGCAATTTAATTTCCTCGTAACAATTCATTTAAATTTAGTCCATGAATCAAGTGTTATTTATGGTTCTATTATTCAGGCTTTTCATTATCTCTTTATCACGGTAGCTCAAGTATTTAGATGCTTCCAAGACTATGTAAAATTCTAATCTTGCTGCAGTCCTTTTAGATGTATGTCAAGGTCGAAATTCCAGCCAAGCCAAGGTGATTGATCAGGCTTATATGCTTAATAAATACCATATGACAATGAAGTAACTGGCATCATAACCAGTTGCACTTGATTACCCAGTCTTGAAGACCATCCTAGATTCACAGCTGAGTGGAACACCAACCATCAACAGGAGGGAAAGGTATAGCCTGAGCTCATGAGCTTTGAGTTATATCAAAAAGGCCAAACTGATCTGTTGTTATAACCTTAAAAAGTAGGTAACCCCAGAACTTTTAGCCTGGCTTTTAAGGAAGCAGGGTTTAACAAACACCTTTCCTATTACACCTAGTAATTTTTGAACCTATTCAACCACATGTGACAGTGAAACAGAAGTCTTAAAGTTGCTATATTCCTTTAGGTTTCAAAAAGTTAATGACTGTGTGGAAAGATTGGCCAGACATCAGGATCTGACATCCACACCACCTACAGTCCAGTTTACTTCAGACCAGCTTGGGCTGAACACCTGGTAGCACTTGGGGTGGATTTAGTGCTCTTCTCAAGCACACTTTATTTCATCCTAAAGGATTTACATGCACCAAGACTTTTCTGTAAAGGAAATCAAAGTGTAAGAAGTGATTGGGAGATGAGCTTCAGAAATACACTTCTGACAAAATTAAAATGCCAGTGTGGATTCATGTTAAATATGCTAGATAGCTGTGAGGCAATTTATTTGTGTGCATGAGAAACTGAAGGCTCGGAGGACAGGGAGATACGAGTCATGAGCAGTAACTGACGGATTCTGGGGTAACAAGGAGATGTGGAGAACCTCTGAGTATTTTGTGCACAATCCGAAGGAAAGAACAGAGTATTAAGATACAAGGGAAGGATGCTTGGAACACAGGAATTCATAGAGCAAGCTATACATAGGGCAGTCTCTTTCTCAAAGAGTTTGTAGTGACATTTTCCTTTATACTTTTTCAGTTTCAGATAACTTTCCTTCACTTACCTGTTTTCAATCACTTTTTCCAAGCTGTTTTTTTCCCAGTTTCAGTCATGCCCACTTCCTGCTATCCTAAATGTCCCTGGTTTTATTCTTTATACATGTTCATTCTGTCAGTGTTTCGTCTGTTACAGTCAGACAGATTCTTCAATGTCCTTACCATTATGAAGAAGATAGAACTTGGATATGGCCTTTCTTCCCTGTCAGAGTGAACATTCTGTGGCAAGTGCACAGTCAAGAAGAAGTAGTAGCTGTGAAAGTTCTATCCTGTTTTTAGTTATAGACAGTGTTGAAAAACTTGCACTTTTTATTTTGGAAAATATCAATTAAACTGAACTGTAGGTATTGTTATTAATTCTGCTTGTAACATACAATAAATGCAAGTTGTCTTAGTTAAGACTGTAAGCAAGAAAGGAAAAAAATAAGCTTTTTCAAAATAAATAGATGTTTCCTGACATTAATTTCTTGTGTATATTCAAATTCTACTATATTAATTCTACCATATTAATTGTATATTGCTTCAGTTCTCAGGCATTCCAAGGCAATGTCAAACAGTAGCATTAGAAAAGTAGCAAATTCATTATATTTTCCTTTAAGTCTGAAAATTGTAGTACTGATTCGGTGATTTCTGAATCTTTTTGACTTGTCTGTCATGCTTTTGTTGACTCTAAATATGCAAACGTGTGGCATATTTATGCCATCTATGTGGTAGAACTTTATCACCTATTTATGTAGATTCCTATCTATGTTTATAAATGAGTACATATGCTATCAGTTTTTGTGTAAGAAATAATTTCTAATACACCTTTGAAGTTCTTCAGACAATGCCTGTGACTTTCTGAACCTATAACTTTCTTGTCATTGTGGGTTTACTGATTTCAAAATGGAGGCATAACTTTGTTGATATCGGTGAATATTCCCACTGAATTAAAGCACAGGTTTTAGGGTACGTGAATACTAGGTGGATGCTTCATTTTTTTCCCCAATATTGAATTATTGTCAAGATCCAATAATACAGTCATGCTCTTTTGCAGGCATGATGACTTGTCTATCTTATTGTATCATATCACATCACAAGGGTTTTTTTTTTAAATTATGTGATTCTCTTTCTTTTTTCTTTCCCATAAGGGTTATGAGTAGTTTTGAAACACATTCAACACAGATTTTCCTGTTTATGTTATTCATGCAAGTATGTTTCCATGGAGACAACGCTGGGGTTCATTTCCACTGCAGTTCTAGACAGTCATTTATCTGTGGATCAACAACACAAATCAACTTTTCTGCATATTGTGACAGTCCTAAGGCGATTAGTTCACAGGCTATATCTAAAGTTTCTTTCCATGTTTGCATTTACACACATAGTATGCTTCTCCTTGAAGAACAGCACAAAACCACCTTTTACTTCTTATGGATTTAGACATATGACTTGGGTGCAGTTACAGATAGATCAATATTAAGGAATGTTGGATTACTTCTAGTGAATAATCCTGATGCCATGTTGGCATAGAGACCCAAGGGCATACCATTTTCTTACAATTCCTTGCTCATTCCCTGACATCACAGCAAAAAGAAAACCATAGCACTCTCAGCGGGTGCCATGCTGTGGACCAATATTGTGAAGTTTGCTGCAGAGAGAACTTGGCCTCTGGCTGTAAGTATATTGCTTAAGATTTTCAGCACAGATAGTGGGTCACTCATGGCCCTCAGGCAAAGTGGTGGAAGAGTGGCCCACACTGCTTAGTCTGACCATATACAATTGCATTGTCGTTTATCAATAGTGTGTTTTACAGAGTGCTGATGAGAATATGTATTATTTGACAATAAGCTGTGTGGAGGGTGTTTGAGGATACAAAGCTTGCTGAAGTAATATTGGCGTACTGTACAAAATGTTAGAAATGGGTGCCTACTGACCCATTTAGTAAAATGATCTGACAGGCACCTTCATGTAGCTTAGGTTAGGAATCTAAGATTCTTGTGTGTTCAGTATAGTTCTGTATACTCCATGGAGGGATTTATGTCCCCTGTTCTGTTAGTATATTTGAATATAGTTACAATGTTTTGACTAAGTAATTTTTTATAACTATTCACAGTTAAGTATACTTAAATTAATGGAACTGTGGCCATAGTTTTGATTGAACTAGGAAAACAAAAAGATATTTCAGTAAAATTAAACATCAAAAGACCAAACGCAGAATGGTAAAAGCTCAAGGGACTTAGCTGTTTGCAATTTCTTTCTTTCAAATTAGTTGGAATTCAGAAGAGATTAAAAAGTGATCTCTAGGAAATGCTAGGGAGATAGCCAGAACAATCACACTCTCAAACTTCACTAAGAAATACCAAGTCAAAAAAAGACAAAATGTTTTGGCTAGTCTTATTAACAAATATTTTGCAAAATGAAGATATTTACCAAAACATGTATAATGGAAACTTAAGTAGTAAATGAAACATCACAAAAAGAAAATGAAATAATGAGTAAGGTGAATGCTGGCTATGTGATTGTTTCTTACCAGTGTTATTGAATCTAAATATATTCTAGTTGGCGTTCTAGAACAACTCTTTGATGGTCATATTTTAATGAAATTCCTGTACACTACGCAGGAACAATTAAAGGGTTCGTTTTTTTCACTTATGGGTTCTCTAACCCACTGATCCGTGATTATTTTCAAGAACGCGATCTCCAAGCACTCTGCAGGAGTGTGTTATACATTATAGAAAGTAAGCATAAAGTTCTACGAAAAATAGTTTTATTAGCATGCACTGTTTGAAAAGAAAAATTACGTGTGTCGTAAATAAATAATCTGCAAAGCTGAAGCAATGTCTTTACACTTGTGTATTGTTTTCCACTTTTTCTGAATGTGTTAATTACTTAGTGAAAGTTATGGTAATGCTACCTTGTACCATGAATAAAATACTGTATTTTGATTTTCTTAAGCTGTCTCCAGTAATCTTAGTTTGCAGATTTTGTCAGCTGATCTATTACTTTTTAGGCATTTTATAACTAAAATGTTGCTGGTTATCTTCCTCACCAATGTAAATGCTGAAAAGAAACTAGGTGGGTTTTGCAATCCATCTGTCTGTATAATTATACTATGATTTAAATTGCTTGGTAATAGCGGTATTAGTAGTCTGCATTCCTTGGGGCCCTGGTATAAAGCATAACTGTCTTACTCATATAAAATTGACCATACATCTTTATAATACATGTCACATTTTCCTTATAGTCTTTGGGAAATTGTTTTGAAGAAAGTAGAGATATTTGTGTTGCTTATTTCATAAGGTTTAAATGAATATTCGGTATAGAATATGAAGTATTTTAATCCAGTTTTAGATATTTGCTGTTTCTCTTAAAGTGTAATAATTAAATTCCATGCTTGATGGTTACAATTTTTCACTTTCTTTTCTTGTTAATATTCTCCAGACTGACAGTAATCTTTGCACTTGTTAAAATGTGACATGAAATATATTATGGTACAAAATTAGAGGAACAAAACCTTTTATGCATTAATATATTTGAGTTTTGAATTATATTACTAGAACTACTTTTTTAAAAAGTAAAGGGACAATCCTGAGGTATTCATAAAGGTGATTCCTGCCTTACTTTAACTCTCTGATGAAGATGAGTCTTGCTGAAAAGGATGGTCCTTGTTCTGTCATTAAAGCCTGAGGATGGAAAACTAGGTTATTGTAGACCAGTCTAGATGGGACAAAACCAGGCCACAGTTTGCTGAACTCCGTGTCCTGGGAGCCCTAACTAGGAAAGTTAGTTGGGTAACACTAAATTGAACATATATTTGAATCAGGACTGTAAGGTTGCATGGTATTGTAATTTTTTCCAACTCATATGCATGATCTTAACAGAACTACAAAGAATTTACTATCCTTATAAGAGTTCTAAATGATTGTACAGCTTACACTAGGAGGCAATTAAAAGCTTTAAGATTTTTTTAATTGGTTAGTGTAATTTACAGAATAAATAACTTATGTTGGTATCACTTTTGCTAAAAAAAACCCAACCTTTTTTTTTGGAATTAGTATACAAACTTTGATACTTCTACCAAAGGTCAATAATTTTTTAGGCTTTATTGGAAGAAATATATATGATGGCATAAAGGAAGAGTATTTCATGTTTCCAAGTATATATATATTTAAAATAAAAAGGAATTTGGGAAGTGAAGTATGACACTGAAAGGCTATAGATCCAATGTATTCTTTCTAATTTGTCAGATTCTAAACATTCAGATTCCTACATTCAGTTTTGTGGAAGAAGGCAACGATGTGTCAAATATATATTGGGATATATCAAATCAATCAAAATACTTAGGCCAATTTGACAAGATAAATTGTAAATGGTTAATAGTCTCAAGAATTTTCTTT